>JAOUZG010016587.1:11930210-11955404 GCA_026289955.1 Argiope argentata | reverse complement strand
AAATGGAAATAAAATATTGATTAACGGAAATAAAATATTATTTAAATGGAAATAAAATATTGATTAACGGAAATAAAATATTAATTAAATGGAAATAAAATATTGATTCAATGCAAAAACTTTATAAAGAATTCTAGTAATTGCATTGCATTCAAAATTTTAAAAATTCCTTTGTTTAGATATTTTATAAGAAAATTAAACTGCCATTTTTCTATGCACCACTATTTTCATTTCAAATTATCAATAAATGCTCGAGGATGGTAACCATTAAAACCACCTATAAATAAAGGTATTCAGAATTATGAGGTTGAATGGTTAAGATGTCGTCACTAGTGACTGAAAATTCCTTGCGAGATGATTATTCATTTTATTTGTTTGTGTCAAGGCATCTCGAAACGTCTACATAACCTGCAGCTAAATTTATTTATTATGTTAGAATTTTTAGACGGTATTTGTAAAAATATATGGTAAAAACAGGTTTTGTATTGGTTAAATTATTCAATATATTGCCAAAAAAGCAATTCACAATGACTGTGGAAAGGAACTAGAGAAATTGTTCTGTTCAAGAGAATTTTATAGCCAGAATCGTTCTCAATAATGATCAATAGAACCATTCTGAGATAATTAATCTTTTCTGTGTTAGGAAATTGAGGAAAAAAGCATTACTACAGTTTCATTTCCTGATGCAAGTAAAGATAGAAATTTCATCATACAAGTATTAAATAAATAAGCAATGAATGTTGAAACAGAATAACTTCAGACATTGAACTGAAAAGACAAACTACGTAAATTATATTTTCTATTGGTTATCGATCATTACTTATATGCAAAAAATGCAAAATTGGAAAAAAAATTAATTTTACTCGGGATTTCTCAAGGTACATGATTAACAAATAAGAATCTTGGACCTTAAGTGTTTTGTAGTGCTGCGACGTAATATTAAAATTATTTTAAAGCACAAAACTTTACTTTTATAAATTTGCAAGACAAGAAAAATGTTTCATTATATCATTTCAGAAAAATCAGGGAAATGATTTCTTGGAAAAATGTTTACTTAATTATTCTATTAAAACATTTGAAATAAAATTTAAAACAAATACATTTATTAATATTCTATTAAAATTTTTGATTTAATGCTATCTTCACTATTTTATTATAGTAATTATTCTTACAAATTTAATCATTACTTTTATTTATATTTTAGAGACGATTTTTTTAACCACATGTTCTTGGCATTTGTAAAAAAAGCAATATATTTTTATTTCGATAAGAAAATAGTTAAAAAGAAACAAAAAATGAACGATAATAAAAATAGAAGAAATTATCTAAAGAAAATCAAATTAACTTTTTCTGCTGTCAAACATTTTTTTAGGAAAGAACATTTCTTTTCATACCTGAAGATTCACAGGTGTCGCAGTAAAATTTGTTAAGGACGCAGTAAAATTGTTATTAAGACTTTTAAAACCCTATTTTCCTAATTACCAACACAGAAATTCTGAAAAACTATCGATCATTTTTAAAGATACAGGAACAGTGAAACAAATTATACCGCTGTTATCTGTAAATCTTAGAACTTATATAATCTTTTTAAAATTGATGACACGAAGGAGCTAAAAAGGGTGGTTTTCTTTCTACAAGGATATAAATTCTAAAGAAAGATTTTGGATAAATATTTAAAAAAAGGCAATCTTTTATGAAAAATTTTGTATTTTTATCGGAATAGAAAATATTAATGCAATTAAAAATCCTATTATCAGACTCTATATAAAATGTACATTTCTGATAAATGTATATATATTCATGTTGATAAAAATAGGTGAATTTATACTGCCATTCAGTTTCATGGAGAAAAAAAATTATATGTATTAGGTAATTGAATAAAATATTTCATAAAAGTTATAAAGAAAATTTAACTCTCTGTTCTCAGTACATGAACATAATATTGTCACTGAATTAATAAAAAACATAATTTCAGAAACATTAGAAAATTTAAAAATGGGATTATGGAGTAGGGAAATTATGTAAAATGCATGAATGTATAAATTTTGCTATTAAACTCAATGATAGATTACGTGAATAAACGAATTTTCAAATTAATTCTACTTTAAATAATCACAAATGTATATTTAATGCAGCCAAACTCTGCATTTAAACTTCCTCAAATTTCGTACATATTCAGCTAGTTTTCATTCCATTTTATCCGAACTAAGGGAAGAATTGATTTTGGTAGTACGATTTCAAAATTCCTGATTTTAAATCAGGCATGATGAACGCAATCGTGCATGCACAAATAATGCTAAAAGGATGCAGTCTTATATAAGAGCCGATGATGTTCATTTGAATAAGTTTTTAAGTACTATAATTTTAAAAAATTGTGATCAGTTCTTAAAACGAAATGAAAATTAATAAATGTCTGTATAGTTACTATTTTGTCTATTTTAATAATATTTCATGATATGAATATTATTCCTGTAAATTACAAATTGAGCTTGGATCAAGTGGCTGAGGTATGAGCCGGTCTGAGATTTTGATAAATGATATAAGTAAATACATTTACCTTTTAATAACTCATCAGTTTTATAGAGAGAAGTATATTCTTTATATATGAACATAACAAGCACGTAATACTCATGATTTACACATTTACTTTTCACTCATCGTAAAAAGTAAATGAGTTTACTCATTTATTCTTTTTGCCATTGGATCATAAATTCTTTTATGCCTATTTATTACTCGCCTCTACCAAATCCAGAGTATTTTCATATATTTGATTACCTTCTTTGATAATGATGATGATCTCGTGCCCGCTTTACAACGGAAAGAAGGGGTGCAGTGGTTTCTGTATTCACCCCTGAGCACCCGAGGGCAGAAGTCTGACTTCTAGTGCATAAATGGATGACACACACACACATTCGCTTGTGCAGCTCCTTTTTACAGGGGGTTAGGGCACATTCACACAACTCACAGATAGTACCCAGAACAACCATGCCCTAACCGGGACTCAAACCCGGGACACCCAGATCACGAGGAAGACGCGCTTCTTTTGTGCTGGGACATCGGCTATCTTATTTGATGAAATATTGTAATTAGAAGCAAATGTCTAATTTCAATAGTTAGGAAACAGATTTTTTTCCTCTTTTGGGGGATACTCTGAATATATTGCATACACATCGCAAAACTCTAAAATTAAGATATATTGTCAAATTTTATTTCGGGTACAAGTATGGACAGTTTTGAAAAAAGATAAAACAATGACAATAAACGCGTTCATAAAAAAAGTGGAAAAAGAAGAATATATGCATATAACGGAAAAATAACATAAAATATTGTTATTCCCGACACAATATTTTCCATAGTTTTCCAGTTATGGTTTTTTTTTCTGTGGAAATGACCAAGGGCTAAACTGCAATCCTTAAATTTGTTAAGATGAAGAAAAACTTGTGCACAAAATATGACTTGCCCCCAAAAGTTGAAGTGAAAAAATAATGGACAGTTACCACTAAGTTCGTTCAGAACAAAAACAAGAATGTGTTTTGTGGAGATTCAAATAGACCGGTACAGCTCGGTATACACATTCCATTATTATTTTTATCGTAGAAGTCCTTATCTCAAAATGTCTGAGAAGTGATTAGTGACGTGACATAAAAATATGGCAGTTGGTTGGTGTACACATACCTTCGATTTCTTTCTGATCTCTAGGGAAAAAGTTGAGCAAAAGGGTCGCTAATTACTTGTCCTGCATCCTAGCCCTTTAGGATAAATGGAATTTATTTCTCGTTAAATTGTTGCCCATTTTCACAGAAAAATCTCTACTTGCAATAAAATATTTTCCCTCTTGATAAGAATTATTTCATGACATTCTTTCCATATTTTTATCTTTTTTTTTCTACCCTTATATATCAAACGATAATGGAAATTCAAACCCTCAGGATCATTGGTGGCCTTATTTTCTTCTCGGCCATTACTGATATTGGATCTTATGGCCGGATAATCATTCTGCGCTCTAGCATTCTCATGCTCCCTTGATTTTCACCCGACACGTAAAGAGATTAACCAATGATAAGGGTTAACGCCTAAGGAAGACTCCTCCCATTGCTCAGAATCTTAAAAAAAGAAACTGATTGGTTATAACTAGAAAGGGTTCGGAAAATACACAAATTCTGTTTATTAAAGGATAATTATGTTCCTAATTTTAAAGAATTTTAATTATCTTTTTATCAGTTAACAATTTCCGAAATACATTGCATAAATTTTGTTGAGTTACCGTCTTTGAACCAATCAACTTTACCCTAAATGCATTTTAAAAATCGTAAACATTTTTCTAATACGAAACAAACTTGGAATCTATGAGCATAATGGGTTGTTTCTTTCTTAATTTTAAAAATAATTAGCTCTAATTGGCAGGCTATGCATGATTAGAATTCTACTAATATAAGCAAAATTGCCATTGGGAAATATAGGGATATGTAAAGAAGCCATACTTCATTGAAATCTAAAAATTACTTAATTGTTATGATATAATATAAATCAATATTGAATGACATTTAGATATCCTAAATTACAGAAAATAACGTCATTGTTTAATTATCGAACACTTGCCTCAACCGTTTGAGATCTCTTTCATACCAATTTCATCAATTCTACCTAGTATGTTCCTTATTCTTGTAAAGTCCAGATCATAAAATTCCCTTAAGTGCATTCAAAAACTACAAAAATCACACTGGAAATAATCTGTTAACGAAACTGTTTATCAATTCACTCTTGTATGTTAATTACTTATTACAAACATAAGGTCTAAGTCATAAGATTCACCTTAAATGAATTCAAAAATTACACTGGGAATAATCTGTTAGCCAAGGAACATCAGATATAACCAAGAAAAGAAATAAGCTGATAAGGAAATTCTGTTTGACCAATATTCATAACAACTTAAGTAGAATGAGAGTGAACTATTCCGGTAGAAATGTCGTATTCTACTCATTACTCGTCTTTAAAAATCTAGTTTCAGAATAATTTTAAGCTCGTCAATGTAAAGAACAGAATTTTTTGCCACTTTAGTCCCATCATCCAAAGAAAAATGACTAAAAAATCTGGCACATGCTGATTTTGTACCATACATTTCCTATTTTTTGATGCAATCCAAGGAGGTTTATTAGCACCCATTATCAACAATTTTCTTCCGTCGACTACTTATTAGAATGCAAATAAACTTTATTGTTCGTAGCATTTCTTAGTTAATCCATAATCAATTAGGTTACGACATAATATGTAACGACATGTATATACGACATAATATGTAAAATATCGAAAATAAGTTTATATAATATTTTTAATCCTCTAACAGTGCACTAAACTAGTATTATAAAAAAATAGAAGCCCAATATTTACTTTTACACGGAATTACAGAAGACTTCAAGGTGTGGCTAGAGTTTATCCGCATTTTTTCCTAGTAAAACACCAATGAGGATCAATTTCCCTTGAATCGAGGAATTCCTAGAGAGTATGTTATATCCCTTTAATATATATTAAATTTAAATTCTACTTCCTATGATATGTAGGTGATTCCAGGTTTTCAGCAATAGAATATGCCGCATTTCTTCTTTATCCTCTCTGTATATGATTATGTTTCAGGATATCTAGTGAAAAGTTCAGTTATATGTATTTAATATATGAATAAATGCATGTAATATGTATGTAATATATGAATAAATATATGTGATATTTATGTAATATATGAAATATGTATTATATGAATAAATGAATTAGAGTCATTTTCGTATTTGCATCTATGCTTAAAAAACTCAAATCAGTGTGTGTTTGAGCAGAAACAGAAAGTCAAATATCGACATAAAAACATTTAGCAGATTAAAAAAACACTAAAACATATCGAGCAAATGAAATAAAACGTTCAAGGTAAATTAATAAAAGGTGAAGTATGTTACGATATAGAATATCTCAGACAGAAAGAAAGTAAAAGAAGTAAGATAATTTATATAATGATTCTTTATTGTTAGACATGATAGGTTTAGCTGGCGACATTCAATTTCTGCTTCAAAAAGAACAATCCCTTTAGGGAAAAGAACAGGGATGAGAAACCGTTTCTATGAAAGTAAATAATATTTCATTATCGGTTTATTTGCTTGCTAAAAAGTTTATTAGAAAATGAACTTTTGAGGGAAAAAGTACATATTTGAAGCCTTTGACTAATTTATTATAAAGGACAGCTTCAGACAATGAAAAAAGTTTTCTTTTTCCAGTCATTTTAAAAAAATTAATATGAATCTTGGCTCTTAGAAATTATCTTTTTTTCCTTGTAGCTGCATCAACATCTTTAAAATATATTTGTATAAAAATATAGGTGTAAATTAATTAAAATTCTTTATACCTATTTATTAAATACCGGAGACTAGTTCAGCAGAGTTGTGTTTAGTAAAATTATATTTACACCATGTTTGTATGCAGTACGAAGGTGATTTTGAAGTTGAATTTGGTGATTGAAGAGTAATATAAAATATGTGGACCACATATAAGTCATACTCTACTACTTAAAATTCTACGCCTCACCAGCGGGAAGAAGTTTGACCTCTTAGCTCAAATATAATACACATCAAAACCAAAAAATGCAGACCAAGCTACGTTGCAAAATTCATAAATAACTTTCGTATCTCAAAAGTGAGCATATTAAATAAGCCTTGGCTATAAATACAACAATAAATTCCAAGTAATTCCAATTCACTTAAAATTTGTTGCAACACGTAACCAAAACATTATTAAATTTTCAAGACACGTTGGCTAATATTCATTAAAAGTTTAGATAAGAAGATTTGGGTAGAGTAATTGATTAATTTTGTTCCCACATCGCAGTTAATCGATTAATAGTTTCTAATCCAGGGAGGGCACATATTCTCCATTATTTACAGAAAGCATCGTTTTCCGAATATCACTTTGACGAAGTCATTGTAGAGTTTTAAAATTTTAACCCTTTACAGTCCGAAAAATAATTAGATGCAAAATCATTTATATAATACAAAGATTTGTTTATTGCTATGAAAAAGGAATGCATATAATTCTTTTAAGTCGAATTTCTTTGAAAAATTTATCTACATCTCTCAACCCTTATGTAGGCTTTTTTAACAATTAAATTTGAAAAATAAATAAATAAAACGCCAAAATAATGCACAGTCTTGAATGTCGAGCCGCACTCGACATCGGACCACAAAAGAGTTTATCCTCTCCTGTATACCTGCGGATATTTTTGAGAAAATACACGATTCATTCTGTTATTGAAATATCAGAAATAAAATATCAGTGTTCAAATAAGAAAAGCATAAATTGTAAAAAACAAGAATGCATGAAAAAAATGGATAAAATATGAAGTTTAAAGCTAAGACAACTGAATACATTAAAAATATAAAAAAATATTGTAAAAATAATCTCATCAGTTAAAATGGAACTTTTTGCACCTACTTATTTGTAAATATATTGACAAATGATGCATTTATTGATTTGATATTTTTAAAGGATAAATATATATTTAATTCTATTAATTTGATCCATCAAATATTTCATTGATCTTCTTTTACCCTATATCTTATGTTCATTATACTCCAGGCCTAATTTTCGTTGGAACTGGATTTTGAATCTGAAACAATCCTTTCGAAACAGAATTTATCTTCTCAAGGAGAGGGCATATGATGTTTAAAACTCAGTTCGGGATGCGATTCGGTATAAATCTAGTACGCATTTAGAATGTTTACTTACGAAAACATTAAAGCGCAATGACCAGTCAATTTTGAGAAAATTACTCTGAAACTTTCTGCAAAGCTTATATACTAATAATGTGTCTCCATGGTCAAAGTGCGAATAGTATAGTGGCTAAAACACTGGCATAGAAAGCAAGAGACCCAAGTTCGATCTTGGATAAGCATTTTTTGCTTTTTTTTAAAAGAAATTCTAATTTAATTCAAATTAATTAAGCACTTTAAAAATAGTGTATAATACAGATATGTTTTTTTAAAAAATTAAGCTATAAGCACGTTTGTCTTTAAAAAAATTATTTAAATAAATTTACGCACAAATTCAATTAATATGTATCTCTCTTTCTATAAATCAAAAATGAATGTTTTAAAAATAATTCTTCTTTAAATATAAATATTGAATTATAATTTTATTTTTAAGCTGAAAAATAATTACATATATAAGTTAAATGACGATAAATATAATTAAATTACTAACATCATAAAAATAGATCACTATATTTTATTGCATACAAGAGATAGAATGGTGATTACGTAAAAACATTTCAAACGAGAAAGATATATATTTCGACATCTTGCAAAATTCATAAATGATGATTATCCAGAAGAGAAACCTTAAAAGAATGGATACAATTTTTTTTATTTACCTGAAAAACATATTTGTTTTTCTTCAAAAAATTGGGCAGCGCTAAAAATAGATCGTGTCATACCAAAAATTTTGAAACCTCTGCCTAAGCATTTCATTAATTGAACATCTGCTTTCCACTTCTTTTCGGATATTAACAGCTTGAATGTTTGTTGGCATAGTTTTATTTATTTTAGGTGCTTCCTTTAACCCAATATAAACGCAACTTCATGTAGTTATAAATAATTTATTTTTATTAAAATCCAAAAAATACTGATTTTGATATAAAAATAGTTATTTTTATAGTTCTAATTATATTTATTATTTTAACACTTAAAAACTAAATTACAGTTATAATTTAAAAACAATATACATGAACATAATTATTTATCTTTTAAAAATGAAACTATAATTTATATATTAAGAGAAAATACATATATTTTTCCTTTATAAAAATGAGTAGCGAATTAATCGAATTCATCTTTAAAATGTTAAATTAATTTAAGTCATTCTGATTATTTGAAAAAGACGCATTTATACTTATAATTATTTTTTTTCTAAAAATTAAATTGTAATCCACTAATTAGGAGAAAAAATATTTATTTATAATTGCATAAAGAATGTAAAACAAATAATTGAAACTGCTTGTAAATTGCTAAATTAATTTGAAAAAAAATGAAGCAAAAAAAGTTATTCCAGGATCGAATTCGGGTCTCCAAGTTTGCTACGTCAGTTTCTTAACCACTATATATTTGGGCCTTAGCATTGCCGACACATTATTAGTATATAAGCTATGCAGAAAGAGTCTGGACCATTTTCTCGAAATTGGTTGGCCATTTCACTTTAATACCTTCGTGAGTAAACATTTTAAATGTATACTATATTTATTTTAATTATCCTCCCGAACTGAATTCTCAACCTCGTGCCCTCCCCTTGAAAGACATAAAATGTTTCATTGAATGAAAAATACATTTAGCGTACCATGATTTATAATGCTTGCTTATTGTTACTTAGTGTTGATTATTTATTATAATACTTATAAGTAAAGAACTCCTATCCAGATGAGGTCAGAATAATTCTACTTTCAACAACAGACATTAATTTTGTCCTGTCAAAAATGATGTCAAGCGCAGATGTAAAAATCTCTGGAATGTCGCTGCATTTTCAAGGCCTGCTTTGTGAGCATTTAAATGATGTAAAAAAGAAATGAAACGTTAAGAAAATTTCAATTAACTAAACAAGGCTTTCTTTTCTACAAACTATAATATGGCAGGGAAAAGAATGAAAGATTTTATTACATTTTTATTATAATTTTAATTTTTAGCATGGACAAATTTATTATTGTTGCAGAAAATTATTCAAAATTCGTAATAAAGAAAATCTGGAATTTCTGAATTAATATTATTTATTAACTCAAGCTGGTTTGAAAGCAAGTGTTTTGTAGAATTTATCGGTAAAAAAAAGAAAAAATTTATTTTTTAAATTACGTATTTTCCTACTTTATTAATTTGTACCGATGTAAACTTCAATGCTGAAGTCTTCTAATTTTATTTATTACCTTTTAAATGTATAATTAGGATAATGAAGTTAATTGAGAATGTTTAGACACTGTTGTTTCAATGGATCGATTTTTAAATACCGGAGGTATTGAGTTTTAAGAAATTGAAATCGTAAATTTTTTTATAACCCTTCGAACTCAAATTCTACTATCTGTACTACTACCAATTGGAAATGTGGTTGATGAACTGCAAATATGTAATTTTTTCTATTGTAATTTAGTACTTATAGTAGAAATAGCGTCAAAAGAAAAGATAAGATTCAAATAAACAATCAATTTCAGAATTCCATTCCATTGTAATGTTGGAAAAATAACTCCTGTTTAGAAATTTATGGTAAAGTGTCTATTTATGACCAGTTTTTGATATTTTAAAATAAAGTAGTGGTAGTAACCTTAATGCCGAGTAAGTCGAAGATGATGATGAGGGAAATAAGAAACTGCTCATTGTGGTAGTAAGTCATCTAATCTTGTGAAGAAATATTATTCCTGTTTCGTACCATTCAGTAAATCTATGCTGTAGAAGTTCCAAAAAGAGCGCCAACTCTTTTGAAAACATATGAAAATGCTACTATCGGAGCATTATAGGGGATCATTTTCACCATTTTATCCATATGCTAATTTCTGAAAGTTAGTTTAGTTATAATAACGTTTTGTTCTAAAGCAGCACTAGGGTTATTTTGCTTGCGTCCTGCCATGGGGGTAGAGCATCTTCCCGGTGAGCCTGGCGTCCCGTGTTCAAGTCCCGGTTTTTGTCTGGTTGCTCCTCTGTGTTTGATCTGTAAGGTATATGAATGTGCCCCCCCCCCTAAAAGGGACCATGCAAGATACTGTGATGAATATGTTGCTAAGTCGTACTCTTGGCCTTAGTGAGCGCTACTTCAAAAAGAAGAGACGCTCGTTCGGTTTAAAATCAAATTGTCCATGGCAAGTGTCATTAGTAATAACAGCAACAGCGCTGCTTTGTGTCTGACCTTATAATTTTGACCTCTTCACCTGAGCTATCACCCCTCTCTCTAAGCTTCCACACCACACAAGCTTAAGGAAGTTTGGCCCCGATGGATTTACCGTGCCTCAAGCCCGCTTACACGACAGTTCTTAGGAGGAAGCATCTCAAGCGTCAAAGCTGGAATCGCTACTTTCTCCTATCTTTGTTGCTAGGTGTAGTCAAGCACACCCTATTTGAAGAACTTGACGATTGAATTAGACTGTTTTACTGAAAAATTATTATCTTGTTTCATTAGAACGAAATAAATTTATTTTAGATTATTTCTACAAGTATTCTGTACTTTCCTCCAGTCTTCTGATTTGAACATTATCGGATATAACTGGGAATACTTGGAGTACAAATTTTATGCTCCAAAACTCCTCTTCGCCAATTATTCAGAATTAGAGCTAATATACAAGAGAAATGATCCCATATTTATTGAAATGTTGCAATGGTATCTATTAATTTATCTCATACAAAATAAAGTGTATATATTTTAAATATTTCAGAAATTTTCTGTTCTTTTACAGTGTTCGTTTCATGTCATTTCTCATCCGTATACATTCAATTCTGTCTTTAAATCATTATGTTGTTGTTTCTGTTACTAATAACACTTTTTAAGCCCGCTGACAGACATGTCAGCTATTTAAGCTGAGTGAGCGTCTCTTGTTTTTCTGTAGCGCTAACTAGGGCTGTAGCACTAAGAGTAGGAGTTAGTTACTTCACGCGTCACATTCGTTTGCACAACCCCTTTTTACAGGAAGGCATATTCACACACCTCTCAGATAGAACACAAAAGAAGAACAAGCATGGCCGAATCAGATCATGGGGAAGACGAGCTACCTCTATGCCAAGAGACTGGCTTAAATATTTATATGGCTATAAATCGATGATCAGATTTAATCAAATGTTCATGGCATCAAAATAACACTAAAGTTATTTCCTGAAAAATAGTTTTTATACGAAGTAATTTTATACGAATTGCTATTCAATCCACCGAAAATATTAATTAGTCATTTAAATTATATTAATCCAACGGCAAAAAGTCAATGAGCATTTTTTTATTTAATATCTAAATATCTTATATCTAAAAATCTTTCAATTAATATATAGATTTTTCGAGGAAAATAACTGACCAGCTATAAATAAATACAAATATATTTAAGGGTTTCTATTTCTGCAGTAAAACTTTCTAAAAAAACTAATAAAATAAAAAATAAAACTAATAAAAATATATTTATTATAATTAAAAAATAAATAAGAAAATTGCCTGCACAAAACTATTTTTAAAAGATTTATATTGGACTCATTTAAAACCATTTTTTTTCAATGTTTAGAGACTTGAATGCATTGAAAAATTTGAATCATTTTGGTAATGGCGAGACATTTAGTCTCAATTTTGTTAATGCTGATGATTCACATTTAATTATAATTTTTTTATTCCTTACAAAAACAGATACTTAATTGCAATTTTCTAAATACAGATAAAAGCAGACGTTTATTTGCAGTTTTATGAATACAGATAAAATCATTCTAAAGCTAGTATAATTATCCCCATTGGAAAATAAAATAAATAGCTAAAGATATAAGATCATGGGTCTGTTTAGTGAGCTGCTATTTTTCATTAGCATCTACGGAGATAACTAAATAGTTAGTGTATTTGTTTTAATATATTTTATTATTTAGGAATAAAATTTGTTCAGAGTACATTGTGCAATGATTTTAAATATAATATCATAACATTATGTATATATGGAGAAAAAAGCGACTTCTCCCCAGGAGACTAATTATGATGTCCAGTGTTTTTATTACGCTTCTGATGGAATTAAGGACATTCTTAATCCTACACTACGTAATATTTCTGATTTTGCAGATTTAAGTTGTATCAGTTTGCATAAAAAAATGTGCAAGTGTTTTAGAGAAAGCTTTAGAAATTTAATTTTAATAATAATAAATTGATTGAAAATCAGTTACATATTTGTCAAAATCGCTTTATTTAATTAAGTAAAACAATAAAAAATAGATAATTTAATATTCATATAATAAAGTAGATATATTTAATTGAAAAAAAGAAAGAAAAACTACCAACATGTAAAACATGATGCAATGTTATTGAACAATTTTTGAACCATTTTCAGTGTCTTGTTTTTCAGTTTTCTTTTAAACTTAGTGTGTAGGAGCACATGAAACTTGATCTAACGCAACTAAAAAAAGAACTAAAACTGCGCTCAACCGAAGTTTCTCGTTTCGTTGCACCCAACAAAAACAAAGTAGAGGGTGAACGAGAAGAAATACGTCGAGTATCGCGGCTAGAGCAAGTGAACAACATTTTTCTTTCTTTGGTAACACAGGCAGACTCGAAAGTCATGTTTATGGTGATGGGCCAGGGAAACCTCAGTAAGTTAGCTTCTTCCTCTATTTTTCGACCAGTATTACAAAGTTGAAAACGTGACCGAACGTGCAAATGGTCGTTAGCAAGTGATAATTTCTTACCAAGTTCCGCCGCTGCCATTTTGGAAGACCTTGTTGAGAACATTTGCAGATACTTATTCCAAGAGAAAATGGAATTTGGTTCTCGGGCATGAAATATAAATTGCAAAAAGAAGATTGTTCATTTGTTTCGACTGTTCCGAATAGAATGGTTTCTCCACTGCTATAGAAAGTCAAGCGTTCAACAGAACTATTTATCACAGCCGGACATTGGATTTTGGGTTGGTTTAATCTATTTTTCCAAAGTTTATTTTAAGCGTTATTATTGCTATTTCTGATTCTAAAATAGACTTTAATAGAAATATATTCTGGATTCAAATATTCACTGAATAGTTCGATTATGAATAGTTCCACAATTGGATTCATAGTTTTAAGATCTTTGTCCTTTAAACTTATTTTATCTTGTTTCTATAGGTGTAAAACGGGATTTGTATTTTGAATTTGAGGGAATGTTTTCTTTATTATATCGTATGGCAATATACACTTACCACTTATTTTAGCTCAGCATGGTCAGGTTAGGCTTTAGGGCCATAAAAATCTAAAATTCCATCCATCCATCCATCCACCCACCAATTAAGATTACTTTCTTCAGGCTATGATGCTTGATATTGCTTCTGGATTGATAGTAAAATAAACAATAACAAGTAAAATAAAAAAATGCAACAAAATAAGAATGTAAGTAAAATAAACAATAACAAGAATGCAAGTAAAATAAACAATAACTTTAAAATGATGAGAAATGGAATGATTTGAATTAAATTTTCAATAACAGTAATAGTTTTTAAGAATTAAGTTTTCGGTTACTTTAAATGATAGATATTTAAATGTTCTTCTGGTCAAGAATTTTTTAAATAATCTTCTGAGAAATTTATTGGAAACGCGTATTACATGGATTTTACTATATATCTAATATACGATAGTATATAGCTATCCGAACATGTGTAACAATTACGTAAAGCTTTCCTCAACCTTTACACTGTTATGCAGAAGTTTTTTTACTTTTTCTTCAAAATATGTCTATATTTGGAGCTGTCATTTGAAGTTTTAACCCTATCTGAAGTTATATTAGGGAAGTCTATGATTGAATACTTCAAATGAATGATGTTAATTAAAAATCAAATATTTATAAATTCGAATGTATATATATTTGGATTAGAAATTATAGAAATATCTACAAAATGGATCATTTCACAATATTGTCATTATTATTTAAATTCCAGGAATAGTGAAATGATCCTCATCAAACTGCAACAAATCTGCTCTTTCATGACTTAGCAGAGACAAACGTTAAGTGCTAAAAATCTGCAAAGATAGAACTGCTTACAAATTAATACCTCTCGTTTCAATGTGAGTTTTAAAAAATGCGATTATTTAGTATAAAATTAGCATTCTTTCTGATGTATCAGAAAAGTCTCATTCCAATTTCAGAGCATTCATGCGATATTGGTTTAAATGCAACATTGAAAATCTCTAATTAACGTTAAGAGAATTATTAAAATTTTGTCAGATAATATCTTTCACTATCAAAAATATTTCATGTGATCGAAACATTTCTACTAGGAAAAGCATTTTCATGCATGCTGAGTGATTCATGAATGATATTCAAGTGCTGCGACTGAGCTTATGATTACCAATTGCTGTCAATGCTTAGTAGTAATGAATTCGAAATGCAGCCATGCGCGTTATAATGTCATTACTCACATCTCTAGTGCGAGTAATATGGCAGATTGTTCTCCACTGTTTCAAGATTTCTGACGTTGTTTGATTTGGAATTTGATACCTTAGAATGATAGTAGTTTCGATTATTACTATCTAGTATAAAATTAATACAATTATAAAGAAAGAATTTTTGACAAGATACAACTGCAAGTAGAAATTTATGTGATGTAAATAAATTTAATATTTCAAAAGTACAGTTGGAAAATTGCACTTCGGAAAGAAAATTGCTATTCTGAATCACAATTTTGAATTAAATTTTATTTTATGTTGCTATCTTATTAAATTCTTCTTTCCAGATAAACAGAATAATTCTATATATTTAAACAAAATATGCAAAAAAATAATAAAATTGGCTGCAATAAAAGTAACAGATTAAAATACATATAACCAAGCTGAACATTTATATGTAGTAGTAAATGCATCTAAAAATCTGATTTTTTTTTATTTCCTGGCAAAATCATATAATGTTTAACATGCATGTTTTATTTAATGGTAAGTTCCATCTTTTGGAACATAAAAAAAAACGATTTATTAGAAGAAAAAAAGGAAATGGAAAAAAAGACTCAAAAGAAATAAAACTGACCGAAATTCGAAAAAGATAATTGAATGTACTAAACTTTTCAAAATGTATAGTAAATTTGTATTGTACATTCGTTTTGAATTATATCTCTATTGCTAAAAGTAATGGATATAGGTGTGTATTTATTTATGTATAATGTATTGTCTATAATGCATGTAAATGTATTTTTATTATTTGAAGCGATTATCTGCAGAACTGTAGCAATTCTGGGATACTATAAAATGCCGGCTTATTTATTTATTTATTTAATCAAAAATATTTTTCTGAAGCATTATGATTTTTTTTTCGTTGAGTTCAAAACATTTTTTTAAATCATATAATCTACTAAGAACAGCTAGTACACTGTGTTATTGGAATCGAAATTTAAAACAGTTTTTGTCTTTAATTCATAAACTTTTTTACAATTTCTCATAAAATTAGATTTGTATAATTAATACTGCTTGGTTCCTCATCTTTTATTTTTCAATTGATATTTCTATTTTTAACACGCATATCCTTTTTTTTAAATGTGAAACTGCTTCAGAAATAAATAAAAAGAATCTCTTCTAGATACTCAAAGTAATACAAAATCTACTATAATTAAAAAAATAAATATTCTTATTTGTGGAAATATGCCAAATAAAATTTTTTTGCTCTAAATATAGCTGATATGCATAAAATTCTAAAATAATAGCCAACCATTAAGATATTTTCAATTATTAGCTAATCTAATTAATTGAAAGTCTCTGAAAGAATACACTAACGCTTACTGAATTTACCTTTATCTGAATCTTGAATTCCTACTTCAGTATTTTTGATAAAGTATTCTTGTGCTCTAATTTTTATTCGTTATTTTCATTAATAGTTTTTTTAAAGAAAATGTAAAGTTTAATTCTTATTCATTGAAGTGCGATCCAAATATGATCGCTTTATGAATAAAGCTTAATTACTGATTGTTTATGATTATTATCACAGTAATAAATCGTTGTAGTGATAACTTGTCTCACATTCACTACTTACCATTTTTTTATCTGCAAAGGATTATATGAACATTTTCTAGTCCTCATATAATTTCAAATGCCTTTGTAAACTGCATAACTTGAAATACATTCTCGTTTTATAAGCATTCAGTGCATTCAGTCAGAGCTTATTTTAAATTGAGATTTTCAGTTTAAAGTTACACACACCACAGATTCGTAAACAAATTTATTAAGTATTTATAATTTCACTTTACTTTGAAACAAAAATAACTATGTCTGCGCCGTTTACCTAACACCATGAAATGATATTTGTAAGTTAAACACAGCACTTATCAGGGGTTAAAAACAAAATATTTAGGTACCACATAAAATAATATGATTTTTAATGAAGTTAATTCATCCTGTATAATTTTTATGTGATAAACTGTTGGTGGTTACAGTATATATCCTCTGATCTCTAGATTCATGTTGCCTTACCATGTATAGTAACTTCATATCAAATGATCTCAAATAGTTTTCTGTTCAACAAAGTGTCTAATATGTTCCCTAAATAAACTAGTAAGGCGTACATGTACATTTACTACAAAATATTTAGGTACTACATGAAAGAATAGTATTTTAATGAAGTTAATTCACTCTACATAATTTGTATGTAGTAAACTGTATGTGATTACAATATAGGTCATCTGTTATCTAGATTCCTGTTGCCTTACTCTTTATAGTAATTTCTTATCGAATGATCTTAAATAGTTTTCTGTTCTACAAAGTTTCTAATATGTTCTAAAAATAAACTGGTAAGGCGTACGTGTACAGTTACATCAATGCATATCTTGGTTCTACTAAACTAAATCATCTACTCTTCACATACCATAATGCATCATGTTGGACAACAGTTTAGATCCGTTATCTTACACCATAGATTGTGAGAATTAACCAGCGTATATTTTATCGATATTTTAAAAGAGCTAACTAATTAAATAATCTTTTGTTAATATATGTGAACACTCTACTTGTATCAAAAACAACCTTAAAGCTTATATTAAATATTAAAAAGCTTCAAATATATCAGCCTGAAATTTAGTAAAAGTACTTTTAGTTGCGTAGTAGTCTTTTAAGTAACTTGTTATAATATAGTTGTTAAAAAAATCTATCAAATTCAATTCATTTCTTCATAACTTATATATCAAGTCCATTGATGCTAGTAGTTCTAGAGGAAAAAGCTCTTTACCGACAACTAAAAGTTTCTTCTTAAGAAAAAAAACAACACAGGTTTAAAAAAAAATCTTTTCAAAATCTCGGATGGAAGCCATAGTCTCTGGCGTAAGTGTAAAAATCAACTTCTGGTAGTCTTCAGCAGTCGAACTTTTGCGCTCTTTTTTCGATTTTTCCGTATTTTTCGCCGGGGATCTGAGTATGATCGCGCTTTTTTCCCCTCTCCAACTGATAGATGGGAATAAAAGGGCGAAATAGAGCCCAAGTTTTCCATTTCGGAACCTGAGGTGAAGTTTCTTTCAAGAATACCTAAATTTTATGTTTTTAGCCTCGAGTCCCCTGCGCTTAAGTAGTCTAAAGAAACACAGCTTAGATTGAGGGAAATGGTATTCCCCTCACGCATCTCACTCTCCTGATGCAATTTTACGAAGCCCCGAGCGACGCCTCGGGTTGCTTTTTCTTCATGGCAACTTGTTTACTTAGAATGCGTGCGATTGCTTTATATGTATCATAAACAGAAGTCTCTTCCAATAATTTTCACTTTATCTGTAAATCATGGATAGAGATGCTCAAATCGTACACTGTAATATAAAATAAATGGCAATTTCTTTTTGTTTGGAAAGTTTAAATACTCGGACATCTTTTCAGGAATTGTTTCACTGAGTTATGTGAGCATAAAATGATTAGGATAAATCAAGTAAACACTTTAATTCATTTATTTACAGCGCATGAGATCTATTTTTTGTCTCATACTCTATTTTCTATTATTTTATGTATCTTTTCAGAATCATCATATACATTTTCATTCAAGGAATTGTCATCTTTGATATAAATGCATAACATGTACCTATTAATGCCAAACACACTTAACATTTACATTTCTTGAGGAAATATGTATAAATGATATAGTTTTTAAATTATTTATAATCCTTTATTGAAAAATCTCTTTCAAACCCCTTCTGATTATTTTTTATAAATTGGTATATAATATACAATGATAGCAGTTTACTTCATTAAAATCCCACCTCCCATTAGTCTGAGAGAAAATGATTAAAATGCTGAAAACGAAATTACTCGTTGTTCACTTAGAAGATGCATTATTTAATATGCGTCTTAAATACCTTTTGACTCCGCGGTAGAATGGCTTTGTCTGCGACTTAAAGGTTCCAAGTTTGGAATTTTTCCTTCCAAAACTCAAAATACTGCTTTGAAATTTTTGAAAGTTAGAAGGTCTACTGCTAAACATTCTTTCTAGAGTATCTTAAGATATTCAGCAAAAGAACTCTAATTTTCTTTCACAATTTGAGAATTTCCGAGAGAATTACCCGCAGACACTCTAAATGTTGTATTTCTAGATACATATATTTGATCAGGAAACTTCATATGTTTAATTTGTTTTTTTAAATATTTATAACTATTATAAAAAGATTAATTTTTAATGAATATTAGTTTTAAACATAGTACTTTTTACTTAAAAAATTGTTTTATACATGTGTATTTGTTCATCATTCTTAATATTTCTTGAAGAAATCAGTTGTAACTTGGGAGAAAAGTAGCAATTTATTCAATGCAAGTACCACCAATATTCAACCATACATTTTGCCCATTTGTCCTTGAAATAGTGAATACTTTCCCTGAAAAATCGCTCGAATTTTGAGGAGATCCTGCCAGAAAAAAGATTTTTCAAAATTTCCGTAATTGTTTACATGCTGCTGGAAAAGTGTGCATCAATGAAAATAAGTTGTAATTAGAAGAAGCCAATCGGATGTATAGAGCGAATGAGAATTTTCGCTGTGTATATTGAAGTGTTGTCTTGCTGTAAAATCCCTTTTCTTTATCTTTCAATCCAATATGGATTCTTTTCAATCAATGCATGGTTCAAATCGTTCAGTTGTTGATGGTAGCGAAAGGTATTAATTGTTTCACATGATATTAGAAACTTATGATGTTATGACCCATTTCTGATTCCACCAAAGGCAAAGATTTGGAATCCCCACTTTTAAATCGTGTAAGCCAACTCACACTCAAGCTTTACGTTAGGAAATTGTCACCATTAAGATAATCACCATTAAGATTCTATAAAGATATGGTGGCTTACACTCGTATTTTTCTTTTTATTTATTATGAAAAGCAGAACGTGCAGCACATGCTGTATATTTTATTTAAAATTAGACATATTTGATATACAAAAACAATGTTACGATAGCTCGAAATCTATTGAATATCAAATGTATTTTGATATACATTGATCTATCAACAAATTGCTCCTGTTGTCAACTGTTGAGACTGTAAAGAAACCCTTACAATCAGTGCTGTCATGAATGGAAATTAGATATCATTAACCATCACACCAAGTATACTTCGTAAAAAGTACTTTTCGAAATATTTTTAGCATTTTCTTCGCTATTATCTACACATAATTAATACAATATACATAAACGTTCCATTTTTAATAACAAAGGATTCTTTTCTTTAGCTTAAGTTATTTTACATTACAATTCATTATTTACGAGGGCAAATCAAAAAGTCTTTGCGCTTATTTTTCATTAGCCAAAAACAGGTACTTACAGATATTTACAAATATACGAATACAGAAATTTATAAATAAAATTACAAATATAAAAATATATATAAGGTACTATGCACCTTACATTATTTCTCCACATAGTCACCTCACCCATTGTCCCATTGCAGCACTAAATTAAAGATCTCCCTGTGGTAGAATTCTTCCGGCTGCCTGTGAAACCACCGTCGGACCGCGTTCAAGGTTTCTTCGTCACATGTGAATCTCTGTCCTGCCAGAAACTTCTTTAGTGGACCAAAAACGTGAAAATCACTAGGGGCAAGGACTGGACAGTAAGGTGGGTATTCCTGATTCTCCGAGTGAACGCTCAACCTCATGCATGTCTTCACGAACTTTTTGAAACTCATGACACCGCCATTAAACATCTCTCGAAGTGAGACATTTTCCCTCGTACGTTGGGTGCATTTCCCTGGGAATTCTATGGGCGTTTGTCCCTTCCTCCATTGAAAACGAATAACACTTCGCTGCTCCTAAGCTGTGGACGTCTGAAGAACAACCACTATCTTAAATGACTGATAGTAGCGCCACTCATCGGAGCAGAAGGCAGATACGGCTAGTAAGATTCATGGAACGTTCACTGCAGAGAATGTATATGTTCCCTTTGCATTCACAGCAGTATTTTGGCTTAAAAAATTGGTGCAAAGACTTTGCCCTCGTATAATAATTGAGGAATAAACTTTTAAACAAAGATTACGATTTATAAATGGGTCAAAAGTTAATAAAGAAAAACGATGAATAATCAGTCGTTTATTTGTTTTTATTTTCTTATTATTCGATCTAATTTATCTTAGTAAGAATTTTTCTCACGTGTTACTATTTTAAATATTTTATTATTTTCTTATTATAGCTTACTATACCATAAATATACACCTATTTTACTACTCATATTCTAAATAAAACGATTTTGAAAAAAAAAGATGGCCTATTCAAGCAATGAGTAAAGAAACTTAAAATTTCAAAAAAAAATTAAAATTCATTGAATTTTTTTAAAAATACCACCTTATATTTTGAATTTCTATATAAATTATCATTTCATATCCTACTCTAAAACTACAATGGTAACTACAGCCAATATTTGCTGTAAGTAGATATTTGTCTTACTATGAATTTGTGTTAAGTTCGTATAAGTCTCTTTGCAAGAGGATTTTGAGGCAGAAATAATTTACGTCTAATTGATTTCTATTATTTTTAAAGGAGATATCTATACATTTTACTAATTGATATTATTTTTAATAAATAATAATAATATTTCCAGGCATTTTGGTAAAATACTAAATTTTGGTTTATGAAATTTCAAGTTAAACACCTGGTTTTAATGAAGAAAGTTGGTTCAAAGAAGAATTTTCATTAAAAAAAATTAACAGGTTTTTTATGGCAAGCCTGAAGATCATACATTTCAGGTGCATTTTCAGCTTCTTTAAAAGTAAATATGTAACTATTGCATCATTGAAGCTTCGAGAATTATTACATCATCATGGAAGCAGTACAGCTAATAGTCAGACATTTGGTAAATTTCCATATCTGCTTCTGATGGTAATAAGATAAATGCCCTCAGCGGAAAAAAAATACTCAATACTAACATTTTATGAAAATAGGGGGAAACTCTGAAGTTTAGTTTATTTATATTAACTTCCCGTTTTAAAGCAATACTCGGTCAATTTTGGGACAGACCTAACTATTTTGAACAATAGACAGATGACGAGGAAGACGTTTGGCCAGGACGGATTTAGCATGCATCAGACCCGCTTACATGAAGGTTCTTCCGTAAAGAGGATCACGAATCTGAAATATTTCGGTTACAAAGTCGAAACCTTACCATCATGCCACTATATCGCCAAAAAATACACTAAAATAAATCAAAAAGTTTTGGTTGTGTTCCAGGAGAAGATACAAAGAAAAATAAACAGATCATTTTTTATAGAGAAAGAAAATCAGAGAAAACAGTGAAGATTGAGAAATGATTTAAGAAAAGGATAATCGTTGGCATCAAGAACTGATAAAAACATTTATAAAAACCTTGTGGATTTCCTCTTTTACAATTACTGAATCCCTGTGAAGATAAATTTATGAAAATCATCTGTGCACGAGATCAAAAAAAAATCGAATTAAATAAATTTTAGGAAAACATTATCCCGAAATTCAGTGCAAACATTACATATTACCTGTAAGTTCTAGACACATTTATCATAGACCATCTAACGTTAAATAAGGTAAGATGGTCTATGATAAAAAAAAATCGCTATAAACGGATAAGTTTGGTAAATAGCATATCCGTCTGTAGCGATTTTTTGTTAGTGATCATATGAAAATGTCAATGAGACAAGTTAGAAATGAGAAATGTAAATGGCTAAAGAAGTGCAAAATATTGTCTTCTGATAACATTTAGAGATGTTTTTAAAGCAAACGGGTTTGGGAAAGAAAAATTGCTGTAAATACATAGTATTTGAAAAGCAAGGTTGTTCTTGCCTAAATTTTGTCAAAAAAGCACTATTTTGATATATTTTTCTTATTGACTTCACACGAGTCTACTGTTTAATGTTTCGAGGTTAAAATTTGGTTACATCACATGAGACTCATTTTGAGTGTTTGGTATCTCATACTTATAATTTTATTCTGCATAGGGTAACATTACAAGATCTGCTTGAAATTTCTTCTATATAACTGAACGTACCCGATATATTTCGGTTTAAAATTTAGATCGTAGAAAATATTGTTACGTTTTTAGCTTAGCGGGTTCGGATTGAATGGACTTTTCTTGAGGACAGCACAAACAAATTTATTTACAGATATTGACAGGATAATTGATAAAGTAAAAACTTCAGATAAACACAATCCAGCAGTCAACCGTCACTTACAGCGTAAATGCAAGACTTACGCACAATAAAAACAGATTGCAAAACAGCTATCGTATAGCACAGCAACAGTAAAACGCAGCGAGCTCAATAATACAACGTTAACATCAAACGTAAACACAGCTCACTAATCCACTAGTCCAGCGAGACGCTTCTCTTCCGAGAGAAAACTCTCAACTAACTCACTCCGGCTACTCGTCCCTCATATAGCCTTGGAAGCGCCGGCCCCGAAACTCGTGAAACTTCTCAAAACAACGCGCGCAATCCAGCGGCTACTAGACTATTTCTTGCGCCAAACCAATCAAGCTGGCGCGAGGCTCTTCACCAACGTCGCCATCTTTGACTCCTTTTCGTGCTGCTCGCCCGCTTTTAACAATATACTTCAATTTTGAAGGTCATGTAAATGGGTGATTAATTTTAGATTTGCCTTAACGTGATTAATATCTTTAGGAAGGGAAAAAAGATTCCGAAGCATTAATTATCAGTAAATATTTCTAATTTTTAATAAAATGCACGCACATATGTTAAAGTATTTTTTTGTGCTTTTTTTTTGAAAAAATTTCTGGTACCGTAATGCATCGCTTATTATTAATTCCTAGTAGCCAAATGCGTACTTTTAAACTGAATAAATCTTATTTAAAATTACAATGTGAAAATTAATGCAATTTTTTAATACTCTTTAAAGCTAAAAAGTAAAAAATGGAGGAGGAGGATACGATTGCCCTTTCTAGAAAAATATCTGCTTTTATACTATAACACATATTATATTCAAATTATCTAGATAATAATGCATGTAAATAATAATAAGGGAAGTTACTTTTTGGTTAAAGAAGTTATTTAGTTATTGAAAGTTATTACCGACTATTAATCTTCTAAACTCTTTTTTTAATAAATGCGCAAGGAATCAAGGCAAAAAACCAAGAAAGAAGCTTAATTATTGAATTTCGGGATAGTTTGTTAAAGCATCTAAAAATTTGCCAAAAATTTGACTTTTAAAAAAAATTTAAGTATGGAAGCTGATTTGAATCTTTTTGATTTCATCCGAAGAGATAAAAGTGAAATGAAATCTAATCAAATTAATTTACACCAATTTGATATTTAATAAATAATGTCTCTCAAAGTCAAAAATCGATGATCAAATATTTATTGCTTTAATCAAGGGGAATACAGTCATACATAAAATTTTGAACTTAGTTTGTAAAAAGTTTCTTATCAGTTTCGCTATTACAGTATTATTAGAGGTTCAGTTTTATGTTCTGGCAATTCCGATCTGAATCTCGTCATTTTGTCCCCAAGACTGTGCAATTCTACTGAATGGCATTTTATTATTTTTTGCATAGAATATATTTCCGATTCTGTAGGAAGAAAAAGACGGAAAAATGCACGTTTACGAAATGGCGAGCAGTGTTTCAGCCTTCTTGAGAGTTCATCAACTGCTATTCGAACATTCTTGAAAACTATTGCTTCTAGGCACAGATGGAGAGGCCTGTTGTAGTCCTTATGTACATTTTTTTCTTATAAATCAGTAGCTCAAGAGAAGTATTCTTTTTTTATAGATAGAATGCAGGCAAGTAGCGAACAATAAATCTTGTATAGACCACGTATAAAATGGATATATAATTATAAAAATTTATATAATGAGTACATAATGCGGCGTTTATAAGAATTAAAAAATATATATACAGATGTAGAGGCCTGCTACAGTTCTTATGTAAATTTATTTCTTATAAATCAGAAGTTCAAGCGAAGCAATCTTTTTTCATAGATAGAATGCAGGCAAGTAGCGAACTATAAATCGAATAAGATGTGCATATAATTCTAAACATTTATACAATGAACATAATCAAGTGTTTTTAAGAATTATAAAACATTA
>JAOUZG010016587.1:11911073-11930200 GCA_026289955.1 Argiope argentata | reverse complement strand
ACAGTGTTTTTAAGAATTATAAAACATTATACAATGAACATAATACATTCTTTTTAAGAATTATAAAAATTTCATTAGCATAAATTAAATAATTTTATTAATATATATGAATAGTATATATGAGATGTCTTTACTTTTTTGTTACTTTAATCTAGTTTTTCCTTAATCTATTTTTAAGCTGTTTCCGAAAGAAAGTTTATTCTAGTTACTCATTAGTAATGTAACACACTTCATGCTTACAAATAATCTTTTTATAGCGGTTTAAAGCTATTCTACTACATTTTAGTTTTGATAAGCGGTTATTAGTAACGTGCGATTTTCACATTTCTGAAATTCCAGAAAAAAATATTAGTCTCATTATTCCTCAATATAGAGGAAAACAATTTCATTGGATTTAAAGTTGAAACTATCCTTTATTTCTGTCAAAGTTTTAAGTTATAACTTTCAGGCATGCATTTTCCACTTTATCTATTTTTTGCAACATTGTTACAAAATTTATAAAATTTAATTTAAAATACTTTAATCACAACATCTTTATATTAGACTTAAATGTTTATAATATCGTAAAGAAAAGAAATTAAATTGAATAGGAAGATTATATTTATGTATGTTTTTTTTTTTCAGAAATGATATAAATATTGATTATGAATTTCATATTAATTTATACATAGAAACATTAGTCCGAATTCAATGAAATATTTGGTTAGTAGTAAACAAATTAACGTACCTTTATTTAGAGTAAAGGATAAAATTTCGCAATTAATCAATATGCCTCATACTGGCGGATATTTTCTTTATCACGCTATATTTTGAAACAAAACGAAATTTTCAAAAAATAAATATGAATACTTTAAATTTCCCAATTATCATTTCTTAACCATTTTATTACAATAGAATAATCTCTTCTTACATAACATAAAAAAAATATAATTTTTCAGTTCTTTCAGGTTTACGGGATTACAATCCAAAAACAGTCTTCGAAATTATTTTTAACTGGCATTAGGTAAACTGACTCTTTATCTAAACAAAATATTTTTTATCTATCTTAATCTTAAACATTATACCGTCTAATGCTCGGAATTATTTATATTTATTGATTTCAGCAATTTCGTCATGCTTTTTATTGCTAAAAATAAATAATATTCGGGCGGAATAATCCATGTAGCTAAGTGACATTTAATCCTAAGTGACATTTTTTTACTTTTGTTCAGTTTTTATTTACTTTCTTTTTGAAGTATAAAACATGCAACGACATAAAAATGACAATTTCATATTCTGAGTTTGAAAAATCCATTCTTTAATTCATAGACATTGCAAAATATTTACGAGATTATTATCTCCTATAGTTCAAGGAGTATTCCGCTTTTAATGGCTTTGTCTTTCAGCCTTTTATTGCAAAAGAAAGATTACGTTAATTAAATAATTTTATAATCTTCTTACTTCGTTAATCTTTCTAAGTGCAGTCTAACCGAAGTATCTTCCTTATTCCGGTTACTTAATACCATGTTTACCATACATAATGGACGATAATCCAAATGTCAATCATCTAAGTTGATTATTGCTAAAACGAGTTAGTTCCTCGTATTTAATTAATCCTTTGAAAGGAAAATTGTAATGATGGAGTCATGAGGAAAAATTATATGATAGAAAAGTACGTGGCATATGACTAGAAATATTTATCATATTTTTATGTAGTGCAAGAATAATACATGATATAATTAAATCACATAAAAAGTATATATTTAAGCTTAGTTGCGGTATGTTAACTCTATAAAGAATATGATAAAATTACCATACAGTGGACAATGGGAAAAAATAAAATAGCTGTGATGTTTTTTTAGAACGTGATATTAAAGCCTTATTATTATTATTTTTTTATTAATCATCTGCTCATAGACATAGACAAAGCTTGGAAGGAGCTCAGTGCTGACTTTAAACCACAATAAAAAGTTGTTTTAGCCATTTTTACTATGGACTTGCTTTTATTATTTTTACTATCAAGTTTTGTTTCTATACTGTCATCCATTCTTGTAAACCTCTCTTGCCAGAATGTGTCAAATTTTTTTTATTTGGATTAGGTAGAGATTTCGAGTTGGAAATTGAATTTTCAATGGTTTACTTTGATTCAGAAATTTTCAGAACACGAAATGTGCCCAGATGTATTGTCTTGTTGAAATGTTAAATCTCCTGATGTATGGAGAGCAGTAAACCGTCAACAAGTTGTTTGTCCGCATGTCCTGATGTAACCCTGAATTCATTCGTTTCGACAAAAACAATTTGTAAACAATTTCTTAACATTTCCCGTTACAAATACGTTCCAAGCCACGACAGATCTTCTATAGAGTTAATGCTTTGAAAAATGAAAGTGTTTTTATGGACCCCGACAATACAACTTAAATCCGTCTAGTAAATTAAACTTTTTTTTCGCCCAAAACAGCCATATTACGACTATTGCGGACATACTCTAAACATTTCTGGATAAAATATGGACTAGATCGAATATGAAGTTAAAAAGTGGAGGTTTTTGTGCATCTAATATTAAGGGATTTATACAAATATTTCTTTATTGAGTTGATAGAAAACAACTGCATCTCAAATTTAATCCCTTATTTGTTTTAACTTTTCAATTATCTATAGAGTAAGCATCTTTCGTTTCGACAATGTGTTGTTCTTACTAAATCTATTAGGAATACATAGAACACTTGGGGTGTTTGTGGATTATATGTAATTCGTATAATATATATATTATTAATTTATTATTATTTTTTAAATCCACATTTATTGAAAAGTCTGATACTAGAAATAAACAAAAATATAGTATTATAAATTTAAACAAAGGGTTATATTATTCTATTTTTAATACAAGTTTAAACATTATAAGTACTTCATGTAACTTTTGGAAATATCGTGAATGATTTAATTATGAAAAATGTTTGAGAATATTTATGCCGTTTTAATGCCCATAAGAAACAACAACGTTTGATACATATTTAAATAACCGTTTCATAATGTAAGAAGTTGTATCGAAGTTTTAATAGGATGTGGGTATTGATAACTCAATATTTGACATTACGGATACTGGAAAACTGCTTGAAATTTCCTGACAGGACATAATTGTTACAAAATTGAGAAAGTGATACTATATTTTATGTAATCGAAATAAAGTCGTTTGCATGTGGGATAATGGATGGATCAATAATAGAGTCATGGAATGATGAATGTATCAATAATAATTTTGTTTAGTTCTCGATGAATAAACTTCTTGTGGGCCAATAAGTATACCACAAGACTTGCAAATGTAAGTTTTTTTTTACAATTAATTGTAGAATAAATTTCAAATATAAAGAGACAGGCAAAAATGCAAAATGCAAAAAAAAAAATGCAAAATATGGTGAAAGTTAATACACAAATTAAAGACACAAAATTGCTCAAACACTAACAGCAACACACAGTAGATGTTATAATACAGTTTAAGAAGCATGATAAAATAAAATATTCTAAATACTAACACACTGTAATAAAGTTTAAATAAAACGGGGGGAAATAATATTAATATATGTACAAAAGGAAATGAAAGATGATTTATTCTCCACAAATGATGATAAATGAGGAGGCCAAGTAATGTTTTTAGAAAGCATTTTCTGAGTTTACATCTTTGGTTAAAAAATTTAATTCATTCAAATATCAAATGTTTGGCATCCTGGACTGCACCACTGTTGCACGCACACCTATCAATCGGCGACAAATTGAAGCATTATGGGATGTTATTATACGATTCTGTTAAATCAAGGATTTCTAATTAAATAAAATCCTTTGAAATTAAATATGCAATCTTAACATCATACACTTATTCGTCTTGCCTTGGATACCTATTGAATTCAAATTTTATGGAATAATGGGATGTTGCAGCTAAACGGAAGTATAATGTTTCTTATGATACTGATGCCCGCATGGGTTTCATTTATGCAAAAGAATTTTAGTTTTGTGGCTAGGTAAACGTTATTTCGAATCTTGAGAGCACTGGTAAAGATTTTGATGTATAGCATTTAGAAATTAAGTCATTCGTAAAATCTTTCGACTAAACTTTCTTCAGCGTTGTATAAAGTTTTATCGACTTATCAATTTGAATGACTAATATTTAGGTTTCTCTTAAAATATTTTCAAAAATATTTTTCCGACCGCCTTGTATTTCTATATTCAAATCCATCTTTGAGATATGGTTTTTCTAAATCATGCTTATATATCTGTGTATCTTAAATGATATGTATTATGTTCATGTGTTATTCTTTACATTTCGGTTCACTGAAATATACTTATTTTTTCAAAGATATATCGAATAAGAATAGTAAATATATATTTTGAATATTTTTTTACTATTATTACATTATATTTATTTCAAATGTAATTTCTTTGATTTTCTTAGCTTTAAAGTATATTTTAAAATTAGTTTGATAATTACGATTAAATTCTTTTCTTAGTTCTCATAAGTTCTACATTTGAATGTATTTGATTAGATAGCAATTTCGGTTTTGCAAGCATACTATCATTTTTATTAACTTTTGAATCCTTTGAACACATGAGACGTTCCTCCTAATTTTTGTATCAAATATTTTTATGAGTAATTTTGATTCCCAGTTTAAAAGAGCAACAATTTAGTATTTGAGTGAAGTTAAGGGAAAGCTATTTTAGGTAGCTTAAGTTACTTTTGAGACTATTGAAAGCTGACGTCAGAACTACGAAGAACAGCCTAGTAATCTAGATTACACCAATTATTTCATAATCAATATTTGTATGCTAATTAATATTATGCCATTAATTTTTATATTAAATTATACTAGCTATGAGTAATTTTGGTTCATGATTTTAAATTATAACAATTAAGCATATGAGTGACGTTAGGAAAAAATAACGTCAAATTATATGAATCAATTTTGGGGCAATAGAGGTTTGAGTTGTGAACTACAATCTATTAATTAAGCTTCCACGAGTGCTGGCAATAATTTCAACTCTCATATATTTCCACTTCATTGTGGACCGAGCGCTAAATACTTGATTAGGTATATTATTGTGGGCAAAAATATTCTTATGCGTAATAGATATTTGATAAAAATAACCAGAAAATTCAGTAAAAGGGGAAAAGGCTGGAAAAAATTCCCTTTTATTTGCAATATATTTCCAGTGATTTTTTTACTGTTATCATTTTATGAGTATTATTCTTATAGATCACGATTAAAATTATTATTTTATATTAAATAAGCCCTGATTTTCACTTAATGTTTCCCTATTATACAGAATTCTTAGATTCTCATTTATCAAATTCCAAAAAAATTATATGTTAATCTCTGTGAAGAGAAAATCCGCTTTCCATTTTTATTTCTTCTCATTTCTCATGCAGCTTCTAATAAAAATAAAATAAAATGGGAAGCTGAAAAAGAAAAATATAGAACACCCGAAAAAAACTTTAAATTAAAACTCCGCATTTTAAATAAATCTCCAATTTTCCGGTTGGAAAACATTTCTCACGCAAACAATGAAGTTTCGCCACTACCGTTTCTCTTTGGTTTTTTTTTTATCCTGTTAGAAAGTGTAATAAAGTAAGACGCTGGTCTCTCACGAATGCTCCTTTTATTACTCGCCAGGCACTTGCACGTGAAAGTCATTTTGTAAGGACATGGTGCGTGAACTCCTTCTACCCTCCACTGGTAGAGTAGTAATTTGATTTCGGAGCATTAGTTATTCTCGTTCCATTAGTTTTGCGTTAAGAGTCAATTCCCGCCATGCTCGAGAACATAATAAAGTGATCAGGTGTGCGCGCAGAGGACTTCTGAAATCGGTCATAAACCTAACATGCATAACGTCCTAATATTTAACACCGACTTACAGTTTTGCTCTTTAGATTATCTTTATTTTTCCCAAAAAAATGACTGGAACAAAATTTCCACCTTTTATGATTCGATCGATTTTAGTTTGTGATGATTCGTTCTTGGAAAAAAATCTCACACTGTTTTGGTTTAAACTGTTTAATGCAGTAACATCACCCTTTACCTCTTCGCTAAACTCAGCTATTATATTTCTCATATTAACTTGAAGATCTTGAATTATATATCTATAATAATTTAATCTTTATATTTCATAAATATAAGACATACTTACTTTTATGTCCGTGTATATATAATGTAAAACTAATATTTTCAGAAGTTTCCCAATTTAGTATATTCAGTCTATTCTATAACTCCCAATTTAGTCTATTTCAGAAGATATACTTTATGTACAAGCAAGGAATGAAGTGATACATCAGTGTACGGCACAATTATAGCTAAAAATTAAAAAAAAATGAAAATGTATCCCTAGTGATTTCATACTATGAGATAATAATAGGGATTATTTGACACGTGTAGGCTTAGGAAAGGTAAATTTAGATATCTTTTAAAGCAATTTACTTAGCATGAAATATCTTTATCCCTTTTCTTGTGCTGGTTAAAGTATTTTTTCAGATCTCGTGTAGCATTAATTAATAAAAAAGATGGAATTGTATCAAGAAATAAGAGACCATTTTGGAATGAAGTTGATATGGGTTAAATTAAGATAAAAATTACGAATTTAACTAAGATTTAAATTATAGTTTAAAATACCATTTATATATAATTTTTAGTATTACAAATGAAACCTTCTTTCCTTACATATTTTATAAAAATCATTCTCATTCAAGTAACCACATTTTAGACGTTTTTCTTATCTTAGCAATACCTTTTATTCAGCTCATTTGGTAATAGATCATTCTAAAGGGAGTTCAAAATAGTTTTCAAAAATGTCTCGAAACTACTACTAATGTAAAAGTAATATTATTAATTTGAACGAACCTAAAAATTGAACACATTAAAAAACAAAAACAAAGGCGTAAAATCTGTAGCAGCTGCAGCCTAAAATCGAACTTGTATAAAAAAGTAAGAGTCGTTAACAACAAAAAATATATTATGCATAAAATTGAAAATATGAAAGGAAAATAAAATTTGCAAAAGGCATATATAGAAAAAAATTAAATTTCCCATTCATTTAGGGGTAAGAGGTTGAAGGAATTGAAAATATAATATTGAAGTAAAACCTTTATTGAAATATCGATAAGATTAAATATGTGAATATCTGTAATTACGTAATACTTATTTGAAAAATTCTCATCTCGTCACCTATAAAGAACTATTTACTTCTTAATGGCAAGGTGGTTACATGATGTAAAAATTATATTTTGAAATTTAATTGGTAAGCAAACTTTATGTACCTTGTTTATTAGTTCATAGAATGATTCATGCTTTTAATTAAAGGCTACACATCTAAGAAAAAAGTTACAACTATTTGCTCACAGCAAGATGACTTTAAGCTAGGTTCAAGACATTTGAGTCGGGATTATTAGTGATGAACTAACTATTTTGAATAGTTATTGGGGGTTATATTTTTAATAAGTATCAAAAGGAACTCATTTTTCGTAACAAATGAGTTCTAAAAGGGCTCCTATATGAGAAAATGATATATAATATCAACAATGAAATGAGCGGAAGATATTCTTATTAAAATGGTAGCAATACATAAAGCGCAAGAATGTGCAGAAGAAGTCACAGTTAAATACATACAATTTTAATGTAATTCGCTCAAACATTTGGTGAGGCAAAATAATGATATCTTATCGAAAATATATTGATTAAAATATTTTCGCAAAGGATTATAACCATAAAGAATAGAGCTCTTTCCCCTGCTTCTTTTGCTTTTAATAATATTCAAAAATATATTTATTACGTATAATCTCTAAAAGTAATAGAATTAACTTCCTCAGTATTATGTTAAGATCGCTTTAAACAAAATCCTGAGATTACAATAATATTAACTTTAAAAAAGATACCATATAAATGTTGTTATACCTAAATTTGTTATAATTTTTATTCATTTCAGCAATAGCTAAACTTTAATTCAGGAGGTATGTATTATTTATTATTGAAAATTAGAAGTAGATATATTTTTTTCTCATAAGATAGAAGGGGCAATAATTCAAAAAATAAAAGCATAACTTTAACAAGGTATTTTAATTCGTTTTAGCATATGCATCATAGCAAAAATTGAGTGTTTTATTCTAAACATTTATATGTTAAAGTGATTGAACTAATTCTTAAAGAACCTTTTCTATCAAGTTATTTTTGTATTACACTTAAGCACATTATTTTACTTATGTTTACTAAATATCTGATTTAAGATTACTAAATTTATTATTATTAATTTACAGAACGGTTACCTGTTGCTATTCGCTGTGTTTAAGAATAAGGAAAAATGATAAACAAAATTTCAACATAGAAAAATGGGAAGTAGCTTATTGAAAAAAAAAATACTTCTTTTACAAAATATTATTTACAGAACTTTAAAAAAAAACTCTTCCGCTTAAAAAAATCCACTTATCGAAAAACTAACCAAAATACTAGACGGCGTTTTTAAAATGACAAGGAAATGACAGCTACCGCAACAAAATGACAAAATAAGTGTGTTTTCAACTTCTAAAAAAAATTCTTGGGAAGAAATGAAACTCTATATAAAAGTCCCAGCGCTGTTCAACGGAAATTTTTTTGTGTGGATTTTCGGGTCGTTTCATCGCAAGTTTACTCTTGTCAAAAACAAAACAGACACTTGATCTCCAATCATCTCTACGCTCAGGTAGACTCAGGCATTCTCTTATTCAGAAAGAAACTTTAAAGTCCAGTTACTTATTCATCAGTTGAGCGAAAATTTCCTGGGTAACTAGTCTTCTCATCCGCTGGCATGTTGAGATAGAGGACGGAGTCGACAGTGACAGTCTTGTAGAGAATCATTAGGGACTCAACATATCGAGTGACAGATGCTTCGTCATAATCCATCAAACGCTCTGGCAAAATGACGCCCAGGCACAAGTCCTTGTTTGCAACCCTGACATATTCCAATCTCTTCCGATGGTAGCTTCATCGATAGTCGTTTGGCGACACACTATTGTTTCGGGATTTGCGAAGCTGTATCATCATTTCTTGCCTGATGGACTTTGGATTAAAAGGGTGCCAATCGATAGACTTGGTGCTTTATTAAAATGTTGCTGCTCCTCAGGGAACTGATTGAAGGTGTTGCGTCCGCGACGCAGATTTCATCAGAGAGCCTGGATTAGATTCCTATGTCAACTTTCTTTAAACATTATTTAAGAAATTTATAAGACCTAATATCGATCGAAGTTCCGTTTGGAATTAATTATTTATGAAACGATACATGAAAAATTGTTGCATTTCTTCATTGAAATTGTAGGTCACATAAATGGTGAATAGTTCTAAATTTGTTAAATCCAAGCGATATGATTTTCAAGAAATTCACAACATTAGAAACAAACTCTTCTTTAAAATATTTATGTGCTGTTAATATGAAAAGAGTTGGCATGAATGCTTCTTTCAACATTGAAGTAACTGTATCAACATTTATTGGCTTCGATATTTATCAATTAAGGTTACCAAGGACCTTTAAAAAGACTTTTTGTAATTTCTTCTTAGCAATTTCAAATTTTACTGGCATTAAGAGTAACACTATAGGAGATGACTACAGAAGAATTTTAACACTATAGGAGAATTTTAAAGCATTATATTAATTTATTGATGAGTTAGGGGGGGTGATATAATATAATATTAGTGATAAATAACGTTAATGATAAATGTCTCAGGCGCTCCAAATTTGTTCGAAAGCGCTCCAATTTTTATTATTACTTACTCTAACCCTTTTGAAACAAAAGTTGGGGGAAGTTTGAGTACGAAATATAAAACTTAACCAATATAATAGCTCAAAAATACTGATTTTTTTAAAAAAAAGTTTAAGTTGTTTTGAATTATTACGTAGGTTTTCATATTTTCGTACTCAAACTTCAAGATTAATCCCAACTGTTGTTTCAAAAGGGTTAGAGTAAGTAATAATAAAAATGGAGCGCCTGGAACATTTGTCATTAACGTTTTTTATCGCTAATATTATATTATACTAATCCCCACCCGTAATTCATCAATAAATTAATACAATGCTTTAAAAAATTTTGTCTCCTATGCCTGTAAAATTTTAAATTGCTAAGGGGGAAATTAAATAAGTCATTTTAAAGGTCCTTGGTCACCTTAAAATTGTGAAATCATATGGAATAGAGTTACAATTTTCTGAAATAGAAGTATATACACAGATTAAAACACCTAATTAAAAAAATTATAACTGATGCTTTTCAATTATTTTATATTTATAGTTTCTATTATTATCAAATTTCCAGCGTCAAAAGAATTCAGATGAGCATATCCGTTCATTTCAGATTTCTATTTCAAAATAGAATCTATTCCACTCTCTAGGTCATTTTTTGAATCAAAATAATATATTATTTGATATGATAATTGCAATGAACGAAGTTTTGATATGATAATGAATTATTTTTGATATGACAATGAAGTGAAAAAGAGAAAAGAACACAAACAAAAAGGATCTCTCATCTAATTAATATAGAAAAAAAATCGTATAAAACATTAGGGCTGATTTTTATAATTTTAAATAATTTAATTAATTAATTTAATTTGAATCTATATTCATCACAGCAGCTTAATATAAAACATTACTTTCGAAATAATTACAATTTATAAATTCAATTTGATACTTTTTTTAAGTTGAATTTTAAAATTTATAAATTTTGATTTATTGAATTTTTCACTTGAATTTTTGAATCACTTGAATTTTTGAATGTTTAGGCATACTTTTTTTGTAGGACAAAGATATACCAAGAAATAATGCTATCATTTCAATACTAGTTCAAACTTGTTCATGATAAAGGATGTTAGTTCAATAAGATTCGTGAATCTGAAGACATTTTAGCAACTTTTCAATACAGAAATGAAAAAGTTTTCATATGCCAGCTACTTCAAATTCTAAACCAGTATATTCTTCATTGCATAAATACAAATGACTTCCTTCTTGAGAATTTCTCACTGAACAGAAATTTATCTCATATTTTTTTAATGTTTCGTCACATTACTGAGTTGCTTAGCTAGCTGTAAAGTTAAGGTCTCAGCCTCAACTTTGTGCGATAAAATTTTACGAACACTTTGAACCATGAAATATTCGAAATATCTCTACATAACTTTTCATAAAATTTTTGATGAATTTATAGACCAATAAACCTTTTCTATGGCTTCTTAAAATCAATTTTACTATATGTATGGCCTTACCTTAACAATATTGCAAACCTTATTTTAATAATTACAGAAAAAATGAAGTTAAAAAATAGTTTAATAGAATTTTGTTTTGCATTTGTAAAGAAAGCATCGAAATTTTGTGAAGAAATAATGATAAATGAATTTTACATTTTTGGTATTCTTCTTTGCGGAAACTAAATATACATTTTAAATATACATACTAAATATACTAAATATACAGCCTGACTTCCAACGCCACCACATAACCCGGATCTTATATCTCATAGAAAATGTGTGGGATACGGTGGAAAGACGCCACCTACAGCACTCTCCTCTTCTTTCTGATTTACAATATCTAAAAGGCTGGACAGCCAATGCATGGTATTCTCTGGATGTAAATGCACTCCAGAAGCTAGTAGACTCGATGCCGAAAAGAATCAGAGCAATTATCCATGCAAAAGGTGGTGCAATATAGTATTGATATTGGTTTTCTAATTCATTGGCCAATGAGTGTAGGATTTTGTTAATTTTCATTCAACAAACTCAGAACTGTTCTTATTTGGCTATATTTTCTGAGAAACAAGAACGAGATAACTTAAATTATTCACAATTAATCCTTATGCAAGCTGAAAGTAACTGCAATTCCTAAAGCAGGATTAGGAGAACAAATCTTGACTTAGACCACAATTAAATTAACCGTTTCAGAACAACACAGTATTCACACCTAATAAAAAAAACTTGAATTATTCAACCACCTACAATACTTTTTCAGAAAACATGGCTGGAAATGCACCATTATAAGAGTACAATTTTGTTTCCATTAAAAATTATAAATTATTCAAACCAATAAAAAATTCCCACAAAAATGCAGGATACGAAAGTTCAGAAATTTTATAATCGATAAAATGTGCATTCATATGTAGTAGAACAATATCCTTACAAATAATAAAAATCCACCTCAATACATGATATCTCCTTAAATATGAATAGTCTAAACATTTCTATGTTTGATTTGGAACAAAAATATAATTTTTTTTTCTTCAAATAAAATGAAAATTCATTCTTCTTTGAGTTTCTTTGTATTTGTACATACATTCAAGTTTGCTGTAAGTTGTATTATAATCTACAGTTGGTTTTCCAAGAAGTCTTTGAGGTATTTGGAATTTCGGATAAAGAAATGAACTTCCAATAAAAAAAAACTTTAAATGAGTTAAGTTAATAAAATTATACGAAGAAACGATGAAGTTTCCACTCAGGCACCATCTGGTGATGATGTTACACATAAGTGGATTAGTTAAAAGTTACTTCTGAAAAAGAAACTAGTCAGATGAAACTAGTTTCTTTTCAAAACAAACCACGGGAATCAAAATACTGACAAAATACATTAAATTACCTCACAGAAGTGAAGACTTACTGAAACCGATAAATCAACTGAATTGTTTTTGACTGTATCAATCAAAAGCTGAAACTATTTTGACATTTTATTCTGTACATAATTTTTTTAAAATGACTTTAGTTTCGTTGGTTTCCTTGATTCGCAGTCAATTGATGTATATCTGTACTTTCCTAACAATTTCCCCACGATCCTGCTGAGAAGTTACTATACAGACAGCGGTGACTAACAATATTTCCTTGGTACAGTTCTAATGAAATAAGAAAAAGAATATAATATGATTTCTGATTGGGACGTTTTCGTAAGATCTTAAAAAAGAAATAGTGATATGACTGACGATATTTATTTGTACGCTTTATTTTATAAACTACCAGGTATAAAGCTTTTTTTATGCAGACAAACTGAAACTAAAATTAAAAAATCTAATAAATCCTGAGCTAGGCGAGGATTGCTGTAAAATTTATAAACTTTAAAAGATAAAATCTTCTTCAAATAAATTCATTTTTATTATATTTTTATTATTCTACTCATTAAATCTGATTAAGATCTGTTTCATATCATTTATTTGAATAATGATACTTTTATTTACGGCATTATTATTATTAATAATAGTTATTAAATGCAACAAACACATTCTAATAAAATAACGAAAAAATTAGGAAATAATAAATAGTAAAGTGAAGCAAAATTTAATTTAATTGAACAATATTAATGAGTTTTCAATAGTTTTTGAAGGAACTTTTCTACTTCTAATAATGCGGCTAAAAAAATTCTATAACTGAGATGAAAAAAACAAAAAAATTACAAATTCATGTTCAGTTTTAAAATATAAAGATCTATGGTTAAGTTAATTCATGATATTAAAAGCACAGATCAGAATTATAAAATCCTTACAGCAGATTTATAAAAGAATTAAATCTTTGTTGCATTTTTTCATTCGTTATGTATCATTTTTATATCAAAATATCTTTGAGGAATAAAAGAAGATGAAACATATTTCATTCAAAATTAAAACTACCCTTTTCAGATCTGTTTACAGTATTTAATAGGTAACAGAGGGTCATGAAAGTTGGATTACTTTATGAAGGGAAATGTAATAATTATTTTAAAGACGACCACTACTTACAAATATTTCTGCCATAGTAAAACTTCAGTATACATGCTAAATTTTCGCAGTAACATGACATACATATACCTACACAAAGGCAAATTTATGTTAAAAGCTTATTAACACTTTGACTGCCAAGCCAAAATTACAAATGTTCACCACTGGGCCCGATTTTTTTTGTATGTAATTTGTATTATTTTCAAAATAAAACTACATATAAAAGCGATATTTTTCAATCTGAATCATTTTGCAATACATGGGGAGATTTTCATCCTGGCTACTAAAAATTATAGCCAAAGCCCCATGAAAATTAGAGCGAATTCTTCAATGAGGGATCAGATAGATGCTTATGCCACAACACTAAGAAAAGGTGTTAAATGATAAAATAGGATTAGAATTGTTAGGAGTTGCAGTAGTTAACGCATGGGTTGCATAACGATATGTAACAAAATCAAAAATGAAAATTCGTAAGCTTAGGGAGAACTTGGTTTTCAGCTGCTTGGTATGGATATAGATCCCGATTTTGATGCACAAAAAGGTAAAAAAAAATTGTGATATAAATGTCATATCAACATTGCTGAGACTGCGGGTCGTGAGCTGGCCAGAAAAAAAGCAAAGCTAACTTCTACATATTGTGACAATTGTCCTAACCAGCTTTAATTGTGTTGTAATTGCTTCAATGCCAAACACTGTATGTAACTTTATTCCAAAATAAAGGAAATAACATACTGTAGTTTATATATATATATATATATATAGATAGATATAGATATAGATATAGATATATATATACATAAATTTCACTAACTGTAAATATATGTATTTATTATCTCATACTGCATATATATTTATCACATACTCTCTCGCTATTTTTATATACATTTTTTTTGTTGCATGTTAAAGATATTTCATTTTCCACAAATCTTAGCTCATAGAATTGGCATATTTATCAATTTGCACAAACCACGTATACCTAACACATCGTAGAGGGTCCGACAATCAAACTCAAATACGATTTTCATGTAACTGATATCGCTATTGATAGCTAGGCCTAAAATGTTGAAACACCATAACTATCAGATATGATATTTAGTCTACACGATATTAAACATTCACATTTTTTTACCAACTATTTCAGACAAAGTGTAAAGGCAGTCAAAGTGTTAAGGCATTTTTATTTTCCTTATTTTTCTACTGAAATTGACTTTAGACTTAAAAATAATGCTTTTCAGCTGAAACGTTTTATAAAAATGATGATTCCACATTTCCTCTTCTTGTATAAAGCTGACCACCCAGTCACCCCTGAACAAAGCAGTATTGACAGGATTTGTTGCGGTCGACTGCCGTCTTTAGCCGTCACCAGTCGATTCTCCGAACTGACATCATCTTCTAAACGGGTATCCCTAGCCACAAAGTAATCTAATTCTGATCTTCCTCCTCAGCATCCCATACAACTATCATCCTGTAAACCAAAGAGTAGGTCACCACTTCACGAAAATCTCTTCGAAATTTTCAATATTCCTCCAAATTTTCTTTCCACAATAAAAGAATGGTAAATATTTTTAAAAGTTTGAAATAGTTGGTAAAAAAATGTGAATTTTTAATATCGTGTGTATGGTACTTCCACATTAAAAGTGTTTTAATGCCTTTGAGAGTAGGGAAATATTTATAAATTCACAATAATATTCAACATATTATTAAAAATTATACAAGAAAATAGGATTACTGAGAATTAAATATGGAAGAGACCCAATTTCAAGTTCTATAGAGCAATGAGAGATTATATATATATATATAATAAAAGAGAAAAAAACAAACAGTTCAGGAACTCACTAAGCTGAAACTACAAGTTCTTTATTTAAAGGATTTGTTTTAGAAAATCTTTCTAATTAATGTAATAAATTTTCCTATGCTGCAGAAAATAGCCCTCTTCTATTCGTAAGCTAGGTCAACCAACCAAGCACAAATTTAGATTAGGTGATTCAGTGAATCCAGCAGCCGCATCTGGAGAGAAGCAAACCCTTAATCACTTTAATAAGTCCCTCAGCCCTTTCCAAAGACGGCCTGTTCTTGTCGATACACTACATTATTCATTGAACTTCACATTTCTTCGAGAAATAATACTGACAATTAGTATGATTTTCTTTACAACTGTAGAGTGCTATGCAAGACTGTTTGCAATTTTTTGGTCCATCCACTTCAAGCATACAGAACTGCATTTTCCTGATGCAATCGTTCAGCGTATTACAAATTTTGTAAACGAAAGGCTCACTATATGTTCTTTCTTCATTTAATATTCTAAATCGATGGCATAGACATAAAATTTTAAGGTAATATGGTTAATTTTTAACCAGTTCAAATTTTAAGTAGGATGATTGAATTTATAACTGAACTGTGCCCTGGTGGTAAGGAGGATTTCATGTTCTATACCCTATTCCAACGAAGAATTACCATGTAAGTAGGTTGGTGTAAGTTAAATCCGTTGGACGTCAAGCGTCCACCAGCTGGTGTGGTGTGGAGTGGGGTGCTGGCTCAGGTGCCATCCTAGTTATCTGACAGTGGTTCAAAATTACGAAGTCCGTAACTAAACTAAACAAATCATGTCTGCGTTTTGCTAAGTGATGTGATCCCAGCAACATAAAATAATGTTTTTAAAAGTTATTTGATTAACTTTAGATCTTAATAAAACATTTTTTTGGTGTTTTAATAACTATTTCAATTTTGCCGAAATGAACACATTATTAGGCATAGGATCCATTTTAAGCTTAGTATCTGACGAACTAAACAGAATGAAGTTTAATTTCCAACTAAGATAATAATATGTTATATATCATTCAAAACTAAATTATAAATGTTACTTTAAAGTTTCATATAATTCTCACTCTACATGTGCGAATCTTTAGTTTGATTTTCTATTTTAATGACGGTGAAATTTAATTAATTTGATATTTTACATATACGCATTCCTATTTCAATACTTTAATCTTCATTGTGTTTAAAAATTAAAGTTTTTAAATATTTTTAGTCATTATATTACAAATAGAATTTTTAAAATCTGACATTTAATATGTTTTTGATACCGGAATTAAATTTAACTTGATTTCGCAACTACCCTACAACTATAAACAAAAGAGGGGATAAAAAAGTGGTTTAAATAATGCTACTTCAAAAAGATTTTTCGATATAAAAATTGACAGTAATTCAGTTTATTTGCTGAAGCAGAAATCAAAAAGTTCTAAGTAACAGATCAGAAATATGATTCAAAATTTTCAAATATATTTAAGGTAACAAAATTAATTCTTTTGTATTTCTCCATGAGTGTAGATAAATTATGCGAAAAAATCCAAAAAATGCCAAGAGTAGGGAAAAAAAGTTGTCTGTAGTACTTGAATTTTGGAGACGAGAAAAACTCTTGGGAAATTTCTGAAGACACGAAGCTTGATAGCTTATCAAAAACCTGACTGAACTATAAAAATACTAGTAGCTGAAAAAGTTACACTTTCGAAAAATTTAATTCAAGAAGTTTGAATTGTTTTGGAATAAATGGGATTTAATTGAATGTTTATATCAGATTCGGCTATATTGAAATATAACATAGCCCAATGTTAAAAAAGAATGCTCTTAACTTTTTGAAATATGATTAAGAGTAATTGCATGTATAAAAGTAATTGCATGGGTAAGAGTAATTGCATGGATAAGAGTAATTACATTGATATGAATAATAATATGGATAAGAGTAAAGGATTCTAGAATATTTCAGAAGATAAAATTTTAATAAACAACTGTCTTTAAATTTATGATTTATTATTTAGCTAAGCATATATACCAATGTCATAGACATTATTTAAGTTTCATCATGAAAAGTCTTACTTAAACCCGTTATTCTGAATTAGAATGTAACTGCTAAAATTCAATTTTCATAGGTCTTGATGTAAAATTAATGAAATTATACTAAAAGACCTATTGTACTTTCTTTGGAACGGGGATACGACATTGTGATTATTTTCGTTTAAAAAAGAAAAATCAAATATGTAGTTTGATCATTTTTGTATTCAGAAAAAATGGTAAACAATCAATTTAAAAATATGGGTATAACTATTTCACTTTTAAATATTTAATGCATTAAAAGTAGGAGCATAAAACTTTCTTTATAGTTTTGTTTGATAAGGCGGTTCATTAAAATGCTTATGAAATTGACCATTTTACTTTGCAGAATATACCTACTCATACAGATAATTTACAAAGGGTTGAAAATTCTCATTCAAGATATCAAAGAAATAAATCTTCCTTGGAATATGCATTATTTCTACTTTTTTATAAATATTGAATAAAATCAAAGAATTACAAGATTGCTTTCTCTCATTATGAATATATTTCTTAAATTTTCTTTTAGAAATATTTAAATCCCAATTCCCATTAATGCCCATTTTAAACAAAAGTAAAAATATTTGTTTAAATTAATGCTTCATTATTTAATACTTAAAGCTAAGAAAAATAACTATTTTGTGTTGTCAATATAGAGCTATTTCATAACAAAAAATATCCAGATCAAGCGAAATTTATGCAGCATTAAACTTTCCTGAACATCTTCGCCCAAACCATTTCTGTCTGAAAATAAGCGTATTCTTCCTTGTCTTTTTCAATGGGATTAAATATTTCACTCTATTCTTAAAGTAACAACTTCTAATTCAATATTCGATTCAATTTGAAAGAGGATTACTCGCTCTTTCAAAGTTTCTGACATTTACACAAAGCTAGTAGGCACATGCAATTTTCACTGAGCTGGAAACACTTCCTTTTTTTCACCCAGCAAACCCACCGTGTTTCTTTTCAAGAAATTCAGCTGAGTGAAAATGAGAAAATGCTACCAACGTTTCTGTACAAGCCCGCATAAAACCGTTTCACTTTGCCTAGTAAAGCGTGATTGGCCACTTGGCTTTTAAAGCAAAGAAATGAAAGTGTTCTTGTGTTCCATTCATTCTCGAGACACCAGGTAACGGCTCAAATTTTGTTCCCGATGCCTGGGACAATCGCCGTTAAAAACTAATTTGTTGAGTGGCGCGGAGATCTTCCTTCTTCAGCATTGGTCTCACGCCCGCAGGAGACGAAATTTATTCCACCCGAATCTCCATTTCAAGATAGAAAAAAGTTATTAAGCTTCAGGATTCCTAGTTGCAGCTTCTTTTTATATTCCGTAAATATACGCCTCTGCTTTGAGAGAGAGTGGTACAGAACTGTTGGAAACGCTGCTAGATGTTTACCATTGCTGTTCGTCGGTTAGCATTCGAAACCAGTGGTTCTCATTACGATGGGGGCTCTAGGGAATCCAGCTCTTGTGGTTGAACGGATAGGTTAAGAAAATTTTGAAACAACTGTAAACATGATCATGTTTTTACTCTAAGGCTGTTTCTTCATTCAATGTGTG
>JAOUZG010016587.1:11843220-11906307 GCA_026289955.1 Argiope argentata | reverse complement strand
TTATTGGTGTAATGCGAGTTCAAGAAAGATTAGTTCTTACCTTTTTCGATAAAAATAACGAATTGGGACGTTTTCACTTAATTTTTGTAAGTTAAATGTTTTTGTCAAATATAAGTATTTTAATTAAGTTACTGCAACAGATTTTATATTTGACTATTTTCAAATACGACAACAATGAATTTCACCAAATGTAACTTACTTTCGCTTACTTATTTGCAAATAAAATACTTTCGATTTTGCCTTTTAATAAAATGACAATTTCAGTTTACCATTAGACTTAATTATAAAATTTATTAATTAAATATGAAATATTTTATTTATTAAATAGAAAAATTTAGGTTAAACAAAAGAAGTTTCACTTTATTAAATAATTATTTTTGAAAAAGATAAAAATTTAGCACCTGAAAAATTGAAATGAAAATCAACACTTGGGCAGATGGAATTACTCAAAAGACTGCAGATAATTTTAAAATTTGAAAGAAAATGAGATGAAAAAATTTATTGTAAAGTGTAAACAAACTTTAGGAGTAGCAAAAAATAACTTTTTCTTTTGTTTTTATAATACTTCTTATTTCTAAGCTTTTTATTACAAGGGTATTAAGGTATTTTCCAATAATATAAAATATTTTTACAAAATTTATTCATAAAAGAGTTTTTAATTTAAGAAATGTATATTGAAATTAATTTAATACGTTAACATAATTCGCATTATTATCATAACTACTTTTTGCACATGAAATGCAGATAAAATTAGTTTAAGTCCTTCCAGAATCAAAATGTATGCTGACCTTTATTACTTACACTCCAAATTCAAAGAAGTGAAGATCATTTAATAGAATCTATTCAGTTTTAAATGTGAAAATTCAAGCACCCAAAATGCACGCTGTTAAAGATTTTTTGGTTTAAAATAGCTATTCTTTGATATTCATGTTTATTATATATATTCTTAAAAAGTCAACTAAAAAGTATATATATATATTAAAAAATAGCAAAATATTTCATTGATCTTTATTAGGCTGTCTTGAAGGATACAGTGTTGATTTTTCAGTTATAAAAAAATTTCGTCACCTAAATTCTTAGTTATATATCTTGGATATTACATTAAATTTTAAATATTTCTAAATATGATAGATTTACAATATACATATGAAATCTCAGCTGCCATATAAATTAGTAACACATCCTAAATTTTATCTTAAGAACATTTTGATTTTAACTGTAAAAAATTCTCTTGGGTATATTATTCTTTTTATTCATTAATATTTTCATCTGACCTATTTCTTCTTAAGAAAATGTTGTTGGTGTTTCTCGTGGCACTTGTCATGGACAAGCTCGCTCAGAGAGTTAGCTATTTAAGCCTAATCAGCGTCTGTTTTTTAGTAGCTCCAACTAGGGCCAAGAGTACGACTTTTGCTACTCACTTATCGCATTCGCTTGCACAGCTCCTTTTTAAGGGGGGGGGCATTCACAAACCTTACAGATAGAACACAGAAGAACAACCATGCCGGAACCGGGAATCGAAGCCAGGACGCTCAGATCAAGAGAAAGGCACGCTGTTCGATGCCAGGACGCCAGCCATTATAAGGAAACAAATATAATTTTAATGATGATACTTTTTATGCTGCTCGATGCCAGGACGCCGGCCATTATAAGGAAACAAATATACTTATAATTTTAATGATGATACTTTAGAAATTAAATTCAAACAACTATCTAACAATGTGAAGAAATCAGTTTCATTATTTTGAGTTTCAATTTTTTTTGTATATTTAACCTTTCTACCTTTAATCGGGAAAACAAATATATGCAGAATTTTTCCTTCTTTCCATCCTAAATGTTATCATATTTATAATATGTTTCATCCGAGATACTTCCTATAATTACAATGAATACAGATAATGCGAATTATTTTAGTTTGTAATTTTCATTAATTTCCAGAAATTAAAACTAAAGCAGAAACGGTAACAATTATCATTAAACTTCTTTTAGATTGTGTGCATATTTCAAGCACGCAAGTTTGAGGCAATCTTTTTTTTTATCTATTACTTTTCGTGCAGCATATGGAATAAAGTGTGCTTCCTTTGGTCTAACAGACTCTTTAGTTTTAGAAAATACTAAAAGCCGTTATAACTTTTTTCAATCCAACATAAGAAAAAATGATATATTTTTATGGTAAACATCTCATACATAATTTATGATAAGGTAATGGAGGGATAGTTATAACAGTCCTGTTTTTGAAGTGACATTTCTTACAGTGGAAATTGCTTTTTAACAACTGAAAAATAGCTCCAAATAAGAGCAGCAGAATGATCGTGGGTTTAAGTTCAAATTTATTTTATGTCAATGGTAAGCTTTCATGCATTGATTTTGAATACTTAAACATAGATTCCCTTATATGCCAATTTTTGAATTTCTAGATAGATAAAAAAAATTGCATGGGTATTTTTAAAAGAACAATTTACTATGTGATGCATGCACTTCGTCTGATTTTTATGTAAATAAGTTTGAAGTCAGTTATGTTGAGTACCTTCCAGAATTTATAACCTTTTTCTCGAAATAAGGGAATAAAAATGAAAAATACTAGAACTTTATGAATCAGCTCGGGAAATTTTATTTTACTGGATTTTTGAAAGATCTAAGTGCGTTTTTATTTCTACTTAGGATAAAAGTTAGAGATTTATCTTAAAACTGACAGTACAGACCTAGAATTTATCCGAAAATACATCTTTTAATGTTGTTCTCATCTCAAAATTGACTGATTTGTTTGAGATTTGTTTACAAAAATCTTCTCACAAAAATAGTTCGCATTTCTATATCAATTACAGCGCCAAATAATTGTGGTTTTATAAACTGATGGAATCTGGACATTTTTTTCTTTTTAAATCATTTTGAAATTACAAGATTCTGATTTTGTAAGAATACGATGCCAGTTCAAATACTTCAATGCTATTTCAAAGATGTTTCTGAGGTTGATAATAATCTTTAAGCCAAGATCAAAAAGGCATAATTATTCGTGTTGAAAATCTCTGCATGAACAAATAAATTCATAATATTATTCTGCATTTCCTTAAATTTCTTTAAACTTTTCCTAAAATCAAAAAACTTGATTTTCTCAAGCCAAAAAATGAGGTTTATTTCAAATTATGCATTAGTACATATAACCATTAAATGCATGGTCTAAATATTCATTTTTAAACAGTTAGATATAGATCCATACTTCCAATTAGGAAAATTCTTTAATGATTAAGAATTAGTTTATTACATAAATGCACTGCTGAAAAGTTACTGATTCTGAAATTTGCAATATTACGGTTTTATTACATACATATAAGAATAAGTTTCCCTTTTCTGGCACTAAATCTGACTAAAACATGAAACTTCGAAATGGAATTATTAATTCGAATTCAGAAAGGAAGGGGATTATGACCATTTCAATCATCACCAATCAAAGGGGTGGTGCTTCTCAAGAAGACCATTAATTTATTTGCATTTAGGAAACTCTTAGTTTTATTATTCGATCAATATTATTGTAGGAATATATTTCATCGATTAATACGATGCGGAAAGAAAATTCGGCATACCATAAAAAAATCATGAGTTTCTTTTTTCAGCATTGCTGAATCATACAACCAAAAATATTATTTCTTAATCCAGTTAAAACATGCTTCCAAATTTAAGATTATGTTTACCTATAATAATTTAATAGTACATATTAAACCTAGATTAATGTTAATACATTGAATATATAATTAGTTAAAATTATTATTATGGCCATAGACTATTTTCTACATATTAAAAAAATTCGAGGATGTTAATTCTATGACAGTTTTCTTAATATTTCCCAGAAATTGTTTTAAAATAACGAGTTTTCCTTTCTATACATTAATATTTAGAAATAATTAAATTTTTCAATTTTCACTAATAATAAAATCCTACAGAATAGTATTAACTTTTAAAAGATGCAATTTAATTAATTAATGCTTCAATGTTATATTTCATATAATATTTTAGGCTTTTTATATTACTAGGAGTATTAGTAGCAACTTTTCATATTTCGGATTTGAGTTCTGAAGACTCTTTGGGCAGTTCTATACTTGAAACCATCAAATTTTAGAAATTCAACTCATTTGACAATTTTATGAAATTAACATTGTTCATACATTTTACTGAATTTAGTTCATACATTTACTTTCATTGCTTATATATAAAGAAATCTTGATGAATAATATTTAAAATAAAATTGGATGTATAGTCATGAACTACATTTTAGTGTTAGTATTTTTTGTATCAGATTTCAAATAGATCTGACCGAAGAGTCTTCAGATTTCGAATCCGAAATGCAATAAATGGTTTCTAATATTTCTAATAACATAAAAAGCGTGCAATGTTATATGAAATACAGCATTCAAGCATTAATTAATTTTAAATTAAACTTTCGCCAGGCTCCTTTAGGAGTTCAAAAATTGCATTAAATCAACAAGCAGTCAATGTTTTTATTCTCATTCTCTTATTTCAGTGCAGTAAGTTCTCTATTTTAATTCATTATATAAGTTGAAAAAGATGTCAATGATAAATCAGTTACTCTCCTATCATTATTTCAGTTCCTAGTGTCTTAATAACACAGAGTTCCTACTTGCAGTTCACAATTCTAATTCTCACTAAGAATAAAGTATCCAGTTACTTGCTGATTTCCATCTGCGAAGAGAATCCCTGAGGCTACCTTATAATTTCGAAGCAAAAGAGAATCCTGCTTAGTTGCTTGTTCTCATCCAGATTAATAACGATTCCCCAAAGCAGCTTAGAATCTTTCGTTGAACCCGGAGAGATGTCATCTTTCCCGTAATACATTTCTATTTGCAAAATATAAACTAGGCATATCAAGAGATGTATTCGTATCGGACAATCTGTGCATTTTAAAATGTATAGTAATATTTTTTTCATAATTTATATGAAATTGCTATCGTAATGTTCTAGACATTTTTGAGACGGTTTTAATGTGAAGTTTATGCAGGAATTTAATAATCAGCAACTCTGCTGAGAGGGCCTTCAGCATTTAGAAGATGAAATTAGCTGTGATTATATGCAAGTATAAAATTGTTTTTTATTTACGCATGATTCTAAAACTTCGTTGTATTTATTAATATAAAATTGTTTACTAGATGGAAACTTACCCATTCATTTAAATGCTCTACAATCGTTTTATTTAATTGAAAATGTTGAAACTTCGAAGAAATTCTAATTGTATTTAAGGAAATAGAAAATTCATGAATAATTTGGCGTATTTGTCTATTTTTTATTCTAATACTTATCAGCTTATAATCGCTGTTCCTTTATGGAATTAAGAATTTTGAAATTTCAAAAACGACAGTTTACACTTTGTAAATGGAGAATATTTCTGATTCATGTAAATCATTCCCTCTTTATTACATAATCAGATCATTTATTAATGCGAAGCTATATGAAAATAATTGTACCAATGGTTGAACAAAGGAAAGTAAGGAAGAAAAGTTTCTATGATCCCTAATCTTGCCTCATTCAGATGGGAATTCAACGTTCTATATATGAGATCCTATTTGCCAGGGATTTCGATTAGTTTTATTGTGTTGTCTGTGACGAAACATTAATTAGCCGTAAATGACATTTGATATTAAATATCGATATATATACATACTTTAAATTTTGTATTTAAGATAAAGACAGATATAATTTTATAAATTTTACCTATACAATGTTTGCAATTATTATTCATTTATGCCATTCATATTTGAAATGTTTAAAAAGATATCACTGCCCGATAAAAAAAGTTATCTTGTAATGTTAGCCAAAAAAATATACATTATCTTTTGACGTTTCTTCTTGTTTAAAACAGAACAGACAAAAACTAATGTGTATTTTTCGGTTTTGTTACTTTCATGGCAAAAATTCGTGTAGGCTATTTAAATATGAGCTTTCTAATTCCAAAACTTTTATGAAAGGCTTTCTAACCCAACTTTCTATCTCAACATTTCCAATTCACTCGAAAGGCAGAATATTTGACTGATATTATTGTCCATCAGGGACACATAATTAGAATATATTTCGTAAAATATTGTCTAAATAAAATCCCCTGATATTTTTTTTTTAATTTAGAAGAAATCAATTAAAAGTTGTCTCTGTGCATTGAGTGAGAGAGAGTCAGTGCAAAAGAAACCTCTGAACGTTACATTTTCCACTTGAAAGAAGGCAAAGGTGCCATCCCTAAAACGTAATCAAGTCGAGTTCAAAAAATTATTAAAAAATCGAAGGAGAATTACGATTTTTGGGATCGTTTTATCAGTTTTGTCGATAACCGATGACTGAGCCATAAACAAGGATATTATCGGCTTCGAAGCGAGGTTTGTGAATTTCGAAAGGACACCATAAATGACTTTCCATTATCAGAGTAGGGGGAAAATGCTATTTGCCATTAATTTGTCGTTAGCATTTTCTCAATGCTACGGTCATTTTTTTTAAAGAGTCGCTAGCCCCGCTCATCCAGTTTGAAGGATGAGTGGGCTGCATAATTAGTCCCGCGCCTTGACAGAACTATCTAGGCCTTTAATCAGTTTACTAATAACCATCTTTACTTCCATTAGTTGGTGATAGAGAGTAGGCTGAAAAAACGGTCTGATGAACTGATTAATTGCTTATGGCGGATGGGCCCAGTATGCAGAGATCGATTGAAGGAGTGAAAAGCGTAAAAATAACTCATGTAATGCGAATGAATAGTACTTTTTTCTCTTTTAATGCACAATAAGTTGTCAGTCGAGCGTGAATTCAAGAGCTCTGAATTAAATATCGTGAAATATGGTTTAAAGTTTTAGTTGGGATTTTGTTTGCCAATTTTGACAAAATTCTACTGCAGCAAAAGATTGATCATTTTCTAGAATACAAAAAATTTCTATAAATTTTACTTAATGTGTGTAAAAACAATGGATCAAAAATCACATTCCATGGTCTGTTTAGCATTAACTGTTTGGGAAGCTTTGGTAAGTTTTTTGTAGAGTATTAAGTATTTTGATATAAATTAATGTAATCAATAAGAAGAATATTCAAAATGGGGTTTAAAAATTTTTTAAAAAAATCGAAAACACCCTCCACCCCACCGCAACAACAATAACCTACCAATTTTTCCCTAGTTAAAAAATGCTTGAATAGAAATAAAAATAGTAATTTAGAAACAAGACGCCATTTTAAAGCTGTCAATGATAGAGTGTAACGTTATCGTGATCAAACCTAATCGGTCTGTCGAGAAAGGTTTTTTCCATTCCACTTTACTCTTTTCTGGAAATAAAGTGGACAACTCAGCTGCGACATAAAAAATGAGTTTATTGGAATATTTATTTTTATTGATCTGAATTGCTAAATGTTTTTAAGTCAAGTTGTTGAGTATAACTTGATTAATACTGAATTTTTTTATCCATATTTTTTCTAAAACTTGTGGATATAAGTTGAATGATTCGCCTTTCTTAATATTATTTAGAAATAGCACACTGAAATTTCAATATGATATAGAAAAGTTGCAATTATTTATTTAGATTCGATTATCGTTACATGTAATTCTGGGATAGTTTAATGTTCTTATTCCTTAAAGTGTTAATGGCTTGTGAAATGAGAATTTCTTTCTCAGTTTCTTAGTAATGCCTTTTTTATATCAAAATAATATTGCCACTTTATAACTAGAAATTATAAAAAATAGACCTAGATCAGAGCAATTTTTTAAAGTTTTAATAGAGATACAAAGGAAAATTCTAAAAAAATATTTTAAAAATATTTATATCTTATATATTTCAAAAAAAATAGTTTTATTTTGATTTTCTGATCTAACAGAGCAGTTTACTATATATCAGAAGTTCATCAAGGTTTATCATAGAAAATTACATAATCATTTGGATCCTTGGTTATTGATCATAACTTGTATTAGGAGAAATAATTAATTTTGAATCAAGTGAACCTTGATCCTTTGAACAGTCAGTTAACTGTTCTAAATCGTTTGACATTATCACATGTGTTTGTGCTCTGCTGTGCGGTTTAATGTTTATATAAGCGTCATCATATATTTTTCTCTGTTTATATTTTTCGTTAAAGATTGAAATTATAAGAATTATTTATGATCTTCTTTTATTAAGCCAGATGGTGGACAGTCCTACTCTCATTAAGAATCATGAAAAGATAAAAGAATCGCATTTGAGTTAAGCCAAGTAGGTAAACAACCATACTTAAATTTTGGAAAGATTACGGTTGTGAAAGGAATAACCATAAATGCTTCAAAAAAGATTAACAATTTCCAAATACTACATTATTTGTTAGAAGGAAATAGCACACAGATAATTTTTCTCAAACAGCAATACTTGGCTTTATTAATTTTACTTTATTTTCTTGGTGAATTTTTATTTGTATAGTTACGAAACCATTCACTAATACGCCGTAGTTTGAAAACTGATTTTTAAGTTAGCTGATCATTTAACATGTTACTCTTTATTTTTATACAACGATTTTAAATTAAATATTTTCTTAAAAATTTTAATGTCACAAAATATATAGATTGGAGAAATCAGTAATGTGAAGAACTATGCATAATGCAAAGGAATAAAAGATTCTAAAATTAATTCATAATTAATATTGTCAAGCATGATACGCCGGAACCAACACAAACAAATCAATAAGTAACGTATATTTACGCAAATTAACTTGCATATGTTCAAGGAAAAATAATTATCACTTAGGACTTCATAATTATTCTTTATTTTAGCACTAAACGCGTCCATCATTCAGCAAAATTTCGAAACTTCCATTGCAAAACGACAATTTGACTAGACAAGATAGATTAAGTATTAAAGAAAGTATTAAAAGAATACTCGAGTTTCTTACACATTATTGTATTGTAGATTTTTCAGTTACCTTTGAAATTTACATCACATTTCATTATGAAAATTCTGGAAATGGGTAAATTTTCATAATTAGGATAAATTCTTAGATATTTTTTTTCTAAAATTTGATTTTCTGTCGATCAATTGAACAAAATATTTTCTTTAAAAATATAAATTTAAAACAAATCTGAATTGTAAAAATCAAAAATCGGTAACACTTTTTTATCATCACTATTTTTGATAAATTTATTTATTTATTTATTTATTGAAAAATGAAAAGTGCGAAATAAATCTTTGAAACGTACTTGCATTCAGTATAAGTTTATTGCTGAGTTAAAATTTGTCAAGGTATCTTCTTGTTTAGCGGAGTCATATTTATTTGTTATCCTATTGTAGTCGTTTGCTTACTCTCAATTTAATCGCCATTGTTTACTCTTAATATAATAATGAAAAGTATACGTTATTTTCCAACGGTTATTTTTAGAGATTCTATTAAATTCGCAAGGGACATTCAAGCCAGTACAGACACATCTCAAAAGAACGGTGATCCACAGAAACAAATGTTATTTCCTGACGATAGCTTCTTTTCTTCATCTCTTTTTCCCCCCAAGAAGTTATTATATGAGAAAAGTAATAAAAAGAAATTTTGGAGTCTTGAGGATTTAAAGCTTCAACTCATCTTGAGTGTTGTTTCTAGGAAGTAATTTTCTTTTCTTAATATTTCCGTAGTTTTTCAAAACTTTTCTTATACTCCCCACATGCCCCTGCCCCAGTTGCCTGGCTTTCTTCCAGGCGCTTGATCAAACATCGGACTAAAGGTTTGAACGAAATCGAGCTGCCAAAAGGGAAGAAAATTTATGCGCATTTTGTTCGTTATCATAACACATGATGGATATGATCTGACCTGTCAAAAAGCCCAGCATTCACTACCAAGTAAAAGGGAATGACCCCTAGAACATATACAGAATAGCTAGGGGTGATGTTATAATAATAATAAATATACTTGAAATCCCCTATGATGTTTGTGTCATTACGATTCGTATTTGTTTTACTTTTTATGGCTAAGATGATGGTTCAATATTTTGGAAACAAGATTTCTTCACAAACAGGAAACCATTCCTTTACCTGGTTGCAACTGTGTAGTTACGATATATGAAATTTATAATTCTCTCAAAAAATCATCTGAAATCCTAGTTGTATGTGATTGATGATAAAAAATATTTAATTCAGACCTAAAGGAATATTGTCATGAAAGAGACAACTAAGCACTACAGGAAATTCTAATTTGATATTTTTCACAGATAATTTCAAAATATTAAACGTTTAAATGAAATTTATCACGAAGATTCCTAATTATATTATTTTTATATATTTCTTCTAGGAAACTAACATTACAAATCGCTAGAAACTTAATTTTCTTGTATTATATTCATCTAATAATAATATAAGAATTCATATAAAATTGTAGTATTTTATATCTTTATTTTCATGTCTTCCTGAAAACCACTCTTGGTAATGTAACCAAACATAAGTATCAGTATTTTTTTATAGTCAGGAATCATAAATTTATTTTTAAAAACGTTTTAAATTTGAGAAGTTTTTTCTAACAAAATAAAAATAAAAAATAGAATGATTAAAACATTATGATTAGATAAATATTTTCGTACTCGATTAATAATTTAAAAGCCCAATCTTATGCCTATCCTATAAACGTAGCAATCTCTTTAAAGGTTTAAGTAAATGAAAAAAATATCTTTATGACATGTTTTATTTAATTAATTTGAAAAGAAGACGATATCTTATATTTAAGAACAATTTTTAATTTAAATAACGATTCAACAATTTTATAAAAAAATTTCCAGTTTAGAATAGACTTCATATTACATTCTTCATATTAGTCTGGGAATAAATTAGACAGCTTATTATGAGAATTTAAAGAAGTGGAGCAAAGTTTTAAGAGATCATTATATTAATTAAAATATATGGAAAATCTTTACTATTTTTTTTAATGGAAAATGATCTGATATTTAGCGTTGAAGAATTTGATAAATGAATGTTTTTTTTGTCACGGGCAGAGAAGAATTGCAGAAGAAACGAGATTTTTCCCCGAGAGAAGAAAGAGATGGAGAATTCAATGTTGTAACAGAAACTTTATTGTCAATAAATTCCTTTGCTACTTTAATAAAAAAGGAAATATGAATGTGAAATTTAAGAATGTTTTAGAATAAAATAAGAAATAAACTAGCTCACTTTCAAAAGAAATCGTGTATGTTCCTACTTTTATTTGACAGATTCTGAAAATTTCATATTAGTAAATATAGAATACTGTAGCGATTTTTTATTCGATTTCTGGTAAATTAAGCTTTTCAGATCTTCTATAATTGTGTGTTCGTAAACTCTATTCAATACTTTCATATAATTAGAAATTAGTTTCTAGTTAATTTTTTTAATACATTAATTTTTTTCTCAGCAAAATTTACCATCTAGCTGGGAATTAGAAAAAAGATTGATTTCTTAATAATTATAGCATTGTATTATAAATTAGACTCTTAAGTACACTTACAAAAATACCTTTATGTTATTTCTTCTAGTAGTGTTTGTGTGTTGTTGTTTTTGTTTCTGTTTCATAATAAGTGTTTTCGATTTCATTTGCGAGTATTTCAAATTTAACTAGCATCAGGTTAATGTATAACATGAATATTTGATGAAAACCTTTTGAAAACACCGCCAGCTACAAACTCATTGTCATTCGGTCCCAAGACTACATCTTGGATACTGCATTCCAATTATTAAAAGGGAACGGTGGTTCAGAATTTTACCACGATTATTGGTCATAATCAGACGTATAAAAGTGTTTCGATGTTTTCAAAAAGCTTACTTAAGTGATGTGCCTTCAAAGAGTTAAAGGTTCCATGGAAAGTTTTTCTTAATACCGAAAGACAGTTGATGAATTCTGAAAGTCTATTAATCATCTCTTATATTCAACATGTATTTTATAGTACTGATTTCACTGGGTTCTTTTACTAATCGGAGATTATAACTGCGAAAATTATTCTGTATCTGAGATGCAAATTGAGAAGGCACTAATGCGATGCAGTAACGACAACAGCTATCTCAGAAGACTTAATAACCCAATTATTTTTGATTAAAGATTTATTAAGATTTGTATTTGTATTAAGATTATAGGATGTAAACTGTTTCTTTCTATAATTTCAATACCAAGGTGACTTTAATCACCCAATATAATTATTTGATAAAACTTTCCTAAACCCGCATACAGCCGCGTAGCTAAATAGTATGGATCTACCGTCAAATATTGAGTGATGAGTCGCATTTCCCTGTTAGATGGCTAAGACAGTAGTAGTATCTGCCTACGTAATTATAACACCTCGTGCCTGGATCACCTAAGACCGCGGGGCCCTGGTATTTTCCCACTGCTGCCACCCTATAGTTATGCCAAGGATTGCCGCGTTATTATCATACTGGGTGACTGTTAATTTAACCAGACTGATTGTATTGTGACATATAGAATATTTCCAAAACTTGTTCTATGCCTAAGATCCAACAAAGCCATGTTCTGAACTCCCACAAATCACACAATAATATATATTGAGAAGTTAAGAGATTTCTTTTGAATCAACCTATTTCTAGCATTCTAATAATCTACTCTTAGCCAATGTGACATTTTTGGTATATCATTCTGCTCATTGTCGTATGCTTATCATTCTAGAACGCGTTTTGTCTGACTTGCGATTGCATCTACCGAAAGGATTTACATTTGCAAAATGCTTGAGATCTACCACACTATTATTATCAATAATTTCTTAAAAACTGAAGAAAAAGAAGGAATAAAACAAATTCTATAATTTGTTTTATTTTTACTTTTTCATTAGTTTTTACCAATTAAAGTTAACGTTGTAAATATAATATAATTTCCATATCAAACATATCTAGATATTTCACCCAGAATCTTGACAGTATGATAAAAAATTTAAGAGTAGAATTTTTATCTGCTATTAAAACAATATAAATTCACATTAATGTTTAAGAAAGTATTTTAATAAAATCATTTAATCAAATATAATCATAGAATAGTTGATTTATTTATGTAAGTTATTTTTCTTTGAAATATCACTACAAACCTATATAATAATTTAACTACTGAAAAAAGTTTTATATTTTTCTTTTAATTCGAAAACAGCTATTATTTGCATTTTAATTTTTCAAAGAAACGAATATTTTGAATTCAAGTGTATAAAAATTTACTTCAATTAGTTTTAATATAAAGACCAAGGAAGAAACTTCACAACCATAAATCAAACAAGAAACCATAAAAAAATCCTTGAAAAGACTTATGTTAAGCTTTTAAAAATGAATTTAAGAGTGCCTTCTTTCGTTAAACGTGACGAATTTAGTTAATATTTTGCATTTACGAGTTTTAACCTACAATGAACTTAAATGTAAGGTGAAGAGAGACTTTACCCCGAAAAACTTTATTTTTCTGCTGGTGTTGAATACTTGACACTTTTAACTTCATTTCTCTACGGTAAAATTTAATCCTAATTACTGCGCACTCTGTGTGTTCTCTAGTCATTAGGATGAAAACCTGTCTAATTACTGAAAATGTTTTAATTTGATAAATCGTACAACTTAGCCACGTTCCCTGCGGTGTCAATTAAAATGTGAGCGACTCTCTTAAAGTGGAAAACGCGGGAAAACCGCAATGTTGTTATTAAATTAAATAACTCTGTTATCCTAAATAGTTTCTTTTGGGATTTAGTGGACTACACAACATGAATTGTGTTTTCTGGTTTTCTAACTGAATCGGGCAGCAGTTTGATTAGAAATAAATTATACAATGAAACAATGGCGCCAATAAACAATCGTATAGTAATTGCAATTTATCTTTCACAGTGATAAAGCTTGTAATGTGAGGTATAAATGCATTTATTGTTCTTTCTTTGATAAAATTGCGGAATCTCTCATGGCAAAAGCTGTAATCCCTTAAATTAATTTGCTTGAAACGTATTTTTGGAATTAGACGATGAAAATAATTAAAATTTGGATATTATGATGAATATTATGTGTAAATACTTGAATGCTCGTTACTACTAAAAATAATAAATAAATAATTGCAAAAAAAGGAATGAATAAATTACACATTTTATACTGTTAACTCGTATGGACGTACAGTTGATTTCTCTAATTCATTTCACATGTAGGAGGAAATGGTTGACGTCACAGCATGGTGTGAAATAACTTGTCATTAAAAATAAATGAGTCATTTACAATGTATGCCATCATGTGAGCTGATTTCATTTGGCTTCTTCATTCTAGATATATTTTAAGGCCTTTTCATTTTATAAAATATCGCCTTTCACAAACAAGTATGATAAGTAAGAAAGGTCTTAGTTTTATTGGCAGCATCATAATTGTGTTCAGGAAGGTTAATGGCTCTATCTTCGATTTGGGATGTAGATCCGAATTGAATATATATGTGAGATGCAATTTGTAATGAAGTCTATTTGAAATGATCATCATCTGCGATATTATCTGAAACTGTATGTTCAGTTAGATTTCATCAGATGTCCTCGGCACGTATTGGCCTCTCTTTCAGAATAACGGTTGAAAATGAGAATGCATAATAAACTTGAGTATACAAATTAAAATTTCCTTCACCATTTAAAACAATATAAAAATTTTTAAAAAACCTTTCCTCAGTAATTATATTATGCTAATACAATTAGAGAATATTCCAAATCATTATAAAATTTCTTTTCAAAGCTTAGGCCTTTAATAACTTTTTCTTGATATTTGTATATGATTATAACAAACTTTTGTGATGAAAAAGTAATAAAAATGTGGAGAAAAAAATTAGTGTTACCTGACTTTATTGTGAATATTATCATTCTAAACACTACGCGATCTATTCTTCGATCTTAACTTTACCATCAGTTTAATTAAATAAGCTTTACATAGACCACTAGACTATTAGCTAATATAAGGTATTTACAAATTTATAATACTCTGAAAGCATTATTGCCATTAATATATTATAGTTAACAAGTTATTGGACATTTAGTTAAGTGATTAGATTCAACAGGGATAAATATGTTTAAAAATTTACGCGATAGAACGCTTATTGGTATAAAGATGGGAATGAGAAACTGGAGGTGCAAGAATATACTAGAATTCAAAGTTCTAAATGTAAAATATTTTGTCATATTAAATGTTGATTCAAATTATTTAAATATATATTTCAATTAATGCACTGTTGCTTTATTTGACCATAAACTAGCTACTCTGATTCGCCGGAAAGCAAACGGAAAAACTTGCATGACCGGATTCCCGCAACAGCAACACTAGCGGAAACTGTGGTTGAATTCTAAGGGTTGTACTGTGTTCGGTAGTTGGTATTATCTAAGGAAGTACGTCCCGTCACTGATAGAAGAAGCCGTCCCCCCCAAAGGTGCCCCAGTCCGGGGGCGGAACTTGATTTAAACAAAAGGATAGATTTTATTTTATTTATAGAAAAGAGATAAACCCTTCTTTTAATTAAAAAATTGCTTATGGTATATAGCAAAGCAACATTACATATTACTTAAAGAGAGACAGTTTTTAAAAAAGTCATTCCTCAGTATTTTATAAATAAGATATCATCTCTAGAATCTCTCCTCATTATAAATTTATAATTTATAATGAGAAATGAGTCTTCTGTTACTTTTTCCTGAGAAAAGAATTCCTTTTTTTTTAAATTTTTGAGTAAGTTTCTTGTTTAAAAAATCATTTTTCTTACTACAGATGCAACATTTGGGGAATCAACAGCATTGAATTGACCACAGCTCAGATTTATAGAAATAAAGGAGTGGTTTTGCATAGAGCATATAATGCTATAGGAAATAACTATCTGAAAAAAACCCGAGATACTATACAGGAATTGAGTATTGCTTATTTAAATGAGTAGGTATAGGCTCCATGGCTAGATTACAATTTTTCCTCTTGATGAAAGGTGCTTTGGCAAAGTATTTAAAAAAGAATGAAGTGCATTTAACGCAGACGCTAATATAGTTTTTCTAGAATTCCACTGCTAACAGTATTAAAAATAAGTCATTAAGCTAAATTTTCATTGTAAAGATAATAATTGTCTATTATGTATGATATTCCAATTCCGTCTAAAATATTTTTTATTTGAATTCATTCAAATAAAAAATTAGGTGTTTTAGGGTCGCCGCCGTAATTTTTTTTTTGTAACTTAAAAGCTGTTATTTATTTAGATTTCTAAATTCTTCGTCATGAGCTAAAAAAAAAAAAAATCCTAAAATAACCCAGTATAATAATCAAGGCTACAGAGCCGGAAAGGCATTATGTATATCGAGCTTACCAGCAGAAATCCGAGCTACCATTCGAGCATCTTGAATATTTGATTGAACAAACTTGGAGCGTGGTCATAGTGCCCATATGATTCCGATGCCAGAGCCAGATTGCTGGCTTAGGGCGCTTTCCTGATCAGAAGCTGAATCAGACATATTCACTGGCATAACACTGGAAGTAAATACATGCATAAGTAAATCAAGAACAAATAAAAAAATAAGTCTATGACATATGAATATCCAGATTCATTCCGTAATCAAATTTGTAATGGAATTGCACACTTAAAAAGTTTTAAGACATATTTTAGTATTTAGAATATGCCAATTGCTATTTGTTTAAATAAAATTCCTTTTTTTCTGATTAAGTTTCTAAAAATATAAAGAAATAATGATTAAAGCTTTTTAACGCAGTGCCAAATGAAATAATTTCTTTTTTTATGACAGAAGTCACCCATGTAATTCAGTATGGGTAAAAGGAAAATGGGAATAGCCAAAATTAATTTATAATTTAGAAATAAAATAATGAAAAATTGTATTGAAAAATTACTCTGAAATTTTTAAACATAAAATTTGACAATTTAAATATTCAAATCAGTATTTATTTGATGATTTATTATTTACAACACATTTTTACATTGAGAAAGTTTTTTGATATCAGCTACGTATTATTCTGATTTCAGTAAAAACGCGAACATTAACAGATACATTTTCATACTAAAGACTTACTAAAGTGTCTGAATATGTTCCGTTGGATTTGTTGGATCGAATACACTTTGTACAAAAGTGGTAAAAGTTATTAATTTATAAAATGCAAGAGAGAAATTCCATATGTAATTGAAAACAATTGCTTTAGTTTGAATCAGACTTAGTAGATAAAATATATCTTAGAAAGTAATAAATAAGAGTATTAAAAAATTGACTGATGTTTATCTGAATATTTTCTTTCTCAGTTTTTAAGTCAACGACGCGAACAACTACGTATTGAAATCATCCTAAATTTGACAATTATCTAAAATTAAGCAACATTTTGTACAGTATGATAGAATTTTACTGTTTTGTTCAATTTTTCATATGTTGAAGGTATGTCAAAAACTTTAAGACTTGTATAGATTGTGTAATTAATATAAAAGTATAGTCATTGGAAAAAGGAAAGTAAATAATTGTTATAGAATTAACTAAGCTAAAATAGGAAAAGAATAGACTACTGAGATTTATAAAAGCAGTATAAAATTTGATTTTATATTCTATTTTATTTCAATCATTACGTTCCAACGTTACTCATATTAAAGAAGAATAGAATTCCGTATGAAATTAATAATACTCTACCTTTGGAAATAACATTTTTTGAAGCTAGTTTTCCCATATATTTATCTACACTATTTTTAGCCAAAGTACTTTCATTAATTTCATATATCAATGTCTAATTACTTTAAAAAGGCCTTTAATCAACACTATATTTCTCCAAGTCATTTTAAAATTATGAACAATTTAAAAAAATCACAATAGTGTATTTTTGAGTGGTTTTAAAAATCAAGTGGTTTTCAAAAATTCATTTTATCTATCTCCTACGAAAGACGATAAACCTCTAAATGTAAAAGTGGATTCTGCAATGGCAGAATCCTAAATTGAGATAAGAATGTTTAAACTCATTTTAATAATGTGTTTGGTTGGTTCTATTCAAGCATATTTTTAACTTTAGCATAGCTAAAAATAGTCGGGGTTTGCTGCGATGAACATAACAAAATGAAATAATTCTGCCGTTCAATTTACATAGGAGTCAATTTTGCTATTTCAGGCTCGGAAGGGGAATTTGCTAAAATGTGTGCATTTATCAACCTATATTAAACGACATCCTTTTACTGTTAAAAGTAAGGTAATATTTCTATGCCTATGGCGATTTGAATCAAAAGGCCATTTCGTTGATAGAGCTATTTTTGAAATATGAAGTGGGGCGAAATTCCATAAACATGCTCCTAAAATATAACTAGGATTTTTTGGAAGCTTATAAGAATTCATTCTCTGAAATGAGTATGCCTTTCTCTCTCTCTCTTTCTCTATCTTTTTGTTTCTGATAGACAAACTTTGCCATGCCGAAGTAAATTAACAGAAAAATCTTGTAGATAGGTTTTATTTTAGTATTAAATAGTTACTTAGAATTTCTATTTATTATGAAAGTGTTTCTTAAAAATAAATGCAAGTACTATTAAAAAATAAGCAAATTACCTAAATAGGTAAAAAATAAGCAAATTGTCTGAAAAGAGTAAAAATCGTTTCATAAATAGACAGAGCAATTAATGATAAATATTTCTTTTGGAAATATAAAATTATGCTAAGCAAGTTTTGAATTTCTTTTCTAAATATGCATTATATGATTTTTTACGACAAAGGATATGGGTAATACGAATAAACAACCTTCTCTGCAAATTTCCATTTAAATTGTAACATGATTTATCTTTATAGCTATCATAAAAACTTTGCTAGTTGTTACTCTACAAAAAATTTAGGAAAAGGGCTTATATTTAAAATTCATATATAATGATTTATCAAGGATTGCAACAATCCATCAGGAAAAGGATACTCGTTATAGTGGAATTAAAAAATATAATGGATACACATACAATAAATAAGACTTTTGTTCAAATATAGCTGACACAAGGAGTTTTTAAAATAAATTGTCATTTTGCTATTACTGTTTTAACTGCAGAAAAGTAATTTTTATATGAAGTGATAAAAAGATACTATAATATGGTTATTTTATTTCACTAGGAAAATAATAGCAACATTATCTTCCGAGAGGAAATCAGGAATTGCTTGGGGAGTATTTTTTAATTAAAAGATCTATGCTTTCCCATCCACCGATTCTTACCTATATTACATTCAATCAAATAGACTCCTCTTCGAGTAGGTACAGTATAAATTATCTGTTCCCTTGGGGTCATAATAAAGGTGTTGCAGATAATTAACTATTCCATCACTGACGACAATCCGTACACATCTGTGGGGCATTTCGACCCATAAGACATTCGAAATAGGATCTATTTTGAGTGGTTAGCAGTTCTCTGTTAATATCAATCCAGTCACTTAAATACATCATTTATCAATAAATAGAACAGGGTAATTCCTTATAGTTACACATTTATTTCAAATTTGAGAATTATTCTTACTTGTGCGCATGGCCAAGCCATGAGTATATGGTTTGATTAAACTAAAAGAATTATTTACTAACTCCTTGCACGGCATTCCTTTGCTTTCACCTTCAAATGACATTCAAAAAAATCTATGCGAGGATAGTTTGGAGTATAAATTTTTTTAATTTATTGACAAAATTTCAAAACCGTAATAAATATTTTTCTATGCTGATAAGGTTTACATAAGATGTAATTGTAGCAATTCAAAATTTCGGATTTCACTGTAGGCTGCTATTACACTCATGAGACCTCTTTTTTTTAATTATTCAATGAATGTTTTGTAATCCCTATGTATCAAATTTGAATTTGTTAAACGGAAAATTCCAACTTTTTTGTATATTAACTTGTTTCATGCCCATCTTTTCAAATATAGTAAAGTTTCCAAAAAAAAATGATTACCCGAACTAATTATAGTTGACTAAAGAATGACACAAAAGTGAAGCTAATTCACCCTAAATTTTTTTATGACTAAAGTGATGTTTTTTCAAAAATTATGAAGGATAATTATTACACTCTAGAATACTTTAATTGGATGAAAAGGTTATATAGTTTTGCCTTAAACTTTTCGATCGGCATCAAAACATACTTTAAATATAGCTAACAAGCAATAATTATGGAAAATATTTAATTTAATATTTCCTAAATAACCTTTTAAAAATATTCGATCAGGTATGTTTTGTATAGACAAAAATATTTTTTGACTATATTTTTCTCATAAGCTCTGAAGAATCATTTAAAGAAAGCTTTTTAATATTTTCTGAGATTCCAGTTTTAGCTCGACATGATCGCATTGGAGTTGCTAACTATGACTTAAGAGCTTCTGAACTAAATTATACAAAGTCAAAAGAAATCTAAAAGAAAATCAATGAGTTAAATGTTCTAAGTTAATGAAACATCAAATCATGATTATGAAGTTAAAATATTTAACAATGGGATAAGAGTAATGATCATTTGGGGTACAACCTATAGTTGTGGGAATCCTTATTTATTCAACATCACAAAAACCCACATGAGTTAAATTTAACTAAATATTCTAACATGCCTAAGCATTCAACCAATGATTATTATTTAAAATTAAGTGAAAGTGGTAATTGGTAAAAATAAGTAAAAGTAAGTAATAATTTCAGATCCCGACCCATAATTTTAAGATCTGATTTATACTTATATATATGAAAAAAATCTTAAATAAATGACTAAATATAGTACATTTAAGTAATCTAAGCTTTAACTGTGATTTGGAACTTATAAAAAACATAGCTATATTTCTCGAAAATTATCGTGGTGAAGTAATCTACGGAAGTAAATTAATTAATATCCTTAAAATTATATGTTTTTTATTGGTAATAGATAACCCTCTTAGAGTACAATACTTATAACAATTTATATCTTACTTATTCTGACCAAAGCTTTCAAAAATAAACAAATTGTTCTGAGGAAATTTACCACAATTTACAGCAAGATATCCCCATTTTCTTTCGAATACTTAGAAGGACGGTAAACCGTAATTTTAAGCACATTTTGTATAAAAATACATAAGGACAAGCATCCATAAAATTCGACTCCTTGACTCCACACCTAACCCGAGTAAATGAATGCTATTATCACATTTTATGACGAAATAAATTTTAATTCATCCAACATTAGCGGAATTGTATCGTTCCAAGTACATGTTTTATGCTCCTCCAGAGAATTTACCGCGTGAGGATTCAGAACACTCCATTTAAAATGGGAGGGAATTAATCCCTTATTTGTTCTAGGCTGATATTATTTTAAATTAATGATGCAGCATCTTTCACTTAAGCAGTTGTTTTTTTCTTCTGCTGAGCTCGCATCGGTAAGATTGCTGAAAGGCACTAACTCAAACGGTACTTGAGTCATTTGTCATAATGTTTGGCAATTTATATCAAATGGATTATTTCATTTTAATTTACTTACTTTCAGACTTGAAGGGTTTTTTTGTTATTTCTTTATTGAAAGAAAATGAAAATAGTTATTCATATTGTTTGCTAATCATCCGATTTTTTTTTCATTATTTTTAAAAAGTCTCTTTAGGAATGTAACCTTGTTTTCATAATTGAGCGTTCAGTCTCTACAAATAAAAATGATGATACAATAAATGTTATGACAAGAATTTTCAAATTTTTTAATGTTATTTATTATTGTATTTCTATGACATTATTCGATAAATTAATGCGAAAAATCCTGAAAACATTTCTGTAAAGAGACAATATAATTCTCTACAATTTAATGAATATGTATTATCAAAAAGTAGTACCAAATCTGCAAGAGGTTGTTCAATATTCCAAATGACATAAAATTTCGCTAAGATGTTCAAATAGAATTAATGGATATTTTGTGTAAATAGATATTTTTATTTTACGATTTAGACTAAGATATGTTTATTAAGATTAGATATTTATTAAGTCACAATTTTAAGCAAATAAAAACTGGAGACAATTAACTGTAGTGGGTTAAAAAAAATGTAGATGCAATCTTAAAGCGTACCGAAAAAAATTACAATTTAAATATCTATTAAATTAATTACTTAAAGCTCATTACTTTTCTCAGTTTCTATGTTTGGGTCCATGCTAGGGTTGAAAATTGAAACCTATTTTTCCTCTTACTGTTATAATAGAAATTTTGTTTTAACTTCAGATTTTTGATAATTTTCCTCACTACTGATAACCCTTACGTCTAAGATAACAACCCACTTTTGAACAATAAACACAATTTTTAATATTTTATCTGAAGGCTTGTCCTTATGTTTTATCAAAACTTTTTTTTCTACGAAAATTAGAATCGAAATAATAATAGAATCGTTTATCTCTATTTTTATTTAGTCTATTTAAAAAAAATATTGTCTCTTTATATGCTAACTGTTGAATCATAATATTTAATTTTATTTTCGGATGATTTCAGTTTTAATTTTGTGTTTTTCATGAAATTTTTTTTAATAATCAAATTTTACTAATTTTCAAAACGAATGTATCTTTTTCACGCCTATGTAGTAATTTCTAACAATCTTCACATAGAAACTTTTTAACGGTAATTGCAACACATTTTAATAGATAAAAATATTTCCAGGTTGGTTAACACACACTTTTGAGTTAAAGGGGCTGAAGAAATATTAAGATCTGTCAATGCTAGCTGAATAGCCGCACACAATGCATATTTCATTAGAATGAAAAGAAGCACAATAAATGTACATTTAAAAAAAACTAGATTATAGTCCCGAAAACAATAAACAATATACCAATGTAGGAAATTTGAAGAAAAACACCTCATTTTAGAAATAATAAATTTATATTTTTTCTTCAAAATGCAGGGTTTTTTTTTTCTTTAACATTTTTCAAACACTGTTTCTAAAATAATGTTAGAAATACGGGTCCGATATTCAGTGTTTATTTTGTTTGCTATATAATCAATGAGCCAAACTATAAAGGCAATGAGGAATCAGCGTAAACTTATTGAGATTTAAGGCTTTGAATAAGTGTCAACATTCTAAAAAAATATTTGATTTTAAAAATATTACATTGATATATTTGCATTGAAATTCATATAATTTGCAAGAATTTAGAGTTATTTTGTATTAACCTCTAGAAAGCACATAAATATTTACGGATATCGAAGGTTGTATCATTTCTGGTAATCGGTTTTTGATTGGGGATATTTTAAAAAGGTTGAATTCAATGCAAGTTTTCCCAAATATTTTAAATTATTATTTGAATTATTTCTGAGAAGAAATATAAATATTAGAATTTAAATGATGTGAACCGGTTGGTAGCTTTGGATTCGCATCCCTTGGGTGAGTACTAACCCGCCAGCTGAAGACTCTCCGTGTGTGTGTGTGTGTGTGTGCGTGTGCGTGTGCGCGCACGCTTCACCTGCCGTGGTCACAAAGTTCTTCATGTCGAGAGTAGTACACTGGGGGTACTGGGTCAGAGGCGATCGTTCTATGTTCCTGATCTAAATTACGATCTGTGGATGAGTGAATTAAATGTACGAATGAAGTCCGCCCCATAAAAAGGGTTTGTGCCATGTATAAGCAAGAAGGCAGACTTCTGCCCTCAGTTGCTCAGTGGTTCATATCCTCAGAAGCTACTGCATCCCTCTTTCCGTTATAAAGTGGAGCACCAGCACAACACCATTTAAATGATATATTTTTAGGAACTCAAATTTAAACAGCTGAGGGGGATAGTACATCTAAAAACCAACAGTACTGAGACAACAAAGACTACAAACTGTCCTCCAAAGCATAAGATTATAGGAGTCCTGAAGAGTATTTTTCAGCAGCACCTAATGCGTATTCTTACTGACATTACACCTGGTGACTGCTTTCATTACTTAATTGGCGATTTTCCTCCTTTATAGAAAGAAAGATCGAAAAAAAAATTATGTGTTGTTAGCTAGAATGTAAATTAGTTAATGAAGTTAAAAGTTATAACGATCGAAAAAATTCATGGACTAGTTTCAAAGGCGTTACTCAGAAATTGTTAGGAAATCACAAGGAACCTAAAATGACAGTGAAAAAACTTTTATAAAACTTCAAAAAAATTTACTGTAACGTAGGCTCAGAAATACACTTTACTATTCTTACCATGAGTATTTTTCAAAAAAATTACTGAGCAGAGTAAAAGACTGTTGAGAGCTTTCGCCATGATATAAAATGCATGGAAAAACGATATCAAAGGCTCTGAAATGAGAATATGATGGCAGATTACTTTCGAGGGAATTAAGAAGAGACATTGAAACTGTTTCAAAATCTAAAGGGCTCAAATGCTCACACTTGAAGGGAAGGTAAAATGATTTTTTTTTCAACTAATTTCTTTTTAAACATACAAATAATAATAAATAAAGCATACAATTTTTATGTAATTTTGAAAGTAATTTTTTAAATGACGAATGTTTTGTAAATTATATGTACATGGCTTCAAAAAAGCATTTCCATTTCAAAATTTTAAATTTTCTTTTGCAATTTTGAAATTAATCTAATACAGAAATATACATATTACTCTCAAGTCGACGTAATAAATATTATATTTATTTATGATATCTTAAGACAAAGTCAAAATTTAAAAACAATATTTGTTAATGAAATTTACATTGCTCATTTTTCAATTTTTTCTCTTCGTAATAAACTAAATTTAAAGGATCAACTGATACTGTTTTTTACTCAATTTTATGAAAGCTAAAAGAGAGTGGGGAAAATTGATGAGCAGGGAAAGGGCAAAATTTTAGTACACCCCCTTATAGATAGCGCTAGCGCTCCATACTATGACACGCTAAACATTCGCACAGTTAAGTCATTCATTTCATTGCTTGGTGGATGACATTCATTGTTGGAAGATGGTCAATGTACGGTAACGGTAATTAACAAAGAATATATTTGGTTATTCTATATTATATATGATTATCATTGGAAATATACACTTTATAAGCACTTTTTATCCATATCTTATTCCTTTTAATATTACCAAAAAAATGAGCCGTCAAGTTCTGAAGTAAATTGATAATTTCGTCATCTTGACTCAAATGTTTATAGTTTTAACTTTAGATTTATATGCATATCTTACTTATATATGTAATACACAAACTGATCCGTGATATACTATAATACACCTTTACCCACAGCTAATATTTTCACAGAACCTGTAAAAGACTTACTAGTTGAAAATTAAACACATAAGGGGCAATAAAAATGGTTCAAAGCAACAAAGGTAAGAGGCTCGAGATAATGCAAAGGAGGAGTTGTTATTAATATACTTAAATTTGTTTCTAGACACTCATGACATGTTGCAAGGTTTTTTCTAACCCTTCATTGAAAAATTTGAATAAAATATCGCGTGTTCCCACATGGGATATTTATATTTAGGAAGGAAAATTGCTTTAAAATTTTCATGATGAAAATATATAGTTTATGAATTGCATTAATTCGTGCTTTAATTTATCGTGAGCTAGAGTTTTAAACGAAATTACACTTTCTTTGCGTCCTATTTTTAAAAAAGGCATATAACAATTACTATATATATTAATATTGTATTATATTATTAATCCAGCTGAGAACATTGAAAATAAAGACTATTCTAATAATATATGCAAGCAATTAGTTTATTTCAGAGACTAAATTTATTAAAAATGGTTTAATGTTAACATCTCCAACTTGTCGTGCTTCGCCCTATAGAATATATCAAACTGAAGTTGTTGCAGGTCTCTTCTGTGGACATGAATAAAGGTGGCATATTTAAAGTCCAAATATATTTTATATAACAAAATAGTAAAAAAAAATCATTAAAATCCTTTTTTTTTTCATTTATTCTTGCAAAGAAATCTTAATTTTTACTGACATAAAGTACAATCAACTGTAAACTATTACTTACTTTTTCTTTTACATTTTGAAAACCGAGAAGCAAAATAACTAAAACATTACAAGTAATTAAATTTATAAAACAATAAAGCGCATTTCCATTATTTAGCATTAAGAAGTAGACTTTGAAATCTTGGCTGGTATTTTTTCGATGCATATGTTAAAAGCCAAGAATCAAGCTGATTTATTTCAGTTAGTCAAATATCTGAATAAATAGTTTAATAAGAAATGTATTGCTTTCCATTAACAACAATTTTGCCACCAAAATTTTTCAAATCCCGTATTTTATGTTTTATTTCTCTTTATTTTTAATCTATAGCTTTTTGTAATACATATTAATATTTTATGCATTTAAAATTATTTCACAACGACATGAGACAAATACAAATTATTTTTTTAATATTCATTACAAGCTTTCATTTCCTTCTAAATTGAATATTTTTTAAATAATACTACTCATAATAAGTTTCCGAAACATGCCTTTTTTATTATTATTTCGCACTTCATTATTCCTACATCATTTATTTTGATTATGCGCATGATATTTTGATTTTAAAAACTCAGACTTTATAAAAAATATATGATACATAAAAAAGTTGGATATCAACAAAATGCCCAGCTGTGCCTTAAGTAGGAGAACAGATCTTAATTTTTTGTTGTACATTAAATTAAAATTACTTCAAAATGCTATTCACATTGAAAAAGGCAAAGTTCAAGATAAGCATTATAAAACTTATTTTTAAATTTTTTCCTGAAAAATTCCAATTAATTATTCTCATAAGCTGATCAAAACATGTTTTCAAATATTTTTCCCGTCTTTTCACGAGAGTTATTTTCAATTTTACAAACATAGGTTCCTGTAAACTGATTTCTCATTCGCTCCCTAAAGTAATAAAAAATGGAAAATTTATACAAAAGCGTGTTTCTCATACAAACATAAAATTTTAATATTCTGAAATTTTTCATAACATTATTCATCTAGTTTTAATAGAATTTTGGTTATATCCACGAAAATGGGAAATGAATTTAAAGAAGCTAATTATAAGATATCCTAATTACAGTAACGAATTGTTAATTATATTCAATGCTACGAAGTAAAAAATTGTTTCGAATTAAATATATTTAAAAAAAATATATCTTACTAAAGTGTTACAGTGCAAAAAAAGTTTTAAAAAGTCAATTAAAAAAATGGTTATCATTAGCTTATAAAAAAAGTAGGAAATAAGGCGTTTGTCAAAAATTAGAATGAAAATGTAATGCATGAAATAATACATAATGCATAAGATGAAACTGTAAGATATTCAAAATAATACAAATAGGAAAGTGAAGCGTACAGAATATAGTAAGAGATATCTAATTATTAAAATTTACAATGATTATTTAAAGTAATTTTACAAGGTTTCACCCTTTGGTCGTCATGTTTTTATTTATCTTTATATTAAATATACATTAATAAATGCAATCTATATATATTGCTCTATGTTAATTATTTATGTAGAAAATTATATTTCGTTGTGAGCTACAAAGTACATTTATAGAAATCTTTCAATATTGACTTTTAAATTATTTCATTTAAATCTTATTGTAAAAGCCAATTCCATTGCGATAATGACTTGGAACGAAACAAAATTTTCATTGTTAACTAGAACAGATTTAACTAAAATTTAATATTTAACTAGAAGGGAATATATATATATATATATATATATAATTAAGAAAAATGTAAATGCCTATATTTCAATACAACAGTTCTTACATTATTACTTCAGCTTAATTCCATATTCAATTATTTGCCTATTTGAAAAAGTTTCCTCATGCTTAAAATTTTTAGAATTATATTAATTTTTGTAATGAATCAATAAATATTATTTTATACATAGGATATCCGTTCCAATCACGGTCTACTGAGTATTTTCTTAACAATTAACTATATTTTTACACTTCGAATTAAAAAAAAAGCATTCTTTAAAGGGAACCATGGAAATTGAAATTATGCATTCAAGTTCAACTAGGCTAATATTTCCTCGATTATTCGGCAAAAAAAATACTATTTAAAAAAAGATTTGCAATGTTTTTTTGTTTGTTTAGACGAGTTTTAATATACTCTGATGACTTTATTTAACCCTCTATAAAAATCATAAATTATGATAAACTACACAATCATGATGCATCTGTATTATGATAAATAACGTTTTCAAATTAAATCCATTAACTTTTGTTAAGTTAGGTAATATAAAAAAGTATGGTGGATGTATTTATGAGTGTTCCTTCAGAAAAAAACTGAAGGCTTTAAAAACATGCTTACTTAATGTAATTCTAATAATTGAAAATACATGTTTAATTTATGTAATTTTTAAAAATCATTTTCCAATTGTTTGTATAACCATTACAAGGATTATATCAAAAAATATGCTGTAACTTTTCATGATTTAATCTTAAAATATCATATTCATATGGGTTTTTCTTTCTTTTTTGTTGATAAAAAATTAAAAGCAAAAAAATCATGTGCATAGTCAAATTTCACCACAAAACAAAAAACACATCCCCAAATTTGTAGAAATATCTACATCATCAATATTTCTTACGTTTCAGAAATCAAGACTGAATATATTCCATTCAAAATTCTGCAAGAATATTGTAGGTATAAAAATGCTACAAAAAAACTTAAGAAGAGAATCACAAAAGAGCGAAGAATACGAAGAGGATTTGTGTTGAGCAGAATTTATACAATGTATCTTTTTAGTATAAAAATCTGTTACGTCAACAATGTTGCACAGAAGAATTTTTTTCCTTTAAGCATTCGCGTATTTCAACAGAAGAAAGTAATTTTGATCAAATATGACCATATCTAATATATAAATTTGTATCTTACAATCTTTTTCAAAATAACATTTCATTTTGTAATGAAGTTATTTCATTCTTTTCGACACTCTGCTTATTGTATAAGCTGTATTATTTTTAGCGAATTCTGCACTTATCTGTTGAACATTTAAATCAAAAAATATTTTTGTTATGTGTACTATGAAAGTTTTTTTACTCCTCCCCCCTCACCCAGTATTTAACATTTTGAAAGACTGATATTTATTTTCTGTAATAAATTTTTATGCTATCCCAAGTTATTTTAAGCAACTAATATTTGCTTATTTTTGATAACAAAACAAACTTTTTTCGGTTTCAAATGTTACAGCATCAAAAATATTTCCGAAAAAAGGATTATTAAGATCTAAAGACTATAAAGTTTAGATTTCCTATTTTATTCAGCAATTTATCAACTCAATAAATATATAATTAAATTATTTGCTTAATATAAAGCATAAAATGATAGCAGATGCCTAAATCTAACGGTTTAGAAATGAACTTTTGGGTCACAATTAAAGTGGACACCCTGCAAAAGACAACGACTTGTCAATGGCATCTGACAGCAGCAAATGGGATCTAAGGGGCCCCCATAGTTCCCACTCTCGGAATTTCATGAATCATCATTCACAGCTGCTCATTTGAATTAAGTACTTTGGAAAGGAGTCATTGTTTTAATAAATTCACTTTCTCATATTCTTAGCCAATGTTTTCGAACGAAAGTCATTTCATTTGAATATTTATCATAATATTTCTGCTTGAAATAAAACACTAGAAATATTTTATTTATGTTTTATTTTGATATTTAAGTATAGAAGTAAGTGATAATTTGCAACAAGGAAGTATAAAATTCTAATGATGCGAATAATAATTAGAATTAGGAAAAGCTACATCTACTAATGACTGTAGTAAGAAAGAAAAGACAATTTTTAATCTAAAATATCAATTAAACTTTATTCTCTAAGATTTAATTGCTTTATTAAATAATATATTATTAATACGCGAAGTGATGATAATATTAATTCTAAAACAGTAATTTTAAGAAATATATACCTTTAGTAAACTAACAATATGCAGCTCCCAGCAATAAAATAATATCCTTACAAAATCGAAACAAAATTTAACAAACGAAACTCTTTTATAATTTTGAAAACAGTTTTTTCACTGTTTCTGGTTTTGAAATTGAACTGACTAAATTAAATTTGAATCGCTGATGACCTGGAAGGAAAACCATTCTAATTAAATTTTAATACATCTTTTGAGGTTCAACACAAAAAAGAATGATTATAGAGTTAGCGGTTATTTCGGACAAAATTGACTTTAAAAGCTTCAAAAAGAAACCTTAGAACATGACCACATATATTTTTTACTCGTTTCTTAAATACATTTAAGTAATCAGGATTTCGAATGACAACACTTTTATGAGCTAATTTAGGTTTTAAATGTCTGATTCCATGAAATAAATATGGGAAGTATACTTCTTAGCTAATATATTTGGTATAGTCATAGAACAGACTCTCCGACCCGCCACGAAGGCACACGGATTAACCATAGAAATTGAATGACCGAGCCGCCGCAACAGCAATTAGCGGAAACTGTGCTTGAGCCCTAATGTTCATCACTGGCCATGGTACAACCCTTCCCGAAGGAAGTACATCCCGTCATCGATGGGAGGAGTCTGACCCCCACCTATTAGTGTAACCACCGGGTTGGCGAGATCTAACCACCATACCTGAAGTATCTTATCCCCAATTACGAGGTGCTCCCCCCGGGAGAATAATATATCTGGTATAGAAATCCCATCCTTGAGGGGAAGCAGGTACTTAAAATATGGGGGATGAGATGTTACCTCTAGTTTTTATAATGATTCCAGAAAGGGCAATGATAGTGTTACTACCTTTTTTAATTATGCTGCAAGTTCCACTCTTTACAGGAGTTGCTATTCGTTGGCTGTAGAAACTGAATTTATTATTCGTGGTGGCTATAAGCTATTTAGAATCTCTGAACACTACGGTAGGACGAGGGTATATATTTTTGTCAACTAATAAGTGTTACAGAATATACATATATATTTCTCTGATTTCTGTAGAAATAAAAAATAATATTAATAAACCATTCTTATTATCCGGGGAGCTCTGTACCTAGATTATATTGGCAAACTTTTAAATGAACTCCTCAAAACTGAAAATAAAAATCAAACATTATGAAATAACCAATGTATCACGATTGTGAAAACATTATTTTTAGAGTTTCCTTTGTGTCAAAGTATAAAATAAATTATTACCCACTACAAGATACTACAAGTTAATAAATTATTACAACTACAAGTTAATAAATTATTTAACTTGTTCTTGTTTCCGACGATAACTTATTTTGTAAAACAATATTTTAAACCTGGGGTAGACATATTTTAATGATAAAAGCATCAATTCATGTTTGAAGTAAACAAATAATTAAAAATACTGTCAGCATAAATCACGACATGTCACTATATAGGTGTAAAAAATATGGTTCCCCTCTAAACTTATCATTTCTCCCTCTTTCCCAGTTTTATTTCATAACGACGCTGTCATCAAAGTGACGTCTGTGTATAATTAGATAGACATGCGCTATGCGATAAGATCTCATGAGCCGCCACCTTGTGGGAAAACTTCTCAAAAACAGTCAGCGATAATGGAATAAAGTAGCGTACAAAGTTGTAAAGTCTCACTGATTTAGTAGGAAGAAAAACACTGCGCCGATATTGTTAAAGTAGCAGAATGATTGTGATATTTAAGTTATGACAAAACAGAAAGAATATATGCTTCTCTAAAACCCGTTTTAGAAAAACCCTAAACAAATTAAATGTCTTTATGTGGCAATCTACATCTATTCAGGTGATATTGAGTGAGGTTAAATGTTGTGCAATTTTATAATAAATTACTTTGCAGTCAGTTGAAGTTACAGTGATTGTATTCAGAAATGAGCATGCGTAATTTCTTGTATTAAAAGATATCAGCTCATTAGATGAGGATGAAAAATTCTATTTGCTATCTAATGAATGTTTAATGCTGAATTTGAGGTTCATGCTAATCTAATGCTAGGGATTCAACCATAGCTTTTTTTTAAAGCTTAACGAGCATTGCAATCCAGTAGTGCGTAAAGTTAGTAAGAAAAATAAATTCGCCAAATTTCAGAAAATGATACAGAGCAAATACACGCCTAATTTCTAACAATAATGCGTAGAAGCTCTCTTTTTATGCTAAATCATTGCTTTTTTTACATATCTTTGTTTGACTTTCTTCTTATTCCTTATATTGGTTTTCCGATAATCACAAACTGTCTACTCCGAATCTCCGGTAGGCACACGGAAAAACTTGAATGGCAGGACTGCTGTTACAGTAATACTGGCGGAGTTGTTGTTGTGTTCCAAGGATCATCACCGGCCACGGTACAAACCTTCCCTAAGGAAGTACGTCCAGTCATCAATGGAAGTAGACAGCCCCTACCTTTTTATGTACCCACAAGGATGACGAGAATTAACCACCGTGGCAGAAGCGTCTTATCCTGAAATATGAGACGACCTCTCCCGTGGGACTGGTTTTGAGATAAAAACACAAACTCCTAATTGTCTAGTTAATTGAACAGCATCTGACCTCAATGAGTAAAGAATTGCTTTATTAATTATAAATATACATCATTTTTACGATTATTGCTGCTGCATTTCTGGAATTACTTTCTCTGGACATGGATCTGGTTGGCAGCCTCTTTATTCTCCTATTTTTAACATTTAATACATTGTCGGAAACGATGCAAATATTCGTGGAATTTTTCTTACAAAATAAACCTTAAAAGGTACGAAAACTTGTTTACTTCAAATATTTAATGAAATTTCCGGTCAGAAATATTTGAATTTATTTATTTATTTATTAAGACATAGAATGAAAGACTTTGTTAATGAAATGGGGTTTTTTTTTTAAATTCAAATTCACTTAATATTTCAGTTACAAAAAAATCTTGCTCCAAGTAGATGGCTAATGACTCAGGAATACTTGGTAAAGTAATTAATCCTGCACTAGAATCGGGTAAAGAAGAAAGACATTAAGACTTTTATTAAGAAATTACAAAGGGTAAAAAATGAGTTCTTCCATAAAAGTATCGTATGAATATTAAAACAAAAATAAAACTGCATTTGAAATGTCTTAACCAGAAATAAATTTACTTAATTTATATGGTGACATGTATTTTCTGCACTTATTAATTGATTCATAATTTTTCTTGGTAATCCTTTCTCACTAAATTTTTGAAAATCCATTCAAAATTAAGATTTCCAACGGATTGAAAATTAAAATGCATACTGTTTCCCATAATATGATTATATTATATACATAAATAAGTAAATAGGAACTATGTGCGAATGCATTTTTAAGTTATGGAGACTTATAAAGCCTTCGTTTAAAATAGTTGTTCCATGACATCTATTATTTGTGTTTAAACATTTATCTACTTTTAGGTTAACCTATTTATTGCGAATTATCACTTTTTCTTCTCTCATCTGTAAATCAAAATAATTTGTTTTACTTGAGTAAATGTAAAATAAGAAAACAAGTTTTGAAAGAAATGTTGTTGCAAAAGAGTTGGCCGCAGAGGTTTAACAAAAAGTGGAGGGGGGGATAAATTCCGGCTTGTTTGACTTCTTTTATTTGTTAAAAAGTAAAACGTAATTTTATATTTGAATTTCTTCACCTCCTTAGTTTTCTTTTTTATTCAGATACTGACCCTATGTTTTCTAATTTAGTCAAAAATTTACTAGAATATTTGTACAAAAAAGTTTCGTTTCTTTAATTAGCTATCAAAAAATTATTAATATAATCTTTATGGGACTCTTGAAATTTAATTGCATTGAGGTCTATTTCTAATTTAAATAATTATATTTCCTTCTAGATATTAATATATAGATCAAAACACAAGTTGTTGCAATAACTCCCCTTAATTTGCTATAGAATGATTATGGAAATATTTAATCAAACATGAACAAGGGATAAGTTTTTAACGAATTCGAATTTGGTTCAAATTTAACAGCATTCTTAATCTTCTGGATCTTTTTTTAAAACTTATAAAGCGTTTCAATTGCAACAAAAATTAATTAATTGACTATGGCTGTAAGAATTTAAATGCCTGATATTAAATAAGGATAACATGTGTAAGATAATACTTATAAAACGAATCAACTAAATCTAAAAACGCGTTAGTTTTTTTTGTTTTGTTTCTTATTTTTCTTGAAAGTGAACAATGCTTTTAAAATATATAGTTCTATGAAAAGAATTAATTCTTAAAACGTTGTCAACGCAAGGAAAAAAACTCGTATGTTCATTCTTGTAAACTGAACCTTGCAATTCAGAAAGGAAAAAAAAAGATTTTTTCTTTGATAACAGTCCCTGAAGAATATTAGAGCTTCCATTGCCTTCAAGCGAGGAACTTTTGATAAAATAATTTCCCACGATTCTTTCTTTTACACACTCCCAATTCTAAGGCCAGAGTTACTCAGTTTTATTATATTATTTCGGGAGACCTCTCACTTGTGTGTCGTTTAACGCAATCAGTGTCAAAGCACTCTTGAAAAACAATATATTCAATTTTGTATCGATTGGTCCTGAAGGGCATATCATGCTAAATGAATAAATTTAATCTATTATCATGGAAGTTCTATAAAATGAATGTAAAAACTAAATTAAAACAGTTTCATAAAAGAAATTGCTCAGAAATCCATAAAATATTTTTTTGTTAAAATAGAAAAAAAAATTAACGTTGTCACTTGTCTAAGAGAATTCTCAAACAAGAATTGCAACATAAAACACGTATTCAAATATATTTTGAGTCAAATAACCTAGCATTGAAAAACAAAGACTTACTATAGTTTGGACTATAAGAAATGCGGAAAAGATATAGTGATATTGTTTTCTAAAATGTTTGGATAATATATATATTATAAATATATTTAAAAACTTTTTATTATGTAACAGTAAGGTATAAAAAATGATCATATGAATAACTAACTACTTAAATATCAGATTCATGTATAAATGTTTAAGTTTAAAACCAGATTAATTGTCCATGCTATTCCCCTCCCCCATTAGCGTCGCCTCTGGGTTTCAATTGTTCAATTCTTGATGAAAAAGAAAAAAGGAAAATGAAAGAAGGAAAGAAAAACGAAAAGTCGAAGAAAGGTGCAATTACATTAGCTGTAAAATTATTTAAATACGGCATAACTATAAAAAGAATTTGGAAACTTTTTTTTCTAAAAAATTAATTAAAGTGATTCTTATGCTAATGTTGCTTTTTTTTTGAAAAAGCAAACATATTGATGTTAATGCTAAGGAAATGGAGAAAAATATTAGATAAATTCCTTTTAGTGAAAGAGGCTCTATAAGATGAGCTGCTTACGCCATTCAAGTTTCTAAATCTCTTATTTCGAATTTTGAAAATAAATAAGTCCAGCTTAGAGAACCGTCTTCAATAACCGTCAAACAATTTCTTAAGAAAAATAATTAAATCAAGGCTTCGCAGCGAAAGAATCCTACCTACAAGTGTAACAAGCAGTAAAAAGTTATTGAAAAATTCATAAGCTATCTTTAAACTCAAAATAGAAGTAATATTTTAAATTTATTGTTAACTTTAAGCTAGTTTAAATTATAAATTTTGCATTCTGTAACATTTTTACTACTCTTATTGGGGGGGGGGGATAATTTAATCAACTTCTACTACTATTGTGGGGCAAATTAAATTAATCAACTTCTATTATTTTGCGGCAAATTAATCAAATGTTCCTATTATTTTAGGGCAAATTAAATTTATCCACTGCTACTATTATTTTGTGGCAAATTAATCAACAGCTAGTATTAATTTAAAGCAAATCAATCAAATGCTACTGTTATTTTCGGCCAAATTAAGTAAATCAAATGCTAATATTTTAGGGAATATTAATCAAATGCTACTATTGTTTTAGGACATATTAATCAACTGCTACTATTATTATGGGATTGAGTATATAAATTCTTAACGCAATACTCAACCAAAAGTTCAATCTCTATAGTTCCTCGAAGAAGCAATATATATAGAATCCATATTTTATAATATTACTTCCTCAAAATATCAATAAAATTTTTCCGGTATGAAATATGCATAGCAGAATTTGCTTGTATTATATAAATATATTTTATCAGTTCTAAGGAATTCTTATTAAGTTAGTTGCATATCAGTAGCTGCGCCTACACACTTTCGGAAAAAAAAAATGTTAAGAATTTCCATGATGAAAGTTCTCTTCCAAACATTTTGATTCACTGTCAAAACGTAATATATGAATTTAATGTTACTTTTGGATTTTATTGTTATGTATAAGTTTCTATCTGAAGAAAGCGGTTGATATATTCAAAAGCCTCTTTCAGAATCCATCGATAATATTACCCTTGAAGATTGATATGATAACGAATTCTAAATATTTATATCGAATATATATTAAAAAGAATACTCCTCAACGAATATAGTAAAATTCTTTGAATTTTTCAAGAATTAAATCAAGACCTTTCGTTTATTGAAAAATATTTGTACACTTCTAGATTTGAAAAAGATTAACTCCCTGCATACTGAAGTTTTGTTAGTTATCAGTATTAACCCGTTCATTTGATTAGTATCATAAAATTTAAATGGTTGTATTCCAGTATCAGATTTTATTTCTGATGTGAATGAAATATTTTGAAGTATGTCAATAAATATTATTTTAAAAAAAGTTTTTTTCCAAACAAACTATTCTTTATCTACCCCAAACATCATTTTATTTTTTTATTTTCAGAATTTTTTTTTTTTGATTTATAACTTATTATTATTCAGAACTTGTTCAGAATCGTATGTATCAATAGCTATTCATCAGTAAATGATAAAATTGAAGAAATGAAAAAGTCATTTTGCTTCAAAAATAAATGAAATAATAGTAATAATCAGTAATATGCTTCCGGAAGGCATATTACTATTTGTTAGAGATATTTGATAAAATTACATTGCATAATTTAGTCATGAAGATAAATCGTGATTAATATGTTTGTATTATAGTCAACAACTCGTTTAAATCGCAAAATATGCCCAAATATCGCTAGCTACAAATTCCTAGAAATGTTGCCCGTGAGATTTTCTTGTCAGAACTGAAGAAATGATTCCCGTAAATTCTGATAAAATTTATGAGTTATTACGATCAACTGACCCTTTTTAAGTATCCCCGATGCCAAAAATTATAGGGATTTAACAAGCATTGATTGTTCTGTAAAATGCCTCCTAAGCATATTTTACCGGCATTGGCAATGCATAGAGAGGGCTCTATTTTGCTTGAATTGTCAAATAAAGTTTTTTTAGATATGGAGCAATGTTACTTTTAAAAAAATCATTAAAAAATTAGGTTACAAAGTATATCCCTGGAATTTAAGGGTTAATTTTTCAAGCAGAAGTGCATTGAGCAGGAATGTAGTGAATCTTCACCATATTGTAACTTTTTAAGAAGGAAATTGAAGCTTGAAGGAATGAATGAAGTTTTCTTCATCATAGTTGCTGTAATTGTATGTTTTCATTAGACCACCCATATTATAATGTGCTCCTTTCTTTAATAGTATATCCCAAGCAAATCCATACCGAACCAAGGTTACAATTGCAAATATTAAACATTAAGGATACTCAGGTGAATACAAGAGCTAAATAAGTATCAATTTATGGGGCATAATTTTCCATAAAGTCTTATGAATAGTAGAACTTTAATTATTAAATGCTGTTTCACCATGTTGTCGCAAAGTGAATCCTCACGTTACATAAAAAAAATTGAGTTCTTACTCATTTCAGCAAAGAAAACAACCTCTTGAATGACCCCTAAGAAAACAAGTTTTCATCCTCTTCCAATAAATATCCCTGGGTAAGACTTTTTCGATTTTTTTTTTAAATCTCATTTCCAGTCCGTTTGTAATCGGGGCATTTCAGCATATGTTTTTTAAAATTCCAAGCTCCCTAAAACTTTTGATGCTGAATCGTTATACTAAATTTAAGAAAATCACCATTAATGCACCATCCTACAAGATGCCCAACAGTTTTAGAGAAAAAAGACATGAAACTGATGAAATATTTATAGTATCTTTATTTGGGAATATTTTTTTCATCATGATCGAGTCGAGTGATTGATGAAATTCGGGTGAAAACTGCAAATTTTATCAAAAAAATCTCTTTTGATAATCTATAATTTTAGTAACAAAAACATGCTTTAGCTAAATGTATTTCGCCTCTCTTCATTCGGTACCTTGTTATATTTCATAACTCTTCAACAAATAATTACGAGCGTTATGTGTCTGGATATGTTGATTTTAATGAATCAATGAATGTGTTCAATCAGTTTTTTTTCGGAAAATTACATTAAAAGAGGGTACCACCCGTACTAAATCAAAATTGTATTGAATAAAGAAATTGATTGATTGAATATTAAGGTCTGAAATATTCAAATCCACATTATCATCTAGAACACAATAATGTGAAAAACTTCAAAATTCTTGTACATCAAATAACAACAGAAAATTGTATTCTACCTTTACAAACATGAAAAAATAAAGTTAAATAAAAATGAGATACTCGAGATAAGTTTAATTAAATGTAGTTTTAGATTTTATAATTGTTAGTCTAAAGATTAAAAAGCATCTATTAACATTATCCAGAAAAATTATTTCGTAAGAAACTTTATATCAAAACATCATAAATTTGCTAAAATGATAAATTCCTTACAATTTTCAATAATAACTTGAATTCGAAAAATAAATGAGCAAAATATGTAAATATGTTAGCTTAACCTTAGATAACAACAAATAAATATTCTTCACCTTGAAGGAAAAATTTCTTATTTACAAGAGCGAATATTTTTCAGTTGGAAATTTACTTTTTATTTTCATACCACGGCTGAAACTACTTACTTTTTTATGCAACTTATTCTATCTAATAAATTTACTCACGATGAAACCCGGTGTAATTTTACGAATTTCATATTCTAACATTTTCTCTAGAATTGCAAAACACATATTCTACGCCATCATATCCATTTGCTTGAAAATCTCGTTTATGAAGTTTTTACAACTCAAAAAAATAATAATAGTATGTTTTCTTTAACATAATTTTGCTTTAAGTAAAACTTAGGCGGATGAATAGCTTTAAAATGTGTGTGCGATAAATTTTACTCTCCATTTTGGAGCAAGCTGTAATATTTCTCATCCCTTTTCCGCCAGCTCTATATAAAATCAGAGAAAAGACTGAAATATATAACTTGTCCGATGAAATTTGAAATAGTGTTTAGAAAAATATGAATAGTTGTGAAGTGAAATTCACCGAATAAAACTGAAGAAAAAAAACTTTGATTCTTATGCAATACCATAATATGCTTGATGTTCTTTGATGGCATAAACAGATCTAATAAAAGTTGCAATATATCCAACGGAAACATGAATTTCTGCCTTATTCCGAACAAAAGAAAATCTTTTTTATCTATTCTGAACGAAAGTATATCGTTATTTTTCGGATACTATACATTTGCAATATTAGATCCCCCTTACTAAAATTTATGAGGATTGATTAAGATGAGTAATTGATGAATATCCACAAGCACTCCACTCTTCAAATTCTTGTGGTGGTTTTGGTGTAGGGTTTAAAAGCGCTGACTGCAATCCTCAGTTTCATTACTTTAAGGGCCGCGGTACCCTAGTGGTAAGATCTCGGCTTCGGAACCTGAGTTTCAGGTTTGAGACCCAATTCCACAAAAGAACAATAGTGTAAAGGATCTGCTGCAAGTTAAATCCGTCGAAGTCAAACGCCCCCCCCCTGATGTGGTTTGGAAGAGAGGTACCAGTGCAGCCTTCATCCTCGTCATCTGACCGCGATTAAAAATTATGAGGTTGCTCTAATGTTGCTTTGAAAAATGGGGCGTTAATATACGTGAATTAAAATTCAAATTCGTATGCGATATCAAATTGTCGAGATTAGAATACGAACGATGGATTCTATGCCAACAGTAGAGCAAAAAAATATTTTCCTCTTTCAGACGTTATTCCATTTGATTTGTAAAATTGTCCTGTTAAACTGCTACACGATAATTGGTGTCTAATGTAATTTTGAACCATATTCAAATTAATAAAACATTTCAGTAAACATCCATTCTTCAGATATTAGCACCACACTAAAGTGGTATAATAAGTCAAATATACACTGAAGATCCAGAAAAACTGGTATATGAAATCGTATGCAAATTAATATGTTCAACCAATCAGCGTAATGCGATGCGGTCGACAGAGCGTATATAAAACAATAGGTGTATGAGGGGACTATTATATGGATTGTCACTGTTATAATGGCAGGTTATCAAGATTTAAACAGTTTTTAATGGTGACGACAGTGCACGAGAGAGGGAGCACAGCATTTCCAAAGTTGAGATAAAATTTGGATTTTCACCCATGGGCATTTTTAGGGAGTACCATGAATATCAGGTTTCCGATAAAACTTCAAATCTCCGACAGCTGTCCGACTAGAGAAGGCCTTGATAGAAGGGGATCATCGATGCCTGAAAAGAACCGTTACACATATTCACCGTTTCCTCCAATTGTTGCGGATTTGAATCCAGATCCATCCACAAATATCAGTGTACACATTTTGCAACGTAACCTAATTGATATGTGCTTTCGCAGCCGCAAACCACCTCGTGTACCATCGATCACTCAGCGACACAAAGCTCTGCGCGTTACTTGGGCTTGTCAACACTGCCATAGGGCTCTTAGTGATTAGAAAAACGTTGTCTCACTGGAGGGGTCACTTATACAAGTGAATTGCGTGAATGGTTGTGTACGGGTGTGGAGAAAACCTAACGAAACCATGGATCCCTAATGCCTACAATGAACTGTTCAAGATGATGGAGGTTCTTTGAGGGTAAAGGACCTGTGCAGTTAGCAAGAAAGGGGGTCGTTGATGTGTGTAGACTCGACAAGGCAGGTCAGCAGTACTTTAATATCCTTTCTGGTCCTCAATATTCATTCATGTCCTGACGAACGTGGACAATTCCAACAGGATAATGCACCATCCCTCAGGTCTACAGTAGTTACCGAGTGGCTTGAGGATCAATTTTATGAATTTATTTCCCTCTCTTGGCCATCTAACTCTCCTGATATGAGCATTATCGACCATATCTGGGAGGTTTTGTGATGTGATGTCCTTAGGAGATATCTACAACCTTTTGTGGACTGCTCTGCAGGAATCGTGGTGTGAACTGCCTACAGAATATCTTTACGAATTATTTGAATCCATGAATCGCCGTGCGGTTTTCCTGCCTGCTCGTGGGGCCAAGATTGGTGTACCAGTTTTTCTGGCACTTCAGTGCATATTATTCTGTCGCTTAGACAAAGAATTAAGGAAAATCGTGAATAGGATGTTTATTTTTTTTTCTCAAAGTTGAAACTTTTCCTCGATCTCGCTGTCTTTTGCATGGAGACATTTGACTAAGTGTTACTATTAAGGTAATTCAAGACATTTATAACAGTTATAAATGGCTATAACTTTCTTGGAAATAAGAAAAACGAAGATAAAAGTTTTGTTTTCGTATGTAATAATAACCTTAAATATCCTTATTTGAGCAAATGGACAATATCTATATGCTCTTCCATTTCACGTCAGATATTGTGAAGCATGATTCGCAACTGTTGATTCTCGTTCGAATGCCCACAACCAGAACATAGATTTTTTAATCTAAATGTTTTGAAATAAATTCTTTTGTCTTCATTTCCTAAAGATATATATGTTAAAAATTCTGCTTTCCGTCTTTCTTTGAATACATTAGTGAACGAACAGAATATCCCATAGAAATTGTTTCATGTTCATGAAAATGAATTGTCTGTATGACCAAGCGTAGCCATAGTGAAAAAACCGAAATTTTAACTTTCCTTTTATAGTGAATCCATATTTTTCCCCTTCATACTGTTGTTTACTATAAAGTTGTGGCTTTTTATATCTTGATGGAAGAATAAACAAAACAATGATTTATTCTCTACTTGGACTGTTAAACTCTCATTTTTTTAATAAAAATATGTTTACCGATTTTAAATATTCATTTTTCCATTAAAGTAAGTCGTGATTTTAGTTTCTAACTCTTAAATTATTCATTTTAACCATGATAATATGGAGTATGCTCAAAACGCTCAACTTTTATTGAAATAAGTTAAAAATCCTTTAAGCATGTCTTAATATGCCATTAAGTTTAATGCAAAATATTTAGTATGAAATTGAGGGCGAAAGCAAAGTCTTATTGATTGCCTCCAACAAGTCCAACCTGATTAAATAAAATCCCATTTTCGCCATTAATACCCTAAAGCTCTTTCCTTAAGAAAATTGCTCGTAATTCGATATTGTGAAGCAAGTTGGTTATCATCGTGTCTTTATATTTAAAAGCTGAGCATTTCACTTGAGGCTAAATAATTTAAGGATAAAGAACAATAAGCCAACAGAAACAAAGAGAAAATAAAAAAGCGTTTCTTTTTTTATTTTTGAACTGTCAAATGTTAAAACGCAAACAAATCTTCAGCAGAGTGATGCTTTATTTTCCCCATCAAAGATTACAAAGAATATTATTTTTTCCTCTTTCTATTCATGCATTTATGCAACTTGCCATCATTTTAATTTCTGTTTTTTTTTATATTCAAGATAAGTAAGTGAAGAGAGGAATTTGCGAAATCTAGTGTTCAAAAACTTAAGAGATTATGACCCGAAGCTATTCTGTAAGAGTGTCAAAAATGTTTTTATCAAATTTTCGTCCTTTTTGAAAAATGTGGATGGATAAGTATCCGGATCACTGCGTTAAATAAGAATAAGCCTTTGCATTATTCTAAAAAGATTTTTAAAATAAAGATTTAAAAATATAATTTATGGATTTTTTCTGAAAACTTACATCATTTCCATTAATTTGTTAAAAAACAATAATTGTATTCCACGGAGAATTTCATTTAGCATCAAATGAAGAAATATTTCGTTTTTGAATTAGGGAGATTTAGAATTTTAATTTAGAACTCGAGGGGGTTAATTATGAATTAGAAATTACCGGTGAAAAAAATGGAATCAGAAATGAAGACATTCTCAGTAATATAAAATTCTGATAGTTGGCGATTCCGTTATCAAACACAGCACTGCAATGATAGACTATTTACAAACTCAGACTAACATAGCAAATTCATTGTGTTTTCATATCAAATTACTTTCACGAAACTGTTTTGAAATTTTCAATAAATGGAACCCACTCTTTATAGCTTCTCGTTAATAGTAAACATGCTAATCGTTTAACAGAGGTTGAAATACGAAAGCTACTTGGAAATGTTAACGCAATTTTTTGTGCTTTTTTAGAAAGCGACAACTCTAACTTTACAACCAAGCTCCGAAGATTTCTTGGAAATAGTCTGTTTGTTGATATTTTTTAGTTGCTTTTAAAGTAGTAGTTATTTTTTTAGAATCAGTTGCTAATTTTTATTCGCATTTGCTATGCTCTTTGAAAAACGATGCACTCTGGAAAATTTTTTACCTTTGAAATTTGAACGTTAGTTTTAATTTTTCAAATTTCCCGTTCCAAAACATATGGGTATTTAATATTATACTTATATATGGGTACACATATCGCTTTTATTGGTTTCCCATATTTGAAGTGAAATTTATAAATAAAAAAGGCATTCAAAATTGTACAGAAACATGTATCAAAGAGTTTGATTATTGAAACTCAAAAATATATATGCTGAGAAGTATTATTTAGCATTATTCCGAGAGAATGCAAATAAAAAAAATTGCATTCATAAATATTTAATTAGTAAAAAATATAGACTAAGTTGTTGGTTCAATAAAAATCGATGTTGAGGAGAAATAGCGATATTTTTTTCAAAGTGCTTTTTTCATGAAAAAAAAGAGTACTTGATTATAAAAGTCTTCAAAAAAGGAGTTAAATAAATATTTTTAGTTATAATAGTTTGGTGTGAACTCTAGATAAATTCTCGAGTATTACTTCTGTGCAAAACGAATTCAGAATTTAAAACAATTTAGATGAATTTGTCTATTGTTTAGCATATAGCATCTTTATAATCAAAGTATTTAAGATTTTTAAAATATCATTTACCTACAAATTATAGTACAATTTACTTCAATTTAAAATACAATTTACAAACAAATTATAGTAGGATATACATACTTTGCAGTTTTGTCTATAAATTCATGGAAATGTATTCTTTAATGATACAGGTAATAGTCAATTATATTTTTTCTAATCGAATCTTATCTATTTTTATTATATCTATTTGACATAGATTAAAATTTCCATATCCAAAGAAATATTTAGATTAGAAAATTTATTTATGGAACAACACCATGAAATAAAAAAATTACTTTGGGCCTCATGAAACATATATGCCTCCAAAACGTACGTATATGTTGTATGTATATATAAATGCGTACATGTGTAATGACTGAAAGATGTACAATTTACCCTTACGCACAAGCATCCATTTTGAAAATTTTAACACATGCACAGAGTTGTTTTCTTTAGAAATTCTTTCATAATTACTCTTTATTTAATTTGTCCTTCTAACAAAGACAGTTTTATTTCAATTGGAATTGCGATTTGATAAATAAATGAAGCGAATTTATTTTGCTTCCATTTTCTTACATATTTGATGCATTAATGAACTCGATCATTTCTTTAAGAAATTTCTTACATATAAAATAAATAATTTTTTGCACAAAATTAATTCAATTAGTAAAAAAAAAATCAATATTTTATGCCTCAATTTTGCTTTCTTTTACATCCGTTAGTTTAAATTAATTTAAAATGTAAGAAAAAATATGACTTCAAACAACAATAAAAAAGATTCCATTCATTACAAATAGTTTGGAAAAAACGTGCTTATGCTTACGGAATAAAAGAACTTTGCACAATTTTTAAAAGAATCATTTCAAGTGATTGTAGAGATCAATTTCTTCTCGTGATTTTTCTAATAATGTTGATAATAGAAAAAAGTTCCGATATTAAAACAATCAAGTGTGTAAAATTTAATTTATCATACTGAAAATTTAAAAATTAAATTCTAGTAGGTGTTTAAATTTTATACCATACAAAATATTTGATATAAATATGATGCTTCATATATTTCAGATTTTCCTTTTCTTGTATAATTTTTTCCTTTATTTTTGAATGTGTGCTAACTTTCCATAAATATATAACTTGAAGTGTCATATTTATAACGTTAAGTCTTTTGTAAGCTTCATTGTTAGAAATTGATTCAAAGAGCAATTTTGTTAAAAATTGTCATTAACTGCTTCATACATACATTTTTTTTGTTAAAATAATTTTGTCATTTTCTCAACCTTTCAGCAAAACATTATTTCTTCCTAAATTTAATATACTCTGTTGTATCTCAAATTCAAAAAAAATTGACAATGTTCTTATATTAAAACATTTATGTTATTTATAAATATAAATGTTCAAAAAATATTTCGACTTCTAAATAATAAGAAATTTTCTTCCATTTTACATTTAAAATCCATTTTAACCCAACTTAATAAACATTCAAATTCTTATATAAACGCAAAATATGAAAAATTTAGATAAGGGTGTTTAAAATATTTGAAATATTCGATTTAATAAATATACTTAAAGGACGAGCCATCATAGCTTGGCACAATTTGATTTGTTTAGATTTCTCTAAAATTGACCATGAATTTTCGATTCTAATATTACTTACCTATAAACTGTCCTCATTACATAATTTTTAGCATATTTATTCTACTAGAAACTTTTTTTTAATTGATAGTGGGCAAAATTCGAATAGTTAAAACACTAACATAAAATAATGCTCAATGAAAATCAATTTAATATCTAAAAGTTTATAAATGCATCAACAGAAAGTTACCCTTTTAATATTTGAATATCAGATATAATTATAGTTTATATCTAAGAAAAAATACACCTGAATAATAGAATAATGGAACCTAATAATTATATTCAATATTGTAAATTCGCTATGATAAATACATTTTAAATGCATGCTGAAATGTGCCAGAAAAAATAAATTATACAATCTTATAAAAGGAAATTAAAAATAACTGTTACAATTAAATACTATTTTTCTGAAGTTCTCTTAATCTCATTTTGAATTAAAAATAATTTAAAGTTCAACAAGAATACAAGTTATGAAATAGGCAAAACAACAAAGCATAGAGTCTATTAAAATGTAATGAAAATACAATTCGTGATGAGGTGAAAATACTTTTTATTCATCACATACAACAAGATTATTCGAATAAAATATCCGAAATATTACCTAATTATTTTTTACCACTGAATTTATTCATTGAGCTCATTTTTTATCGTTATTATTCTTTATTTTCGAACCGAGATGTAGAGAATATTGCATTAAAATATTAATTTCGTTTTCTTTAACAGATTAAAACGAAGAATGAGATAGAGAAGGAAAAGCGAATAATTTTAAAAAATGAACGTTGTTTTTCCGTTTCCCCGACAAATGCTTGGATTTCGACCAGAATCATTTATATAAATATTGCCGAGTCATTTCATTAAATGAATATCTGCTATAGAACAATTTCTGGTGTGAAAAGTGGTTAAGAATCATGAAGGCCTGCATCTGTTATCATTTTTTATTTCTCTGGGTTTACACAAATGTTTTTGAATTCCTGAATTCGATACTATTTCTGATTCTTTTCGATGTGAGCGCATTTTTCTCTCTAAATTCTCTAAAAAATTTAAATTGTATGCAAAATAAAAATTTTAAATTTGCAATAATAAATTTGGCATTTTCATTTTATGAGTAATAATGGCTAATTACAGGAATAAAGAAAATTCAATTTTATTAGTTAAGAGTCGAATTACTATTAGTATTAATTAATATATATTTTAAAATGTAGCTTAATACAAAGAGATTTTTTTAAAATCAAGTAATTAAAATATATTATTTATTACTTTAAGCCAATTCAAAATTAGTCGTAATTCCTATTCATTATCAAATAATGTTATCCTGTCATTTAATTCAGAGATAACATTACTTGATCATTTATACGAATGTTATAAAATTTTTACCTAGATAACTCTAAAGAAAATTAGTGAGGAATCTATATACTTACTAATTTTAAAACTGTTATCATCGCTATTCTTGTGAAGGACATTACTGCTTGATTATTTCATATTTTAAATGCACTTGATAAATTATATAGAAATGAAGGTAAGAAATTTAAATTAACAATTTTAAGCATTATATATATGCATGTATACACGAATATATTTATGTATAATGACATAAATCAGAATTAAGACATTAACTATAGATGTCCTTTAAAATGTATCAAAAATTCTATTTTAAATGTATTATATAATTAAATATTTTGTTTCTCGATTAAACATGACAGTTTTAAATACTATGGCACTAAATTTGGAGAAAATATAAATATACATTGTAATTTATTGTATTATCAAGCTAAGTAACTCTTTAAAAATAAAGTGGCTTCCAATATTTGGTCAATGTTAATATTAAAAAAAATGATTTGAGTTTTGTTTGACTTCTAAAAGTTTAAGAAATCCTTTTGAAAATATTTTCTATTCTCAAAAATTTAAAAATTCGAGAAAATTTCAAATATTACTGAATTAAAAGAGAACATGTAAAAAAATATAAATAGATATAAATAGAAAAAAATGTAAATCAATAGATAGAATATTTTCAAGGAAAGAGAAAAAATAAAGGACTCTAATTAACCTCATTTTTTTGCTTAACCAGTTTTCCTGATTTTATTTATCCAAGATAAGGCTCAAATACATTCAGCTCTCAGCAATAGGATATATCTTGCATGTTTCATAAAGTCCACCATTATGATTTGAATAAGTTTACCATAGAAGATTTTCCATTTGACGTAACACTTGCTTCTCAAGTATTGTTAACTACTACCCTACCATCTAATTGCTTTCATGAGTAAATGTTTTTTAAAAAATATTAATTTGTGAAATTATATAATCTGAACTTTTTTAAAGATTTGAAATTGCTGGTTCCATATTTTATGTTAGAACTTCATTTCAGAAAAAAAAATTCACTTTTGGGTTTGAAATTTTGATATATTACAATAACAATCAATCTTGAGTCTACATTTTCTCAAAAGGACAAGCCAACAATATTAGATCCAAATTTTTAAACCAGTGGAAATGAATTTTAAATTTTTCAAATGATTTTATTTACCAGTTATCATTAACCGAATTCTTAATACAAATTCATTTAATTCAAATTTTGACATAAAAACTTCTACATCTAGTTCAATAACGAAAGATTAAATTTTATGACAATGTAATAGTTTTTTTTTTTATATAAAACTGTCTGAAAAGAGAAACTAGTCGAATATGCATCGTTTTAGTGCAAAAGGGATGAACATTTATTAATGAAAGTTTCTCCCTGGATTTTGTACCGTCACTATATATACTTTTAACCCTTTATCTACTGAATTATATTGCCATCAATTTTCCAACTTCATTTTTTCACCAGTAGTTAAGTGTCCTTGAAGATTAATCCCAGAGAACCCAAGAGAAAAATTTTAATTAATAGTGATATCTTAATTAAATTAAGTATTTTTCATTCTTACTTTTAGCTTATATTAACTTCTTGGTACTTGGGTTACATTCTCTGTGTGTTTTAGAATACCATCGGTAAAAATAGTCATAATACGAAAATAGAATCCAGATTTAAATGGTAGTTAAATGCACCGTAAGATAAAGGGTTAATAGACGTACCAACAGTTTCTTTAAATTTATACTTACCATGATTTAGTACATTAAAATCCCTTGAGAAATAACATTTAAAAAGCTTGAAAAAATACCCATAGAAAAACTCCCAAATGTTCTGTAAATCTATCCATCATGAAGGAACTGGCATAAATGAATGCAAGCAATTTTGAAAGACCTGATTTTCTAGCTTGATGGGCAACTATTCCATTTTCTTATCATTTTTATATACCAGTTTTGATTATTCACTATTTCTTTTTCTTTCGTAACAAAGTTCTTTAAACCTGGACCTTAACAGCCATTATTCGAATTCTTGAATTTACAGATAAATAAACATTCCAAATCAATACTCGAAGAAGAAATATATGGTAACACTCGAGTAGATACTCTTTCCGTATAACAATGGAAAGTTAAAATTCTTTCTCTGCTGTTACTACTGCCCGGAGAAAAAAAATCGGTTTTAAAGTGTACTCCCTAGCCTTATCACTTATTTACCTGGCGTGGCATCTTTCATTCATCTTCCGTCTAGTACGTAAATGGAATGCTCCAATCCGAGGGGGAGGAACTAAAAGGAATGGGTGGTGGGGTAGAATAATGACTGTATGGTTTCCTTTCTCAAATGGGTTTTCCTCGCGAATTTTTCAGATGCATTTTAGATTCCCCTTCTTGATATTGATCTACACTTTTTTGCATTACATACATAAATGAGATAGCTGCGCGTTGTAATGTGGAAATGGAGGCGGTGGAGGTTTTGGTCTGGGGAATGTGTTCGTCCGAGGATAAATTTTAATGGATATGTATACGATAGAGTGGGGTGCCATCTCCGGTACCTACTTGGACAATCGAGTGTATGTGTGCGTGTGTGTGATCTCTTTTTCCCAGCTAGAGATGGTCTCAGAAAGATTCGGATGCTGAAATGGGAATCGTCTGTACTCAAAAGTGATTATATGAATTATAAAGCATCATTTGGACTACTAAGTTTCTTTAAATTGTTACAATTGCTGCTGTACTGTAATGGAATTTTCATAATATGTCAAAAAACGACAAAAAGTTACCTTTGTTTTTCCTTTCTTTTATCTAAGACCAGTTATTAAATAATAGTTACCTTGATTTTAAATTCTTGCTATTAGTAGTATAGGAATTTATGTGCTTATTTGTTGAAGTTAAATTTACCAAATCTTATATCAATATGTATTAATGGATGAGTATATGCATCAAAACTATTTTTTCCATATTTTGATAATATGTCTAATAATTAAAAATCAAATAAAGTTTTATCTTTTAAGTTTTAATAGTTAAAAATATTTTTGAATGATAATGGTTTTCACTCAGTTTTAAAATAATTAATTCTTTTCAAATTGTTTTTAATTTCCTTAACGGAAAATTATTCCAGCAATTAAAAAACTAAATATATTCTTTTATTTATTGTATATAACTGCAAGCTTTTACTGGTATCAGAAAATCCAACTCACTTCCATTGTTTGATTCCTTTGAATTACGCTATTAAAATGTTAGTGAAAAAATAGATTTTGTACATTAATTCCAAATATAGTTTTCCATTTTAATGAATGATGAATACACCCTGTAATTAATAAACATTCTAAATATTTATGATTTTCAATATGTTCTTATTCGTCAATTTGATACCATATAGAAAACGCTTTTAAAAAGCTGCATAGATGTTCTCATATTTTTGTTTATCAAACATATGGATCAATCTGGTTTCGAAAGCTCACTAGCCAAGGCAAACTAGCAAATTATCAAGATTTCTAAATTTATCAGTAGCTTGACTTTCGTACTGGAATGGAACTTTTTCAAGAAAATTCTCAATAAGGCTATTAAGAACGGAGAAAATCAGAAGTAAATTTTCAAAAGTTAACAACAGTTTTTTTGCGGATACTAATTCAAATGCTAAAAATAAGCGATACATTAAGAAGAAATAATCAGATTATAAAATAAAGAAAATTATATGTTAGTACAATTACTGCTCATAAAAGAACTGTTGATAGATATTTCGATTTTAACATCCATTTTTTCTTGAATAATGCAAACCATGTTAGAAGATCTTCCTATGGAAGTAATAAAAATAATTCTTCTTGAAATTTTTGTTCCCGTTTAAATTAATCCATAAAACTCATTAACAAATTGATAATTATTTTGAAAAGTAAATTGGTTTGGAAATATACACAGGTGTCTTCAAAGTGTAACAATTGTTTTTGTTTTTCAATGGAAGGCTCTAACTATTTTAGGGAGTAAAAAAATAATGAATTTAAGTTACTATTTTAGTCCTATTTTTAATTTTATAAAGAGCAGGGTTCATTAAAAAGCTGTAAGATAATTATTTGCTCAGAAAAAGTTATTTCGTTGTAGGAGAATTTATACATAAAAATTACTCCAGAAACAATTTTGTTTTTATGTATTTTTAGAACCTAAATTGTTAATCTTTTCTCGGCCTAATGAAATAATGAAGAAATACTACTCTAAATATATTTAAGTTCCCCTTTAGACGTTTCCAAAATACATTACATTTAATTTTTAAGTTAGGAAAAAATAAATTATACAAATTTATATATTTTCTATTTTTAGGAAATACTATCTTTTTATTTCTTTTTTTTTTGTCATTTCGTGAACTGACATGGCTTAAAATTTAACATGACTCTTGATATCAAAGAAAAACAGTTTATCGTAGAGTGAATTAATGCATTACCCAAAAACAATTGCCTCAAGTAACTTTCCGTTTTACTCATATATATGGCATTCAATAATCCAATTAAATTCGTCTTTGCCTGTAATTAATATTATTGTTCTTACCATTAATATCTCTAACCCAAGCCAATATTAAACATTATGTTCATCATTTTGAATTCAAATTGAAATCGCTTTTAGAAAAAACGTTCCATTCCCTAAATCCTAGAAGTATCAACCATTTCATTGAACATCAGATATAGAACTGTTCTTCTTTTCCCATATATTTGAAGAATTACAAAGAATTTTTAAAGATTTTTTTTACTGTTAAAGAATGTATCATAACAGCATATAACGCTCAATTAACACTGATACAGATAATAATGATTGTAATTGATAATTATTGTAATTGAATTTCTTTTCTGAAACAAATAATTAAAACTAAAATCTACTGTTGCAAATTTCAAATTATCATGTGAGAACATTATTTTTTAAGTGATTATTTGTCTTAATTATTTTAAGTCATTAACCAGTTTGAAAAAATTACGATATCTCTGCTATTTTATAAAACTTTCATTTTCAATTTTCCTTACTGGCAAACAAAATTTTGGAGCTTGACTGATTTTAATAATAATAATAAAAAAAACAGTATATTCGGTGAAAAGTTCACTATTACTAGAAGGTATTGTATATGTGGTAAAATCCAATGAACGTAATGCAAATTGATATTCAAATTATATTCTAATATTTACAGCATTTTGAGAAATACAATTAGTAAGAATGTGCTTATAATGCCATTAAGGAATAAATATGTCGCGTTTTACAAAATTGCGATAGTTAAAACTTAAAAAAAAATTTAAAGAAAATTTTCTGAGTTCAAAATTATTTAAAAGTAAGAAATAGTAAATAAACTGGAAAATGACGTCACTTTATAGAAACCATAAACAAAAATCAATTTATTATAAATTTAATTAAATATCTCAAACAATACTGGCGAAACAAACCTCAAATGTCATAGATTTTTGCCTTCAAATTTAGTTACCAAACAACACGATCTCACATGATAAAAATATGTTTATAAAAAAAGTCGTTTACTTTTAACTTTTAAGATTTTAGTTAAAATAGTAGCAGTTATAAAATGTCTAAAATGGAATCGTCTGCTAAATGTCTGTTAACAGATTTAGATTATGATATTTACCGAACTATTCATCGGCTAAGTTTTTTCGGAGACTCCACAAAACCACATAACCAAAACATCGTACTCTCACATGATAATAATGAATTTAAGACTTTTTTTTTACAGAAATTTATTTTTAGTCTGCAAGCTCATAGAAATATCTACTATTACCATGAATATTTAAAAACTTAACACAAATGAATTTTCCATGCGTGTAAAAATGTCTTTCTCCATGCGTGTAAAAATATTTCAGCTCTGTAAAATAAATAAATAAAATATGGTAGCATTATACAGAAACTGTAGTATGGTTGAAAGTATCTTTAAATGTCAATATGATTCAACTTCACGTGATTCTTGTTAAATGCAAATTGCCATTTTAGCAATATATGCTTGGAATTAATATTTCAAATGCAATATTTTGGAGTTTCTATTTAGATACAATGATTTCAGAATTAGAATATTTGTAAATAGTTATTTATAAACGGCGACGTTGGTATAAAATATTTCGACACTGAAATACTAAAGGATGAACAGATTTTCCGCTGAAATATGAGATAGACAGTCGGGAGAAGGGTTTAAGGCGGCCAGGGACCTTTAAAATGACTTTTTGCAATTTTCACCGCAGCAATGTGAAATGTTACAGGCATTAAGAGTAACACTGTAGAAAGTGACACACAAAGTTTTATAACATCATAAGAATTTATTTATGAGTTAGGGGGGTTAATATAATATGATATTAGCGATAAATAGTGTTAATGAAAAATGCTCTATGCGCTCCAAATTTGTTCGAAAGCACTCCAATTATTATTATTATTTACTCTAACCCTTTTGAAACAAAAGTTGGAATTAAACTTGAAGTTTAAGTATAAAATATCAAAATTAACCATTATAATAACTTAAAATTGCAGATTTTTTTTAAGTTTAAGTAATTATTAGTTATTACGTTGGTTAATTTTAATATTTCGAACTCAAACAAACTTCAAGATTAATTCTAACTTTAGTTTTAAAAGGGTTAGGGAAAGTAATAATGAAAATTGGAGCGCATTCGAACAAATTTGGAGCGCCAGGAGCATTTTTCATTAACGTTATTTATCTATAATATTATATTATATTAACTCCCCTAACTCATAAATAAATTAATATAATGCTTTAAAATGTTGTGTGTCATCTCCTATAGTGTTATTCTTAATGCCTGTAAAATTTCAAATTGCTAAGGTGAAAATTGCAAAGAGTCATTTAAAATGTCCCTGGTCGCCTTAAAAGAGACTTAATTGGACAATAGACAAAAAAAATTTAATTTGATTATCGGTTTCTTCTTTTCATGTCACGGTGAAGGAGAGTTTCCCTTTGTTTTTTTTATTAATTTGTAAGCCCAGCGTAACAATCTTTACTTAAATAAAGAATCTATTTAAAAATGTTCTCAAATCACTACCTTTTAATTCCGAAACTTCCTAGAAGTCAGATATAATTCGATGAGTATTTATAAAGTTAACGAAAACGAATTCCAATCCGTCCGTTAAGTAGCGCGAGTAATGAGACTGAATAAATCCGAACCAGATGCCCGGCCATCCATCAAGCAGCGCAATTCGAAATCAATGCGCAGACCTCTGACACCACCGATTATGTCTAGCAAAATCGGAACTTCCATTTACAAGCTCCTTCTTTCCTTCCTGACACAGGTTGCCCCAGCACTTTCGCTATCAGACGCTCATCAATTCCGGAACACACAACTCGAAGCACTTAAAATTAACAGACGCTAACCAAGCGTGCTGCGGAAGCTTGCTCGTTCTACTTCCGCGACATAACTGTCTCGCTAATACTGCACCGTGATTTATCAGCTATTAGAAGATCTAATGGGAAGCGTTTACGTCGACGGGGTAATTGAAATGTATGCTCATCATTTCGCAATGCTGTCTACGACTGTCCGCATGCTCGGGCTGCATATGGATATATACAATTTCCTGGTGAAATATTCACCTAGATTCCCATTCAACCGAATTACCGGGAAGAACTAGTTTAGTATGCAACCTTTTGGGAGAAAGTCTGCAAAAATAAGAAGAACAAATTGTTTCTTTCAGTACAAATTATCCGATATTCAATGGTTCATTGCTTGTTAGGTTATTATTAATTTTTGAGTGATGCGATAGTATATATATATATATATATATATATATATATATATATATATATATATCCGGCCCCAAATGTACTCGATAATTTTTTGGTTCACAGTTTTATTTACGCATTTCGTGTTGAATTTTGTATTGAGAAAGTGAAAGTGAACTTGGGAAGTTCATTTAAAATTTTAAATTGGGAAAATAATTTTTTTTTAAATATTGACGTTAAATTGTAGGGATAATTTGCTACAAATGCTATCAGAACAATTTTCAGTTTTCTCACAAACATAAATAAACTTAGAATTCGAGACAAAAGACCACATCTACAAAATTAGTATTTTGTCATCAGAGATGTTGAATGTTGTAGTGCTAAATAGAATATTGCATCATAAGGCATTCAGTTTTACAAGTTCTGCAATAAAATGAGAATTTCCTTGAAAATAAATTTGAACTTCTTTAAATTCAATTAGTGTATTTGTGTCGTATAGTATGCATTGGGTTTTAAGGACTTTATTAAAACAATACAAATTTGTTGATAATTCTTTAGTATGTAATAGTTAAGACATTAATTAACAATTACTTTCTTTTAAGAATTCGTTTCCAGATAAATTTTTGATTTAATTTATTCTATAAAATTAAAAAAGTATTTTAAATCTCAATTTAAACACACATGTATACTTTGCTTCTGTCAATTCAAATATTTGTTACGGAAGTATATTTTTTTCACTTGATTTGGCGCATATATACAGACTTTCAATTTACTACTATGACTGATCTCCAATATCTTAAAAACATTGCATTTTCTGTTTACACAACAGAAAATGCTTTCTCTAGAGTGACAAATAAAGGTGGAGAATGGAATATATTTGTGCTGTTTTATGAATCTACAGATTAATATTATTTTAGCTTCTTTTTCATTCATATCAAAGCAGACTGAGATTAAAATATCTTTATCTTGTACCTGGTTATTTTTTTCTAAACATGCGATGAATATTCGTTAATATTCCAAATACGAATTAGAAACTCTGCTCTGATTTCGCCATCCAAAAGTTCAGCCATTTTTTTATATATAAAAACAGAAAGTTTACTAATAATCTTCTTAGAATCAGCAGTGATTAAATCAATAAATATCCTTCCCGGAATGTAAGTAAAATGTTCGAATATGTATCTTCAAATGCTTAGTCGATTCTCAGAAGCTTCTTAAAAATATCTAAGTTATAGATTTTTTTTATCCTCTTTGCTCCGAGTTAAACAATATTCTTGATGTGAATGTGCATTTTTTTTAATCTTTCACAATTGGAACTTCCATCTTTGTCATAAGTAATGGAATGAAGAAACAATTTAATTAACATACAAATAAAGGAATTGTTTGGTGTTTAAGAGGCGGTTGTCTGCAAAATGAATTATATTTTTCTTCCTGAATGACGCCTTCTTTCGAAGCCCTCTTTCTTTTCTTCTTTTATCTCCTTAAAGAAGAATAAAAGAAAGAAAAAGACGGAAAGAATAGGATTGGGGTGAAAATAACGATCAGCCTTTTAATGAAAGAGGAAAATAAAATATAATATTCTAGCAACCCTTTATGGGAACCGACTGAAATAATTCAAAGAAATTAAATAAAAATCCGAGACAGTTTTTAAATTAACAACTGATACAGCTGCACGCAACATCTTTCCCATTTTTGTTAGAAAAGAATTGAGAATACATTTCTGACAGAGAAAGATTACAAGGCACAAGAGCATATCTACGTCGTAGAAGAAATATTAAATTCAGTACCTGAGGTTAAGCGAAACCATGAAACTAACCCAACGAAGCAGTTAAAGTTTTGAAGAATTCGTGTTCCTTTTTATATGCAGCTTATTTAATTTTATTTTTAATCTTGAATTTTTTCAGCAGTGGAAATATTTCTTCCGTTATTAAAATCATTGGTCGATTGAGTTTAAAGAACTGGATATATTACCGTCATGAAACAGAAAAATTATTTTTATGACAGTTGGAGCATATTAAAACAACGTTTTTCGAAGCTCAATGTTTATCGAGGAATTTAATCCGACCTTGGAATTTTTTTACATGGAGATTTTTAGAATTGCTTTGATATTCCGTGTGATCAAACCATATTAACAAAAGTAAGATGCATTTTTCTGAATTCTAAGCACTGTTTTATAGTAAATTTTTTTCTAAATTTAAGATTCAGAGCTCCAGTGGAATATTTAGGAAAAGATAAGAGCTATTTAAGCTACTTTGCGATTTCACTAAGAAGTATAATTATAATTTGATTTTATAAATGAATTGATTTAATTAAAAGGATTCTTAAAGTTTAAAATACCAGAGATAAATGACAGAAAAAATTTTATTTTAAATATTTCAGCAAAGATGCAAACTTCTATCAACGCATAACAAATAATAATGAAAGTATAGTGGGAGAATATTTTTTTCAACAGTTTAAGAAATATTAATGACTCAATCAAATACTAAATGGCAATATGTATTTAATTACATTTCTACCAAAATCTTCAAGTATTTTAATTTAAACTAAATAAAGATAAAAAATTCCTTTGTAATAACTTCCTAAGATCAGTATGAAATTATCAAAAGTCAACTTGCTTAAATTATAAAATTAATACTTTATAAACAAAATATTATCGAAAGTTTAAAAAACCCCATCAGGAATTTTATCATTTATCAATTCGTCCTAGTTTTTTAACCAAATTTCCAATCGATTTCAACAGAATTCAAAGGCTTTTTTTCTATTTATTCACTAATAGGCATAAAATAATTTACAAAATAATATTATTCCACATAAGTATAACTCTTACGTAATTTTGATGACCAAACATTAATCTTTGAGTATTTAATCAAGAGTTAACAATTATGATTTTAATGTTAGAGCGCTGTTTATGTAATTTAATATGCTTTGAGGACTTGAAATTACTTATTGACTTCAAAGGACTTATTGAATTATTATTGAATTAAGGACTTGAAATATTAGAATTAATAAACAACCTGTTATTGTTAAGTCAAATGAACTTCGTTAAACATTTAACTGATTAAAATTATGATCAGAAATTTGAATGATAAATGGATGAATTTATTATCATATGAAATAAATTTGTTATTCCAAAGGAATAAAAATTGTTTATTCACTTAAGGCTCAATTTATAATTCTATCATGATTTTCGAATTGGGAGAATATGTACCAATTATCTTTTAACTAAAATTACTAAACTTGAAAACAAGTCAAGTTCAAGAAATTTACATTGTATCTAATCGCAAACTTTTAAAGTCCTGAAAACTTATCAGTTTATACAATTTATAGATTCTTACCTTATTCCTCGCAACCATTCGCTATAAAGAAAAGAAACTTCACGTTCATGAGCGAAAATCATCCGCGATTAGGTCTGAAACCTTTTAACTTAAGTCACAATAGCCTTAATACTATTTAGTTGATTCGATAATGTTAGAGTCGCACTTTCAGGTGATTGCTTCTGCAGCTAGTGTACTATTATTCGAGTTCCTTTACCGCGAAACTTAGTGCAGTCGTGACCTGAGCTCTAAATTGGACCTTCCAAGTCTACAGGGAGAGATTCCGTGTCCAAAGAGGTCGTTGAAGACTCCCCTCCAAGGTTGTTCCTTAGAGGGTTTCTGCGATTCTGATTTTTCAGTAGCATCCCAATCGCGATTCCTAACAGAAGCAATTCTCTTGAATTAGGGTGGTGTGTCGAATTTTTCATCACAACTTTTGTGGAGGAAAATTCTCCGCTTTGGAAATGGACAAACCGGATTCATCGTCGATAAATAGGAAATGATAGGCTGCCAAGAATTCAAGTATTGTTGATAGAAAGAAGTAACATTGTTACTTTTATTTCTTTTTACAAATAGAACTAGTGAAGCTATTTATTTTTATCATTTGTAAGATGTATTTTTATGTTTATGGTGAGTTCTGTTAACTGTGAATATTTTTGTATATTGGAGAAAGATTTATATTTCATTTGAAAATTTCAGAAAAAAGAAATCCTATTTACTCATCGATTAAATATTTCATAGATTTACGATTTCGTTAAAAATGTGCTTATCAATTATTCAATTTTTTTTCTTTTTTAACCCTTCTTTGCATGATTTAAAAAAAAAAAAATTAGGGCAATAGAAGTCATGTTCTATGTTAAAGGGATAATATCTGCGAAATCCTGGTATAAATATATAGTATGAAATAATTAAAAAAAATAGTATGAAGGAAATATCCATCATTATTTAAATGTACACGTTAAGTTCAGTGCAAAATATTCAATGTCCCTCTCTTATAAATTCCTCTTCTCATTATCGCTTTCATTAGAAAGAGAAAAAATATCTCATATTAGTTATTAAAATATTAAAGAAATCCCCGTTTCTTATAAACACAACGAATAGCGGAATAAGTTCAAATATAATAATTTTGACATTTTGTTTTTTTCATTTGTTATTATTTGCTATGCTCCTTATTACATAACAGTCATGAGAAAAATTGCCAGTAAAAAAAATTACCGTACACCTCTTCTGAGTACAATTTTTGCTCACTAAATTTTATGATGGAAATTTCCATCATCATGCAAAAAAGGGTTAAATTTAAAAATTTTTGATGATTTTTTTGGCCCTCTGGATACAGCGAATGCGTAATTTTAAATTGAAATGCGAAATATGATTTTTTTTATTTCTTTTTATATCATTATTATTATGTCTATAAATGAATGAACTCTTTGTACAGAATATCTTGATACCCATACTAAAAGAATTTATTATCATTTTGTTATGCCAAACACTATTTATTTAACGAGTCAAATGTGAAAAAACAAAGTACTGAATCATACACCAGTTTTGGAACTAATTAGTTAAATGGTCTAAAATATTCAAAACACTTGCCCAGTTGTGTTAAACAATTGGCGATGTGTTGAAGAAAGAAAAATTAAACATTTAATTTTTTCATCAGTTTTTACATCAGTGACAGTGCTCAGTTTTGAGTCACACAATGGTTCTTTTTCAACTCGATTAAATGTAGCTGAATAAACTAAGGAAATAACTACCCGAGTTCTAAAATCATCTGTAAATGCCTCAGTTGCTTGATAAGTAAAACAGTGTTGCTTGGACTAAAAAATAAACTTTTGTACAATGCATAAATAAATAAAGACATTTCCAAGAGCTCCGTATTTACAAAGAAATTTTAGATGTCATAACTGCATGCCAAGTGACTTATAATTTTTATTGGTATTGTGTTTTATATGTGATCTGTTTATAAAAATTCAATATTTGTCTTATTTTTTTGTTAAAACTTAAAGAAATTCACACAATTGTGATTCCAAAATAATCCTATATTATTTCAATTTAAGAATTGAATAATAAATATTAATAATCTGTTTCTTCCTTTGTCATAACTCTAAAAAGAAATTTTGAACAATTTTGCTGACTATTGAATCAAAGTCACAATGAGACTAATTTTATCTTATTCAATATCCGCTATGCTTTGTTATATAAAAATTATGCATATTATTTTTTATTAGTTTATTACAAGTCTGTTTGAGAAACGATGGTATAAATTAAAAATAATACACTAGTAAATAATCTATCTGTTGTTATAGATTAAAAAGTTTGAAAAGTTTTACAAGTATAATATTAGCTTAATAGTTTTTGCATCTCATGAGCATAAAGACACTAGGAATCGATTCGATTTGTTACATGACTTAATATAAGCAACAATCTTAAGCATAAACATTTCAGTAGACATAATTCCTTCTCTGCATCTTCCTCTCTATAATAGAAGAGAATAGCTGCATGCCAAGTGAGGAATTTTATCACGATGCAATTCGAATTCTCTAGAACCCATAAAGAAAAAGCATACCTTTCTAATCGGTGGCATTCCACTCTTGACTGTTTTTACGCTTTTATACCTACCATCAAAGTACAACATTCCCTCTTCATTTCCATAGCTTCCTAAAAAATTTATGGTTATTTTTGAAGCTCACGTAAACGAAAAAACACAAAACGCTTTTTTATGCAGGCGGCATTAATTTCCGAGTTTTCACCTATACATTATTTATTCACTGTGGATAGGGTTTCTTTCTTTCCGTTTTGGTTTGAAATTTGTTTCGAATGCTGTTAGTATTGCAGGTTTGAAGTTTTACCTACGAGCACGTATCTTTACTTTGACTGGGATCCTTTGATATAGCTGGTGCAAGACAAGATAATAGTTTTTTTCTTAAAGTGGTATTTTTTTTATGAATTAAAAATGTTAATTTATGATGTTTCACACTACGCATCTTAAACTGAAAAAATCACAATTTGGTTATTAAAAGGAAATAATTTACTCATCTAGAGGTCTATTCAATGCAGTGCTTCTTGTTTCACCTCTAATCTGAATTTCCCAACTAATTGTAAGTATTTACGATTATGGAAATGAAAACTAACAAATACAAAAATGATAAATTGATATTTTGGTTGAGCATATATTTCAACTTTGATTACTGAGCTGACATTTCTTACTTATGCTTTTAATTAATGCAATCATTCAAATATTATATTACTAATATTTAATAATAATATTCATAACAAATACTTGTGGTTTTAATATTTTTATTAAGATTTTCACAAGTTATTTTGGGGGAAAATTAAAATGTCCGTAGCCAGTTATTGAGGGTGAAATCTAGTGGCTCGAGAAATAATTTATAAAATATGCATCGCCTTACTAGTATATGTCTATTAAGATTAAAGATAGGCAAAACCATGAAACAATTTACCCCAAAAATGAGAGACAGAATAGCAAGAAAAAACTGAATTGTATTTAAAGTCACTGAGGTCAACGATTTGTAGTCAAGTTCATAAAACAGCAGGTAATTTGATCACAGTTGGAATATCTGTAATGTATACTTTCTTTTTTAATAAAATATTCAAATGTTACATATAGCATGGCGGGAAAGAGCAGAAATCTATATGATAATTTAAAAGTTCTATATGGTAATTACAATATTTTACCTGTAAGTATTTATGTTATAAAATTTTAATCATACAACATTACTAATAGCCAAGATTTCAAGTAAGCATGTTAAACTACAGAGACTTACATATAAACAGAGTAAAACTTATTCTCTTTCAAGTTACTTGACAAAAAAGCTCTCAAGTTTCTTTTTAATGCTTTAGTGGTATATTATTCGACTCTCATTTTTTAAGACATTTGGGCATAACATGGGGAGAAACTATTGATTCAACGATCGAAATGTTATAATACACTCGAAGCTTCTTATATGAATCAGAAGTCTTATCGCGATGATATATATATATATATAATTCCTAATAACACTTGAAACTTAGAGTAAAAATTGCATACGAAAAGATTACATTGTTTACACTGTAAAAAATGGGGGGGTTTGCTTAGTGCCAAAACAATATCACATTTATTCAACAAAACAATTATAAATATTATTTTATTTGCAAATTGCTGAATAATAATTTTTATCAATACAACGATCAATAAAAAATGTTGCACAATATTGCTATCGACAGAAACGTGTCTACATTCCTGTTATTTCTATTGATTAACATTTTTTTCTTGGTGCCAAAAACCTCATGCAGAAACAAATATGCAATTTTTATTTTGTTGTAATCAATAGACCTCAGTATAATGGTCTTTCATATAACAATACATTAACAAATACAAAGCATTAATATTTAAAAGCAAACATAGAAGTATTATTACATTCGAATGATGTAGACACAAAAATATTCTTAAAAAAACTAGCATATAAGTAATGCGCAAATGAAGTGCCTGAGAATTGAATAAAATAAATATTCGATCCAAATATCTGAAATTCTAGGAAAACTAATGCAAAATATCCCGCACGCGAATTTCAAATCAAAACAGTTTTCCGTTTCTCAAAGACTTTCCGATGAATATGTATAGTGAAGGTCATTCTTGACAAAGTAATGACAGCTTTCCATTTGGTGAAAATTCAGAGATTTTGTTGATTATAGTTATTTAAATATACTTTATTCAATAACACATTAAGTATGGCAAAAAAAAATCTCTAAACCTAGCAATATGTCGTCTTTTACAAAATTATATATTTAGGGTTTGGTTTGTTTTGTTTATTTGCAACCTAAAAAAGAGCATAGGCCAGTACTTTGGCGGCCATATAATACCTTCTTGATTCTTTGGCACGAATAGATCTTTTCAGATCCTTGAAGTTTAAAATCGAAAACAATTATAAATTTTTAAACATTAAAAAATCCTTGAAAGTGCCAAAAAAAGCAAGAACATGTATTAAATTTTTAAAAAGGTACTATTTGCAGCCGTTCTTTTATTCAAGCATTTATTGCAATAAATCTAACCAAGATTTGAAAGAGAAAATTCATGAACTTAATTTCATCTTTTCTGCATACAAGTTATTGTTGCTGGGGCTTAGGAGTCCTTTTGTGGTCTTTGGTCTTAGAATAAATGGTGCAATTAGGTTCAAAACCTAGTTTCACCATAGTGCAATTAGGTTCAAAACCTAGTTTCGCCATAGTGGAATCAGGTTCAAAACCTAGTTTCGCCATAGTGCAATTATGTTCAAAACCTAGTTTCGCCATAGTGCAATCAGGTTCAAAACCTAGT
>JAOUZG010016587.1:11813839-11834957 GCA_026289955.1 Argiope argentata | reverse complement strand
ATGAGATCAAAATTAATAATGATCAAAAATAATAATGAAATCAAAAATTAATAATGAGATCAAAATTCATGATGATCGAAAATAATCAATGAAATCAAAAATTAATAATGAGATCAAAATTAATAAGGAACAAAAATAATAATAAAACATTAATAATGATCAAAAATAATAATAATAAATTAATAATGTAACTTTTTAATACGTGCATTAAGTTTCGAAACTTTTACTACTCTAACCAAATAATTGGAAAATACATTATTTTCTTATGAAGGATAAGGAAGAGTCTTGAATAGACTAATCCACAATTTTTGTTAAATTGAGCGAGCATTGCATTTGTTTAGTTTAACTAAGTTCCTATCGAGGAGACATAATAAATCAGATAAATCCATTTTGATTTGAATGACGCACGTTTCCCACTTTATTTTTATATTCAGCAACTTTGCCGTAGATTGTGAACTAATACTCTTTGTTCTGCAATGCCATATATAAGATTTATCATTATACAATTCATTAATAATTCTATTGAGTTCATTTTGTAGTTTGTTGCATAAACTATACAATCTTTCAATTTAATGTGATTATTATAGTTGTGACCCGTTTTCCATCTAACAGATATTCCCTTACTTATGCTGTGAGTGGTTCGTTTTCCATGTAGACTATTGGTATTTTGAGATATCTCGTGAGTAACATGACACCAATACTCCTTCCAATACCATGCATTGAAGGGATAAATTATTAATTAACATCCTGATCTACTGAATTCTGGGATCCATGCACAAAACAAGAATCTTTGACTCTTATGGATCGTATATCGCTGCCTGATAATTCCAGACTCTACGTTTGTGAACATATTAGTTAGAGGTGAATTTGTACAATTATTTAGGTCATTAATTAGAGGTCAATTTTCAAAAATATACACATAAAGAAATTAAAATTTCACGTTTTAATAATTTTAAGAAATATTTATTGATTTTGAAAAAGTTACGACTTTAAATCAAATTTAGTTATATCAATTCTAACATGAAATTGTACTGAACTGGTATGCTTTAAAGCACTAAACACACAGTGGTCCAAATGATTTTTATCGTAAATTATTGTTCATTAAGTTATACATTAAAAGCGGAGATTTTAAGATTCGCTGGAATTTCAAACTTTAAAGTTTCTCAATTTCGAGCCCACCCAAATTGTTTGGGTCTGCATAGTTCTCATTTTGTGAGCCCAATTATTTGCATAAATATTTCATATATGTCGGAAAGCAATTTAAAAATAATAAATGTTTCTCAACGTCCATTTGATATTAAGAGTTTTAAACAATTAAATTCATGCTTTGGGGAGTTAACAAAGAAAAATTAAAACTATAGAAATTTTTTATGTGACCATAGGATAAGGATTTTACTAGTGTACAAAATTTGCAAAAACACTTAGAAGAATAAATGAAATGTGATGTACTAAAAGTTATTTGACTTTTATATATATTTTGGCCTATATATCTCGTTCATAACCCTTGTTTTGTCCTACATTCACAACATTATTCTGCATGGCTGAAAAGAAAAAATGTTCTTTGAAATATTTTTCTTTCATTTCATTTCCAAAACTTACTTACTTTTTAGCATTCTGAGTACATTTTCTTATATATATTTGTAGATACGCTCTATCGAAACCGTAAGATAGAAACAGAGCATTGAAATAAATATAGTATATATACATAAATATACGTATGCGTGCGTGCATATAGCGATATGGCTGTACACACAAGGAAAAAGAGTGTAAAAAAAGAGAGAAAAGTTGTTTTGAAGAGATACACTGTTTCTACTGAAGATATCTTTTTGTTGTTTTGTGTCCCCTTTATTTTCATGTGTTTATTTATTTTTTTCTTCTACGCTGCGATGCTTTGTTTTTTACAGCCCTTTTATATTTTGTTTTTATAGCATTATTGGTGTATAAGAATATAAATATATACTCCAAGTAAGGGCCCATGATGAATACATGAGCTTGTCTGGAAGCTGGGTAGAGGTAATACATTTTAGAGAACGGCAAAGAGGTTCAATTTTAATGTAGTCGTGCGGAGAAAATTTTATTTGATGGATGACAACGAGTCGTGTCTTGAGTTGAAACTCTCTTGGTTGAATAAGGTAAGCAAAGTATTGCTTTTTTTCTTTTCTTTTTTCCAGTTAAAGCGTTTTAGTTCGAAGAGAAGACCGTTTGTTTAGAAAACCTATTCTTACATTAATAACAAAAATATATCTTTGCCGCTTGGATTTTTTCTGAGTGCATTGCTTTTCAAGATGGATATGACAGTTCATACAAGCATGCATCAATCGTGCTTTCTACCGACCGTTTCATGTGGTGATGTATCGCGAAACAAAGGGGGACCGTTCTGCTTTTTGTCACCATCTTCAAAATGGATTTCGCAAAAGAAACTTTTTCGGAATTGGAAAGTGATATTATTCCCTAAACAATTTATGCTGGATGAAAAATATATATTTTGGAAAGCAGAAAGCAAATGAAAATTGCTCTGGTATTGCACCAGTAAAGTATATTTACACAATAGTGAAAAACGCTTACGAATAAAACTTCTAAGCCTATAAATAAAATAAAATGAATTTGTTTAAAATTCTATTTTCAAAAAAAAAGAAAAAAAATTATAGCAAACATTGATAAAAGTATGTATAATATAAATGAAAGAATCTAATTTGTCTGTATAAGTAATTTTTTTCACAAATATCATGCTGAACAAATAAAGTTTACATTGCATGAAGATATACTTGAAAATCAACCAATAGTAAAATAGGAATGCAAGACTAGAAATTATAATAAATTAATATAACTTGCAATTATTATATTATTAAAACTTTTTTTCAGCATACTATCATCTGCTAACGTTAGTGGTAATTACATAAGATTCAATATCTTTAAGCATTTAAATTCTATAAAAGGTAATAATTAACGATTAAATTGAATCTACATTAGCTCAATACATGCTTTGAAAATTGGTACTACATTTGGTATAATCAGAGTGAAATTATAAAAATATGCCAATTATATGCACTATTTTAAATACTTGAGTTACATGAAATATAGTCTTTCAATAATCGAAATAATATGCTGTTGTTGTTATTAGTGGCACTTGACATGGACAAGCTCCACCGAGACATCAGCGAGTTTTAAGTCCGAAGGACCGTCTCTTGTTTTGAAGTAGCGCCAACTGGAGCCAAGGGTATAACATAGCTACTCACTTATCACAATCGTTTGCACAATCCCTTTTTGCAGAGCGACACATCCATACACCTTACAGATAGAACATAGAAGAACAACATTCCCAAACCATGATTCGAAACCGGGACGCGCAGCTCTTGGGGAAGATGTGCTACCTCTAAGCCAGGACACCGGCATCGAATTGTTATTGATTTGAAAGTTGAATCTAATTAACAATTTGTTAATTTGGAATATTTTTGTTATTTTTTTACAATGTTTTGCTTTTTAAGATTTTTTAAATGATAAATGACGGGTTTTTTTTTATAATTCTTACCCTTATATTTTATGAATTCTGGCAAAAATTTATTTCTTGCACACTGCCTTATTGAATTTAAAATAAAACGATACATTGTTTTGAAATTAGTTATTTGACTACGATTTCAATGATCTAAAAATGTATTTTTTTCACAAATATGTTTGTAAGAAATATATGATTGAATTTTTATATATCTATTTCCAACGAATAAAATACGAAGATAAAAATACGATTTCAAAAATTTTAAATATGTATCCGAGAGTTCCACACCCAGACATCTTATCTTATTTCATATCATATTTGAAGTATTTCAATCGTTTTTCAAACCAGAAGCAGCCATGTAGCTATATCGTTTAAATCTCAAAGCAAATATGGCAGACACTTCTATAACCATTACTGTGGCATGTTAAAAATTTGTTTTTAGTTCTGCTAAAATTTTTAGAAATCAAAACTAAAGTTAAGATTATATAATTGAATGGGTGCACAAAATACAATAATTAAAAGTTAATATTATTATAAAGAAATGAACTACAATTTTCAATGAATTACACCATGAGATAGTTTGGCTGATATTTTTGATAATGCAATTAAATATCCTTTTTGTTACAAAATGTAGTATGTACTTTCTTGATACACCAGAAAAACAAAAACAGTAACAGAAAAACAAAAATGAACATAATTAATGAATCATATACAAAATAATAATGGGGGAATATAAAAAAATACAAAGAACGGAAGTGTATGAATGAAATTTCCTGGTACATAAAAATTGTAAAATTTTAAATATTGCGAATGATAAAACTATTCAGAATGCATAATTTTTATGTTTATGTTTAATTTTTGTATCAAAAAATTAAAATAATCATTAGACTATCAGAAATTAGAAATATTGCATCTTTTCATAGAATTCTGGAAGAAAAAACTATCTATTTAAGAACGTATGTTGTTTCAAATATATGATCAGAATTGTTTAAAAAATTAGAAAAGGGAAATAAAGAGAGTATATGGAAATAAAAGGAAACGACAGATGCAATTCTTCATAATCCTAATTTTTATTTTGAATGCATAAACGTACTTTCACTTAATTTGTTGTCACAATAATTTTGCTAAGTGCAATGTTTGTATTTTTGATTAAACATCCTTATGCCTTATCCTTAAACGTCCTTATGATTTTTTTATGATTATATGTTATCTATTATCTACATCTACTCGTGCGCAAAAAAGAACAGGAAAATTAGTTTAAAGATTAAAAAATTCAAAACTATAGTGTGTTAACAAAATCCATTGCAAATTTTGATTCAAAACTCAAAAACAAGTCAATCCCTTGCAGTATTTTTGAATTTTGATATATTAATATGTTACGATAATAATTATAGACGAAAGCATAGAACTAAGAATTAATTAAATACATTACTTTTTGGAATAAATCGAAATATATTTAGGTTTACTTTATTGCTGCTATATCTTTTTGTACAAAATACATTCCATATATTTAATTATATATTAAAATTACACTTAAAAATATAATGCAGAAAAAGAAGCTATAAAATTCATTCATGAACTAACTACATTATAAAATGCTGAGGAAAGAAATTTTCATTTTTTGCATAAGCAACTGAGCTTATTTTACTTTTAATAACTTCCATCAAAAATTTCTCTTGTTCCACATTTAAATGGCCTGAAAGAGAAAACTTAAATAAAAAGATTCAATATATTTTATCAGATTTAATTTTCCAATTGCATTTTTTTTTTCAAAATTTTATTTTCCTGTTTGTCTGTAAACATTTTGATCCAATATTAGTAAACATAAAAGCCATTTCTTACGTTAATTAAAGAATACTGATTTCAGATTTTTTGTAAAAGAATTTACGTATCTCTTGTTGATTTTAAACAATAAAGAAAAATGTAATCACTAGTTGACTGAATTTTATTAAACGAATTACTTTTTAAGCTCAGATTGCAGGTATAAAACTGCGAGTTTAAACAAACTTTTTACACCATTATTTATTTCAATAATCTCTGTCTATAGAAGAGAAATTGCATGAATGAACGCAAGCGGAAACAATGTAAACAGTGCCATCTATTAAGCAAAATATTTATCACCCCAATGTTTAATTTGCCATGATGAAAGAAGAATCTTCTGAAGTATCCGAAGCTTGGGTTTAGAATAATGAGTTCGGCTTCGGATATTGATTTGAATTTTTTAAAATTATTCTTAGTACAAAAACATATTTCAAGTTGTTTCATCTTAAATTACACGAATAGTGATTTTAGAAAATGATTAATGGTATTTAGAAGTATAAATTCTTAGTCGATGATTGTCGATTGAATTTTCTTTGCTGGTTAGTTACTTATAAAGGTTGAAATACTACAAAGGTTGAATACTACAATACTACAATTGTTTTAGTCTTTATAGAAGATTTTCTTGCATTTTCTAATAAACTGGTTTTCTAAAAGTGTAGAAATTCATAAGAATAGGTTAATTAAAAAACACTATAAGCTGATTTCATTAATACTAAAAAACGGTAAACATATTTTTTAATGATAGTGGTAAACAGATTATCGTACAGGCATTTTGTTTTTGTATCAAGAATTTCATTGTGAATATTATTGAAAAATTATTGTATCAGTTTTGTTTGAGAATAATATGTGTAATATGAAATGCGATTATTCAGAAAAGGCAGTACATATAGTAGAATAAGATTGTGTAAATAATAAGTCTTAAAATTCACTCAAAGAATGTCGGAGGTCTAACAATAAAGATTGAAAATAGCAATATACATTCCAAAACTGAAAGAAATATGTCTCTTGGACACTAAAGATTTATAAGAAATGGTATATTATTGTTACTTATGGAACTTGCCATATTGGACAAGCCCCCCGCTGATACGACAGCAGATTTAAGCCGAAAGCATCGTCTCTTGTTTTTTGAAGTAGCACCAACTAGGGTCAAGATTTCGACTTAGCCGCACACACACCACATTCGCTTGCACAAGCCCTTTTTACGGGGGGGGTATTCACACATTTTACAGATAGCACATGGAAGAAGAGCCATGCCCGAACCGGGACTCAAACCCGGGACTCCCAGAACGCGAGGAAGACGTGCTACCTCTGCGCCAGAAAGCCGCCATAAGAAATGGTATAAAATGGCTGATGTCACAAAAGTACTTTAATTTCATTTAGACTTCAAATACAAAGATGACAAACAAATTAAGTACCTGAGATTGAAAGATATGCTTCAGATGGTTGATGTTTATACGAAAAATCAAAACTGTGATCCAATACTTGCTAATCCTTTGAATTTTATATGTTTAAATGTTTCATAATAAAATTAATACAATCACATTTACCCATGGCATATCTGTAAATGGAGTTTAGAATTAAAACAATTGAGAATTATAAACAATTTACTATAACTTTTCATTTTTATATCAATTAATAATTTAATCGCTTTCATATTTTATGTTTCACTGAAGGAATTGTGATTAAATTTATTAAATAAAAGTTAATTATTTAATTTTTAATTAAAAATAGTCTAAAAATTATTTATTATCGATATTCCAATTTTAGACTTTCCATATAAATACAAGATTGTTTTGAAATCCTAAACAATGCTCAAACATTAGATTTAATAAAACAAAAGTCACTCTGTAACTAAAAAAGTATTTCCAGAGAATACCAAGTAGTTGGTCATAAATTTTGCTGCTACATTGCGTGCACTTCATTCTTGATCAAAACATTTCCTGCATGCACGTTAGAAATAGACATTCTTAAGAATTTAATCACATTTTATGATTTCAAAACAATTTTATTTTCTTATGTATAGACTTGTTATGTCAGTCATCAAAACTTCTAATAATATCTGAAATACAATGAAAATTGTCAAAAACGTATAAATGTTTCTAATTAGTTATTCTTAAGTTCTATTAACTGAAAGAATTGTTATTTATTAAAATACCTTGCCCGGTGTATTACAGTATTATTTTTTTAATTTTGAAAAAATGCAAAATTAAATTTTTCGGCAGATGTTCATAATTTAGATCTATTCCATACTTCAGAATCCTTTTGTGTGCATGCTTTCTAATTTTGTCAAAATAAAATCATTAAATTTCTAGCACTGCAATGTTTATCAAATCTTCCTTCGTTTTCTCAGAAACATATTGACAGTTTGGATCTTTCCTCTATAATTTACATGAATTATTTTTGCTTAATTTTACAATTATTATCTTAAAAAGAGGCCTATTTTTATATTTTTCATTAGGATATGAAATAAAATGATACTTTCTGTCAAAACTAGGAAATGCAAGAAAATGAATTTGTACGACAACTTTAGCTTGTGTAAAAAAACAATTATAATATGTCTAATATATATGGCAGAAATAAAAGTTTTTCTTATTTTCTTAAAATTATAGCAATGCCATGATAGATATTTAATGCATTTTATGATTTATAAAATATTTATGTGCGTAAAATTGCAAATGTTTTAAACTTAACAACATCTCTGATTTTGTTCAATCTGAAATAAAAAAAATCCTTCAATAGAATATTATCCAGCGGTATCTACTGATTCTATACAAGTAATGAATGATGAAATCTATTTACAGCAAAAATTTTCTAGACACTTGAAGTTAAGAACGAATTTTTTAAACTGTGAAGTGAAGAGCGTTATAAGTTTGTTTATTTTATATTTAAATCAAAAACATTTTTAAAACTGCAATTCATGAGATGAAAATATAAAGATTCTGTGCCCAAGATGAAAAGAATATGATACTTAAACAATTAGGATTTTGATCGCTTTCTTTGACAATAATTATAATAAATAGTTTAAACCCAGTAGTTAAACTACTTTCCTTCACTTTTGTATTTTTCTCCATTTTGACAATATATTTATGAGGGTCGACATCGATTTTGTTATTAAATTTAACAAAATTCGTAACAATTTAAATATTTTACTAAGTAAAAAAAATGTAATTAAAAGTAAAGAATAAGATTGTGTAAAACTCTTATAATTAAGCTTTTCAAATACTTTGGAAAATGAGAGTTTTCATAACCGAGGTCAGGAAATAACTTAGTTTTATTTAAAACATTATTTCCAGGTAGTTAAACTTGATTAATGTCCTGCTTAGGAACTACACGAGGGATACTGAGGAATGTAGTTTGTAGTTTTGAACCGTGGCTAGATGGCGACCACGAATTCTTAGGCGGCGCTCTTCTCTTCAAATTTGAGCGCGACAGAGAGAGGGCGTTTAAATCTCGAGGTATTTTGTATGTATTATGACATCATACACAGCAAGATTTCCATTAAATTGGGTTTCGAAGCTATAGTTGGAAATCACCAGTCTAGCTATTTCCATCTATATCAAAGGGCTTAAGAATGATTCAATTAAAAAACAGTAATTAGACCTTTTTTCTAATGTTACAAAATTAATTTTTAAACTCAATTTGAGCTAGTTTCGAGAAATATCAGGCAAGTTTCTGCTAATTAATGCATTAAACATTATTTTCCTCTTTTAGAACTAGACATTGAATGTTAAAACTTAACGTTTGTCTCCTAGTGAAAGATCATTAAAAATGAACGTATATGTCTTCTTTATTTTATATCTCAGTATTCACCACAATCACTGAAATGCGGAATTAAACAAAAAAAATTGGGGGAAATTAAGAAGACATGATCCCTAGGGAAATTTTAAATGATTTTTTGAAATTGAAAGACGTGCAGTAATTTGAATATGCAGTTCTTATTGAACCTCTTGGTTATATGACTCACTGGAAGGGATTTCCATTTCAAGCTGAAACTCCACTTAAAGGGTAAGTAGGTGATGGTGTTTTAAGGTTCAAAAGTTAATTTACCATTTATCCCTTTTCTGTGGATTTTACTTTACCATTGAAGATTTTATATATAATTTTTTTTTGCATATTTCCAGCTATAATTCGATATACAGTTGTGATAACATTAGCAGCTACTAAATTAAATGGTCACACTACAAATCTTCACATTGATTGTTGACATTATTCCAATTGTTTTAGATGCTGAATTATATTGTGCTGAATTTTATATGAAAAAAATAAGTTCAAAATTATGTAAACTGCCAATTTATCATGATGGAATTTCTTTAACTTAAAAATTAATACTTATATGAGATTAGTAATTAAAATATCCGAACAGCATTAAAAATTTAAAACGTGGTTTAAATCTCTTTTTCCCTGTTGCATGAAACTGAAATGAGGCCACCAGATCTATCAAAAGGCAATTTCTAATGGAGGCCATTTTTGGCCATTCGCTGCCAAGCCTAAATTGTATGAAATTATTCCCATTGCCATTTCTGTTTAGAGTGTTATTGTTTATCTAAGTTTTATTATTTCAAAATAAACACACATATTTTGTCATAAATAATAATTTATATGTATAAAAATCAAACACGAGTATACTCGTGGTTGGCAATATGAATAACCTCATACAATTTAGGTTTCGCAGCGTATGGATTAAATAAAATAGAATTTTTGCAAAAAACAGTTAATTTGTAGCTTTTTTTCAAGTTTTTTCACTTGTATATTTATGTTTGTGGCCGTAAAAGGTTTGCAACTTTAACAAGTTGTACGCTATAATATATTGAAAGTATCACGAGCATATTCGTGCTGGCAATGGGTAACACCCTGCCAACCAGGAGTATATTCGTGGTTGGCTGCGAATGGGTTTTATCACTATTTGAATCCAAATATGTCAAATAAATTTGCAAATAGACAATGCTCTACTGATTTACAACAATATAAACGTATAACGAAATTTTAGGCTACTGCAGTATATATAAAATTTAATGATTGACAAAAATGCATGATGTAGCAGAAAATAGTTTTGTACCCATGTAAATTGTGGGAATGGAAGGTGACACAGTGAAACTCACAGATCTACTCAATAATAATGAATGGTCATTTTCTCACTAAATCTTCTTGTATATTGATTTAAAATGGCATTATATCTGAATATTTTCATCGTATTTGCATATTGCGTTTTTATTGGATACACTTATATTTTCTGTAATTTACAGTTGAGTATATTTTAGTTTAATTTGTTAGAAATTCATTTACGTATTCTACTTAGTTCATTTTGTATCATAAAACAATTTCATTTATTGCAACCACCAAGAGAGAAAAAAGCATTTGCCATTGCTTAGCTCTCTGTTTTTTTCAATATAAGATGGCATTGAACTAAAACGATGTTGTAGCTTTTTGTGGAGTTGTTGCTTGAAATAAACAATTCTAAACCTAATATTCAACTCTTATTAATAAAATTATAGATGTTCGCAATAATGTTGAGTGTTTCATTCTAAATTTATTAATACTTTTAAAATATGAAAATTGTGTATTGAAAACGCATGTATTTTGCGTAAACGTATAACGTTGCGTTTGCATAAACGAATAAATTTTGAGTTAGAAAATAGTCGAACTGCTATAACTTTTTTATAAATGCAAATATTTCTTAGATCCTAGTTCATTGCCTTCACTAAAGTTGTACAAATATTTTATAAAAAAAGAATTTGAAAATATTGATTAGAATTTCTGCTAGGATGTTTTGCATTTTACACTAATTTTCTCTATTTTTTTAGCTAAATTCCCCCATTTGACTAAGTTTAAAAAAAATAATACTTTTTAATGGTATTAATCCTTATTCTGAATTGCAATGACCTAGAAAACAAAGTAAAATTTATAATTAAATGGTTTTTTCAAAAAATTTTCTCCGCACGTAGACAGATACCTTAAAAGTCGTGATGATTAATCAAAGCTCTGAAAACTGTATTATTTATTAAATTAAAATAATATAGAGCCTAAGATAATAGATATGACTGATTCAAGATATTCCCTGTTTGTTTCCCTATTTTATTCCCTGTTGAGGAACTATTTGCTCTTTATCTCATATTCTTCTTTCATCATTCAAACTATTTAATATGTCTAATTATTGGGTTGTCGAAAAATTAGTTTTGATGGTTTACCGAATTTTTAATGAATTTTACAAGATTTTTTCCAATAAAAAGTTTGATAATTTTTCCCTTTATATTAAACAAAGCTAGTAATAAAATATAGCGTATATATTTCAAAAAAATGTAAACCAAGTAAAATAGTTCTTTATCTGGGGTCAACTCTATCAATTGCAACAGTGTAAAAAGTATTTAATGTTAGGATTATATATGTTTTATTCGTATCCTGTTCTTGTACTGGTAAAATAGTGAGCTTGATGATGAAAGACCAATAATCTATTTTTAGCTAGCAGAAATGTTTTTGTAGCGCTTACACAATAAGATATAAAGATATTCCATAATAGAAAAATTAAAATTACTGACATCACTCATTATTTTTACATGCCATATTTATAACTTAAAAAACGATATTCCTTCGAAAAATTGAAATATTTTGAATGATTGCTTAGAACTAATTCTTGGGTATTCTAAAAGATAGAGATTTGCAAAAGGGACACTTCACGTCCTTCATTAGTATTTATAAATGAAAATAAGAAATTATCGAACACTCTCAATAGGTCTAAAAAAATTTCTTTTTGATTATGAGCTTTTCCTAGAGAAATCCATTTAGTTTTTAATATATTAGATATTATAACCAGGTATTTAATGTTCAATAATTTTTGTTTATCAAAAAATATTAGAAATTTGTAGAATTTGATGTTTCAGAGCATTACGGTGTTTAACTACAATTAAAATCAAATTTTGGGTTAAAATCTGAAATACTAAATTACATAAATATAAATTTCCTACTTATATTTATTTTGCTAAAGCAGTTAGGCAACAAGCATTTACTTCATATTTCATTTACTTTTCTCCTTTAAAGTTCATATATTATATATATGAAAAAAAAAAAACAGATATTATTTACATTTGTTAAAAGTTAAACGGTAACATACATTAAGGGAATCAATAATGATAAATTCATCTTCATATGTGCCTATTTTTTGTTGTTTTTACTAAAGGCACTTGCTATGGGCAAGTGCGCTGACGACCATCAGTGGTTTTAAGCCGATTGAGCGTCTCTTGTTTTTCAGTAGCGCCAACTAAGACCAAAATTACAACATAGCTTCTTCATGCATCGCAATCACTTGCATAGCCCCTTTTTACAGGGGGAGGAAGGGACATTCTCACACCTCATAAATAGAACACAGTAGAACAGCCTCAACCGAAAACGGACTCGAACCCGGGAAGCCCAGATCATCCAGATGCGCTACCCCTAAGGACACCTGCCATGCTTGACTATTTAAAAACCTTATTATATAGTATGACTACTTGATAATCATATTCTTATATAATACATTATATTTTTCTCTGTTAATCAAATTTTATAGCTCTACAGGTGTGATTATTTCTTTCTTAAAGTGTCAAAAGTAATGCATATAATCCTATTCCCTTTTATTTAAACCCTGGTATTCAAAATATTTAGATTTCAAGGGCACAAAAAGGCAAAACAAGTATATTTTAAATATTATATTCATTATTTAGAATAATTTCGTGAAAGGTGCAATAAGTTAACTGTTTTAAGGTTTTCATTTTATTTTGATAGAAATGAATTACTAATTTCAAATCAAAATGCCAAAGCTAATTTTATATTCATATCACTTTTTTAGAAAAGTTTTGATTATTTTTAATATGAATAAATAATTGTCGGAATTAAGCTTTATATTACATAAAAGTTTTATTTTGAACAGTCAATGCAATTTTCTTTAAAATGCGTTTGCAAGATAATGTTTATTTCGTATTTGGAATGGAAAAGCAATTTTCCTTCAAATATCTTTTATTTTATTTTCAAAAAGTGCAAGAGTATCAAAAGTAACATTTTATTATTGTAAAAGGTCTTTAGAAACCCTTTACGGAAGTAAATTAATAATTATATATATAATCAAAGAATATGATTTGTGGTTCAAGAAAATGAACTCATAAAATATTTACATTGAGCTAATATTATTCATATAATCAGATATATCCATATTTGATGGAATTATGTGTTAATGAAATCGAGAGAAGAGTTAATCGTTAAACTTAGATAATTATTAAATAAATAATTAACTAATAAATTAAACATTGATTAAACAATTGATGCGAATATGAAACTTTCTACTATACTAGACTTTTATTGCTATGAAAATGTTCTGTTTCTTAAAACATTGAAGTAACCTTTATATAAATATCCTAATAATAAAGTTGATAATAAACTTAAGAAATTGTAATGATCATTTACATTTCTCAATATTTTTTAACCAGAAATATCTAAAGATGTTGCTTATCATAATAAAGACTAATTCATTTGAGAATTACGAGAATTAGCTTAAAATTTTGAGTATTGAGCATATAAATATATCCTGTGATTTTTCTCTTATATTATACTTTTGCTTGGAAACAAAAATAACTATTTTCACACCACTATTGATCCTGCCTTTCAGTTACATGTTTTGAATAAATTAAAAACGCTTCGTTGCTAACAATTATTTCTCTTTATTTGGTTTGATCCTAAAATTACTTTCCAATCGCCAGTAGTAGTGGCATTTTTTGAAAGGTCCATCGAAATTCTCCCATTCCTAATAATTATTCCATTCTTTTTACTCCCTTCCAATCGAAGTCTTTAAACGCATGTAGGTATAATTAGAAACTTTTCCCCCAACAGTAAATTAAAGAAATTTCTTTCGAAAACTGGCAGCTAAACTTTATTCATTTATCCAAAACTTTCCCGGCAAAGTTTACAGCAAAGAAGCGCAACTGGGTAGGCGGCTTTATCGCTCTAAAAGCAACTCCATTCTTCTATCTTAGATGAGGGAGAAGAGAAGTTCAATCGGATCAAGAAGATCTCAAAAAGGATGAACAAAAGAAGTCGTCCTTCAGAATACCCATTTTTTCCCTTAAAGAAATAATAATAAAAAATATATCTTTGGTAACCCTATATCCCGAAAGCTGCTTTTCTAATACCACAAAATTATATAGCCTATATTTGAACTCATATCAACCACTTATTTTTATGGAGTCTTTTTCTTTCTTCCTTAGTGAAGTTCATGCCTTTGAAGTTTAACATAGTACTTCTTTATACAATTCACTATCTAGTAACCTGTTCGTCATCATCTGGCCTAGTTTTTAAAAAACTAAAACCTGTCAGTTTTGATTCTTATATTAGGGTTACTTTTTCATATCTGGATATCATTTATCAGTGAAATATAAAATCAATTTGAGTCAATTTTCTTAAGAATTAGGCCTATGATTTTCGTTGATGTTTTGCTTACGTTTCTTAAATTTAAGTTGGGCATCCCAGAATTTATGTTAACATGCAAACAGTTTATATTCTTTAATTTAATTTTTATCTTTAAAATTCTTGAAACATTCAGTGCAGTATATAAACACATATAAACTATAAGTACAGAGGCGTCTATTTCCCTCTACACGTTACCGGTAATTGCTTCTATAATTCACCGGATCAAGGCTGAATTCATATTTTATGTGGCTTGAGATAAATGAAGGGCTTAGTATTCAATAAGAAAGAGAAATAGTATTCAATAAAATAAGAGAAAATATGTATTATAACTGTACATTTTGGTATAAAAACTTTGTCTTCTAGTATGATCGGGAAAAGAAATGAGTTCACAGAACCCCGGCCTATCCGGCTTTGTTGCTATCCGACTGCCCTTCCACCTCATTAGGCCGGATATTCGGGAGTGTAATGTATGTAAAACTGACTTCGTTAATTTGAAATAATAAAATGACGAGATGGTGGTTTTTATTATGTTTTTATTTCTAATTCAACTTCTCCTGGCATATACAAACGTAAGATTATGATGTTTCATTCTGTTAGCAGTTTTATTTCAACTAGCTTTAGTATATCCAGCCAAGTGTATGAATATGCGTTTCATGATAAATGATAAATGTTGTATTTTCTTTTGGTTAAATTCACACTTATTAGTTAGGTGGTATTAGAGGTAGAAATTTAGGTTTCGATACTATATGTCATGATAAATTCATTCCTAGAAAGTTTTTCAAGATAAAGGATTTTCTTGATTTTGAAAACAGATGGAACCATCCAAAACTGTTCCTCTTATTGTTTTTCGAATTATTTCTCAGATGGCTCTTTTTCAACCGAAGATCATTTATGCTTCAAATGGAGAAAAACTAGCTTGAATTGCAATGAAAATATATATCAGATTTATAAGCTTGTACATGTCGTTGTGAGCATGACAGCATGAGAAAGAAACATAATTGATAAAATACCTTCCTTATAATATTCCATATCATTTATTCCAAAGTTCTCATTCTTTAAACATCTAACTCTCCGCCAACAACAAAATGATGTTTAAATTATTGCGAAATAGATTTTATGGGACTTGTTTTACCTGAACAATAAAATCAGATTTCCAAACCCTTGTATAATAATAAAAAATGGTGTGGGTAATATGGGCATAACGTGATGTGAAAACTATTAATGCTTGAAATTTCATTTTGCATTTAAACTAATATATTCAATATTCTAATATAACGGAAGAGATGAAATGTCCCGAGTTGGTGAATTAAACGCAGCACGTCGCAAAATTCATTTATTTCTTCAAAACTTTCTGGAGGAAGGTTGCAATAAAGAAGCGTAACTGAGTAGGCGACTTTATCGCTCTAAAAGCAACTCCATTCTTCTATCTCAGATCAGAAAGAAAAGAAGTTCAGTCGGATCGGGAAGATCAGAGAAAGGAAGTACAAAGGAACTTCCTCACAATACTCCGTTTTTCTCTTAAAGAAGGTAAAAAAATTCTTGGATAACCTTTTCCCCCGAAAGCCACCTTTTCCCCACCACGGAAATAATGTGGCGTCTGTTTGTAGACATGTCAAGCGTTTATTCTTTCTGGAATCTTTCTTCTCCTCTGAACTTCAATAAAGTGAGCTGACTGTGGTTTAATACAACTCGCATCCGGAGACACCTCATCTCTTTTTAATATTTTCATCTCAGTGGGCAAGCAAAAGTTTCCTCCACTTCTTATTAGTTTTATGGAAGACAACACTTACTGGAATGCTGACCTTTCCCTAGGTATCTAGAAGTTGGATAATATAGCTGGAGTTGTCATTCACTCCAGGAAAAAAAACATGTATTTGAGGCTGAAATGAAAAATAGACACCTCCATCTCTCGTTAACCGATCCTGACTGATCAATAAATGTTGCTTTTACGAGTTTTTTTAAATTACGAGACGATATAATATTATATTTCTTCTAAACAGTGAATAGAAATATTTTATCGATTGAATATTTTGTTAATAACTGAAGATTTATGTGATATACATGTCATTATTTCTTCATCATGACATTCGTCTACATAAATTTATACTTAATACCTATGTAACAAAATGCAATAAATCTTTCAGTAGAGAAAGAAATTTTTAAATAATTTAGATGAAATGTTAAAAAACATATTAAAATAAATTCAAATTATTCCTATTATTTTCTTAAAAAATTTTTCAATTGTATAAATTGAGGAATAAGAGAAGCCTTTTTCTGGTACAACAAATGAATGAAAAAATCATGTTCTTATTTTTTAAATGATTTTTTTGCAAATATTTAAAGTCAAATGAGGAACAATATCGTTTTTTTTTCATTCCAATCCGAGTAAAGGTTAACTAATGTACTATAATACTCTAATATTTATAAAAATTCATATGAAAAACAAAAATTAAATATTTTTTAATTGCTATTAAATATATTCGAAAGCATTTTGGATAAGAAGCGTTATGCTTATTTTTATTATAACTTCTCCTATAACTATTCTTTTCTTGTGGAGTTAACACAACTTTCAATTAATTCCATGGAATAAGAGATAAAACTGAAACTTATTAATTAGAGAGAGAATTGAATTTGGAGAATTTCAAATAATATATTAGGTTTGTAAAGTCTTACTATAAACTATTTTTAATACAGTTTCAAACATCATTTTTTTAAACAGATGCAAAATTATTTTCCATTTGTTTTTTTAAATTTACTTATATTCTCAGTTCAATTTGGCACCCATCCATTTGTCGTCATTCATACATCCAACAGATACTCCAATTCTTTCAGCACGCAACAAAGTGGGTCAAATGTAACAAATTCTGTTGTTTCTGTTATTCTTAATTTTGCTCTTTTTGATCAGATCTTTTTTAGATTTTCTTTCGTACAATGTAAGTTATTATAGCTATATTTTTGTTTTGTTTTAGTTATAAGAATTAAAAACTTTTCAATGATTTTATGCATACATTGTTATGATGTTTACAATGTTTATCCCCAAACCACACATATTTAAAGTTCATTATGATGTTGATTGTTAATGTCACGGGCTTTTCAATGTTTTCAAGTGAAAGATATGTTGGAAAATCTCTGTTGTTGAATAGAAACTTTGCCACAAATAATCAATCAGAGGGCAATGATAAAAGGCCTATTGATATATTTTTTGTCTGAGAATCAAACATGTTCAAAATTTGTCATTTTCACCAGAATTGTCCCAGGCACGCGCATTTTCAAAGTGATAAACTTATAAAGATTCTCTAAACAAACTATGTTGTACTATTTATGATTTATTATTTGAACACATTAATAAATTTTCAACCACTCTTAGAATTTTAAAACTTTGATTTCTCTTTTCTATTAAAGGATGTTTTATATTTTAAAAACCAGATCAAAAATTGAAATATGTCTTCAACAGATATAAACTAGTATCGCACATTCATAAATATATACAGCGTTATACCATATAATAACATAACTGTTTGTTAGTTGATAAATGATAGAATAGACCGTAAAATTTTTATTTTTGTTCAAAATTATTTAAAGATGATAAATTACACTCTTTTAATTTGCATTTACTTTATTTCTTTCTCCAAAAATATGTATAAGTCTGAGATATTTCTTAAAACACAATTATATTCTAGAAACGAATATTGATTTAAACATTGTTTTTTTTCCCTATTTATAATTATTTGAACGGCTGATGATTAAGATTTTATTTAAGAAAGTAGGAATTGAATATATTTTAATTTTATTAATTTGAATAGACTGATTTATTTAGTTATATTTTAGTGTTAGTGAAATAGTCAAGTCAACAATTTTACTGTAAACTGTTTACATTTCTATAGCTCTTCACCACCACGTCATCGAAAATAAAACAAAGGATCTATCATGTGAAATTTTAGGAAAAAGTATAAATTGTTAAGTAGCTTGCTCAATTAGTGCAAGAATTATGAAATAATATGATCCATTGAAAGTTATTGCGAGAGAGACAGAAAATTGAAAGAAATTATAAGGAGTTTTGTTAAATTATTCTGGTTATTAAAAATATTGTATGCAATAAAGTTAATTAAAATGGTTTGATCTATTTAAAGAACAAAGTAAAAATGAGAAGGAATATAAAGTAAAAACGGAAGTAGAATATTAGAAACTATCAATTCGTAATGCATCCTTTAAACTTAGAAAATTTTAAATATGATTTTTAAAAGTTCCATTTTTTACTCAAAAAGTTGAATTTATTTTTATCACTCAGTCGCTTTGCAAAGAAAGATTTTAAATATTTTATGCCAGTTCATTTTTTATTGGTAGACACAAATAGCTTTAAATATGAATGGATAAAAATATTATGTACCAAGTTATTCTAAAGAAGTGAAAAATTTAATATTTCTTTTCTTTAGATTTTGATTAAATGTTTAAGCATTTTTCCAAAAGGCAGCATCAGATAAAATTTGTTAAATTTAATTCTAAAAAATCATTGACGTAAAAGAATTCAGACATTAAAATATTCCCATTTTACTGTAAGGAGAAATTTATATTTTATTTTCGCTGAAAGAATATTAATATTAACTGATGTCTCTCAAGAAGTGAGCGAACTTCTCCTTTCATTAATGTCCGAATTTCTCGTCACTGACTATTAAACACGTTAACTATTAAAGTCTGTATACCCTTGCAAACTTATTTTTCATGGCTGTTACACGTATCATCAAAATATCGTCTGAGCTGCAATACGTTAGAAATCAACTGTGCATTAAAATTTAAATAAATCTCTTCGTGAATCTCATACTTTTATGTTTAAAAATGCACGAACTGCACATTTGTAGAATGTGTATCATTAATATTTTAATATAGAAGCCACTAAAAATCAAGGGAGAATGTTTACGTAATTTTTTTTATGATTTTTATTTCGTATTGCGTTTATTGTAGTTACGTCAATTAGAATCAAGTTGAATGGGAACTATAAACAGAAAGAAAAGGTTTGATGATCCTAATCAACCAATAAAACATTTGTGAAATTTCCTAGATTATTTTTGAGTCCTTCAAGTATTTTTCGATGACTTTCATTTGGAAGTAATGGAAATCACTTTAAAAAAGTACTTTTTCGAGGGTCTTTTATTGTAAGTATTGAAAATTACATTAAACTTTCCTTTGTTAATATAATAATAACTTTTCTAATTCATATGATTTTTTCACAAAGCAAACAATATAAATTTCTTGAGAACAAAGGAAACAAACGGATGTATGAGCTGCGGTTTAAAACCAGTAAACTTACTTTCATTTCAAATGTCGGACTGCAAACACGAATTGAATGTTTCATAAACTTATTTTGCTTGTCGAAACAATATTTTGAAGTCGGAATTCAACTGATGGAGGAAAACTTTACATTTCTTTCATTCTGAGCCTGAAGAAAATATGTTTTGTCAAATTTTATTACGTGTATTGTATTTTCCAAAGAAAATTGATTTTTTAGCTTTTGTAGACCTGAATTCAAATACATTCTGGGATGACAGTTAGCTTATTAAACGAAAATTAAACATGAAAGTAAGTAGTTAGATTCATTTTAAAATTGCATTTTACTAGCTAGACCTAAATTGCTCAAATAAATCTTAAAGTATGCGTAATGGAAAATAAAATCGTCTAATTTCAATTGATTTTTGTAATATATATAACCATGGCATAAAATTTTTATTTTGTGTAAATTGGGATATCTCCAATATTGATTTATAAAACTATCCATCAAGGTAAATGACGAAGTTTAAATATTTCTTCCCGTATCTATGAAGATATCGAATTTATATTATCTATTAATATTATACTACTCGAAAGGATGAAAATTGGCATTTATTAATGCAATAATTTTTCTTAATGATGACATTTTATGGAATGTAGATTTTAAAATTAAGGATGATGAATCTTGCAAACAAAGAAATTTTTTTTGAAGAAATCCCCCTTATAATTTTAATTAATTATTTAATAAAGAGCTAACATTTGAATAAATTAAAATAATCAACTTCTTGCATTAAAGGTGAGTATTTGAGTTATAATGAAACTAAAGAAACCATACCTTCCAATGGGTTTTGAAATCAGAATCCTGCGTAGCACAAATTGCAGATCGTAATAACATATCCTTTAAAGACATAAGATGCAAAATGTAATTCAGATTGCTGACGTCCTTACATATAGTATTGACAGTTATAGTTAAATAGTAAATTCATATTTTATTTGAAGCCTGTCCCATTAAGCAAATGACGAACAATGCAACATAATATTATCAATACTTTTTAATATTTTTAAAAGATTTATTGAGTCTTTGAAAGAAGAAAAAAATTTAATTATTAAAAT
>JAOUZG010016587.1:11803329-11813739 GCA_026289955.1 Argiope argentata | reverse complement strand
ATATATATATATATATATATATATATATATATATATATATATATATGCAATTTTTTAGAAATACTGAAATTCTATATTTAAAGATAGGCATTCAAAAGTAGAAAGTGGAAACAGATGAATTTCCAAACGTACATATTTAATGCATCCTTTTAAATGCATATCTCGTATTTGGATCCAAAGCAATTTCAACTCAGAATGTTTTAGCAATTAAAACTCGAATTTTATATGCTTTAATACTATAGTTTTATTTATGTTTATTGTGCTACATTTTGTAGCAAAGTTTTATATACTTTAAAATTATACTTTAGAAAGCAAATATTTTTAAGGGCATCTATTCATTTTTTATGCATACATTTAGAACCCATCCAAGAATAAATGCTTCGCTGTTTCATATGACTTCTCAATATACTCATTCATATAAATATGTAATATTATGCTACCGAAAGAATATTCTTCTTTTTTTATTGTCTTTTTTATGGGGAATAGTTTAGAAAAACTTTTAAGTATGGACAAGACGTAATGACAAATACGTTTTTTTTTTCAAAACTGTTCTTTTTTTTAGGTATCTCGCATATGTCATCAGAAGAATTTGCTTCCCTTCATTCCTGTCAACACCTCCTGCCTTGTTTGCTCGTCTTTTTGCAGAAGTGACATAGCCTTTTGTAAATTGTGATGTCCAATACTTCGGAATAACACTTTTATCACCCTCTCTGTTTCTATACAGGATATTTTTCTTCCTTGCAGGGTTTTTAAGTACTCGCCGAAGAATATCGATGTCTTTTAAAAGTAAACAAAATTCATAACCATCATTTCTCGTATGAATTTTATGTTACTAAATATTTTAATACCCATTGCTTGCAATATTTATGTTTATATATGACACAAAATGAAATCAATAGTTCTCACAAAATTATTCTTATGTTGTTGTTTATTATTCTAAGTACTAAACGATATTTTCAAAATAAGAATTTTTTTGAAATATCTTGTATTGTTATTTAGAATTTGTTATATTTTTATTATTATTTTGTTTATTATTATTATTATTAGCTTTTTATTGTTAATTTGCTGTTGTAAAATGATAATATTTAATTTCTATCTAGAATATAATTGATTTCTTTGTCTGATGAATATTAGAATGATGTTATATTAGTGGTATTTTTTATATGGAATTAATTTAAAGGATTAAAAAGGACAAACGGGTTAATGGGTTAAATTAATATTGTTCATAACAAATATTTTATATACTGACATGAATTCTTATGCTGTTCCATTGTAAAATATTTTTTTAATCTCTATGCCTATTTAAATATGTTTATAAATATTATTCCTAATTAGATCTTAATTAATTTTATATAATAATAAATTAAAAACTCTATTTTGCCCCAACAAATTTAAGCTGTAAATTTCATTTTAAAGAAACATTAGTAAACAATTATTTATACTTTACCATTTCATTGTAGAAATGATGGTGCTGTAACTTTTTTAGAAAAAGAAAATAACTGATCATATATTTTCAACATTGTTTTATTATGAATCCACATACTTTGAAAAGTGTTCCACATTAAAATCATTTTTCACATTGTTGAAATCCCTGTCTTTGATTTATAAATGAATGTCATCCAAAAAAAAACACAAATATTAGCATCTAATACATCTATTATCTAAAAAAAAAAACTCTATTAAAGCTGCATAACTTTCGGTGGTGAAGCTGAAGCTGAATGGACCCACATCAATTTGCTTTTTGCCAAAACCATTAAATTAACAATTAAACAAATGATAATAATAACTGCTCTTTTTTTCGTTCCCGCTGTATCAAAATTACACAAGCAATACATAATAACTAAGGTTGCTTATATATAGAGATAGATTTATTTATAGATATATTTATATATTTATTTATTTGAGTATTGAAACTTTTTACAAACACGTAAGTTGTACGTTGTACAAAACATTCTAGTGAATCTATGACTTATACAACAAGAGACAACACGAAGCAAGGAGGGCCACTGTCCACCTAACGGCAGGGTTCTGAGTTGCGGAATCGCGCACTGAAAAGAATAGAAACAATTAATTTATCAAAAAAAGTAAGACACAAAAACAATACAAAATAACATATAATCAAAATGTATTTATATGCACAAGAACTGTTCTAAAATTAATTTATCAAAAAAAGTAAGACAAAAACAATACAAAATAACATATAATCAAAAAATATTTTTATATGCACAAGAACTGTTCTAAAAATAAATATGTAATAAAATCTCAAATTTTTATTTTTGAATAGTAATAACAATAAAAGGATCTTAACTCTTTACTGCATGAATTAATAAGGTGTTGAAAAAATAATCTCACGGTGGAAATAGCTTTGTTTAATTATCAATAAGACATACTAAAAGAAAAATAATTAAAAATTATGTACATAAATATATATTTACTTAACCATATATGGGCTTGTATGCACTGAAACAAAAACCATTACAGTTAAAAAGCTCAAAAATTGTCATCCGTAAAGAAATATGAGTATATCGAGTTCATGAAAATATTTTTTTTTGTCAAAAATACTTACGTTTTACTCTGTTATCGTTTTTTGAAAATGAATTATTGGTATTTCAATTCTGCTTTTTCACCCACTTGCACAAAGGTGGTTATTTCGAAATGTCATAAAATCATAGACATTTTTTTGCATTTTATTATTTCTAAATTTATATTTGAATGATTAAAATAGTTTTAATTATTTTATAATACTTAATTTGGGAATAAAATTGAATCAAAACTGCAATACCACATATGGACCCATTATAATAGACATGGGCCATAAATGGTTAAATTAGTAGAAATTCATATTATTTTTTCAAATTTTTTTGAAAATTGAATAAAGCTTTTTATATTATTTTTTACACAAATCTTCGTAGATCACCGGTTTTACAATGATTATTTTTAACTAGATAGAAAGAAATAATGCAAAATATTTCTCTGAGAGGCATACTATACTTAGAGACTGAGAAACATACTTAATTCAGTGACTGTTTTTCATTTAATGTACTTGATAATCTTCTGTAGGTTTTATTTGCATTTGCAATATCAAAGAAATGTGAATTGCATGTTAATGGGGAAATCTATATAAAGACTGAATAAAATTAATTATAAACAGAGCTATAAAAAAGAGATAAAATTTCAATGCAATAAATCTTACTGATAATGTATTTAAAATAAATCTCATTTCTTATTAAAAATAACTACAAATATAATGAGATAGTATTATTGGCATAAACGTTTTGAAACTTACAATTAGAGCTAAAGATTTGAAAGAATATAATACTATTAGTTCCTTAACGTTTATGCAAAGTTTTTATTATGTACTATCTTATAATTAATAAAAAAATAGTTCTATATGTGATTTCTCATTCGAAATAATATGTTTTCCCTCTTTTATTCAATTCCTACTAGTAAGTTTGTTTTTTCTCTACCTAATGAGGCTAGGTTTAACATGTTTTAGGCCGATTATTTTAAACGATTATGTTTATTTTCTTAATGTTTGATGCTTTAAAACCAAATATTGTTAATTAATCGATTTTTCGGATTCATTTTGAAATACTTTCGAATTAAAATAATACATAATAAAGTAAATTAAAAAAATTCTAATCTGTGTTGCGTTACCCCAACTGTTGTATAAAATTAATAAATTTTGCATTGCCTCATTTGAAACTGAATCCTCAATTCAACGCTAATATATTTTTGTGATCAATTACTCATAGTAAGTGTAATTTTCAGTCCGGCGTAGCCTGGTTGGCAGGGCGTTCGATTCGCATCCTTTTAGCTGCGAGTTCGAAGCCGATGATGAAGACTCTCCTCGTCTGTGTTCGCGATGGACGTTAAATCCGTCGTTGTTACCATGTCCTCCTTGTCAGGAGTAATACCACTGGGGGTACTGGGTCAGAAGTGATTGTTCTCTGTTACAGGTCTAGATCAGGATTTGTGGATAAATGCATGAATGAAGTCCACCCCGTAAAAAATGGTGTGTGAGCTAGATGTGCCCTCAGGTGCTTAGGGGCACTTCCCTTGGAAGTTACTGCACCCGTATTTCAGTTGTAAAGCGAAACGCGAAAACAACAACAATTGTACTTATTTAATAAAAATTTTCTTTGTTAACCTAGGTAGGAATTGATTTTTAAAAAAATGTTTTTTATTACTTATTAAAATATCATGATACAGAGTTGAGATTAAGATGAAAATCTCAACAATATAAATTAACTATTGTATCGCTGGATGTCAATATGTCTTATTTAAAACTTGCACATTTCATCATAAATGCAAAGCAGGCTAAAATAATTTAAGCAATTTATTAATAGTTTATAGTTAAAAATAGCATTTGGTGTCTTTTCTTTTTGTTAATTCCACCCAAACTTTTGGAAAGAAAAATTATTTTTAATATATTTTGTTATGAAAAATCTTGTTTTGTTCATCTCTTTGACGCGAATTTTAAAAGCGTTATTCCATGCCTTATTTTATTCTGAAAAGAATTTAAAAACATAATCTACGTAGTTCAGAAGGAACCTGAATACTCAAATGCATATGATTCAAAATTTCGGATTTCATTTTTACTTCAATGAGAGATTAAAAACTTTTTTGAATTAATAATGCTAAAATGGAATGAAATTATTTAATTAAATTAAAATTCAAAATATGTTATATATTTTTCATTTTTTGACATGCCTTTTTATATTGAAAAATTAAATTAAGTTAATTAAAATGAGATTTGACTTATAAAGAAATCTATTTCAGTATATCAAAAAAAATTTCAAAAGCGTTTTATTAGCGGCTCACATTTCTTTTAGGATACTATATGAAATTGAAATTAATGTTTTCTTTAATTTTTTTCTCCTAATTTATGAATAGAATTTTGTTGCGAAATAGCTTTTGCATTTTTTTCTAGTGCAGTCTTTATTGATAATGTAACTGTAAATAATTAGGTTCAATGTTTTTCTGTTTTCGGAATTATAATTATTGTTTTATGAATTTGGTCTTGAAAAAAAGAGTTTTTTAACGTTCTCTTTCGATGATGTCATATTACATTAAGATTACTTTGAAAATTTGAAAAATAATTAAGAATTTTGGTTTAAATAATCCAAATCAAACCTTTACGGAACCTTTTGATTTATATCAATTATATATTGCATCGTCAATATATATTGTATATTATCAAAATGGTATTTAATATTACTTTAACAAGAAATAAGCTAAAAAATTTATGTCATAGAAGACTTTTATAGAAATTATAATTCTTTGGTACTATTTTATAGCTTTTCAATAAAAAATTCTGATATAGAATTTAGTATTGTATGACCAAAAATTTATATGTGATATTTCAATGTCATTTCCCAGAGCTTTCTGTCTGATTCATTTAATTTATAATTCATTTATAAATTAGTTTAATGGTAATTTTTATTTCTTTATTTGAACAGAATGCAGGATGCTAAAAGTATAAAAAGTATAGAAAGAGTTAAATTTCTTCGTTTTAATTTTCTATTTTTAAAATTCTTTAAAGAATAGAACGGACTTGAGGAAATACTTAAAAATAAATTATTTTACATTATTTTACATCACATTTGTACAAATGCAACTTCAGATTCAGTTCTTGGGCATTAAAATTCCATAATCGGATTATAAATCAAGGCTAAGATAAAGTGGGAAAAACAAATGATTGAAAGTGCTTTAGAAAACGGAAGACGTTTCCATTTAGCTGAATAACTTTACAATATTTTTAGCTCTTAACCCTAAGTAAGCTTTCCCTGGTTTAAAAGTTAACCCGGCAGGACGGGCGCGTTGAAAAGTAACACGAGAACGGGCATGGGGTGTCAGCACACCCCAAACATATTAAATGGCATAAATGCGAAAATTTTTGAAGATTTGAATTCCTAAGAAAATTTATGATAATTACACTTTTTTGCGAGAAAAATTATAACTAATATGTTAAATTACCTTAATTTTCAAAATTATTAACGAATAAATTAAAAGTTACCGTTTTTGTCTCAGTTCGAAAAATGGAAATTTTCCCCTTTAGCACTTACTGATTTTTCTTTACAATTTTTATTATAATAAAAATTATACATTATTGTAAATTTAAATACTGATAATAATCAATATTTTTAATAATTGAGGTGTACATGGATCTGAAACTTAAGATTTTTGTAGTTATTACAAACAGCTTCAATTTCTGAGTGTCCTCGACATATATTTTTGTCGCACCTGACACACATGGTTTTTGATTTAACATCCTTGTTTCTTGGACACAAATAGCATCGTCCGTAACTCAGCTTTCTTTATACCTTTTCCGATAAAAAAAATCTAGTGTGGTCGCAAACTTCCTCTGAAGAATTGCATTCTTCTAATTCAGACTGTTGATCGCTGAATATGTCGTCATTATCTAAATCGTTTAATTCTTCTTCGATATTCTTTTCATGTGACGAAATCTCCTCTGACATCTCCCGAAGTCTGTTTATTTCTTGCCTATACGTTAAACAAAGAAAATACTGAACAGAACGACTTTAACAAGCCATGATTTCGCACTGAAAAATACTAACACGAGCGCGCGCACGGGGTGTCCGCGCACCCCAAAATCCTTCTATAAGACTGAAATGAAGTCTGAATTCGCCGTTTTCAAACTCTATGTATGGAAAGTGACCTTAGAGGCAGGTACTGAGGGGCCAGACCACTTCGGTTTATAGAGACAGACAGCAGATGAATATTTTTGGGCTTGGGGTGTCGAAACACCCCACGCCCGTCCTGCCGGGTTAAAGATAATTACTCAAAATTAGAATAAAAATATCTAACACAACTATACAAATAATTTTGAAAGACTTCCTGATTTTCTTTGAGAAATTTATTGCATGAAGTACATTTTTCAAAAAACTAATAAATAAAGTAATAAGAGTACAGTTTAAAATAACCCTTTCAACTAAAGAATATTTCATTTCAAACGCTGATTTACAAATATGTTGATTAACTCAAAAATAATTTCTTACCCTCTATCTGTAATTTGCATTTTTGATAAATAACTCATACTAATTTACTCTGCATCCAATCGCCTAAATAGGATTGTCAGAATTTTTTATTCATGCATTTAACCATCATTTGCATAATAGAATTTAGTTTTCTTTCTTTAGAGAGAAAGTCAAACAGTTTTTTTGTATAGTTTCCTGTTTTATAAACAAATATAAACTTGATCCTAATTAAAATACTGAACTTTTTACATATCATTCAGCGTGACAGGAAACAGATTTCCTGCTATCATTTAGTTTGAAGGAAGATTTCTTTTTATATTAGAGAAGCAGACATTAATTAAATTCAGTAGTTGAAATACCGTCTTGGAAACAGATGATGAATGCCTTTATAATAATGTCTCATCTGTCAGTAAAGCTAACGCTTCTCTGGTTGAGTTAGAATAGTGATAAGTCAATATAATTATTCTTACATAGTTAACTGTATTTAATCGTAAGAACTATTATTTCTCACGAAATAATAAAATTACTTTAAGAAAAAGAGTATTTAATATTATTTGAAGATTTCAATCATATTTTTTGATGACATTTCCTCCTAAGTAATATATTATTTATTGACAAATCAGATAATTGTTTGAAAAACACTCTGAATTCTCAAACATTCAAATGCAGCAACAAATCTCAAAATAATTAAAAAGGTAAATCTATTTTAATAATGATAAGAAAATTCAAGCGCTAGTTAATTAACCAAAAAATTGAATACATTAGAAAAAAATTAATACGTCTTGTTGCTGAAAAATTAATATAAAATCCTCTATGACATATAAAAGAATAAAAATAACATTTTTTATTATTTGAAATATTAATATATTATTTTCTATACAAATCCAAGTTTTTTAAAAAATTAGAAAACTCCCTAGGTATTTCAAATTTATCAAGCTCTATTGCTTTAAACTTTTGCTTCCTTATCATTTATCATCTTATGTTTTAAATTTTTATACATAATTAATGATTTCTTTGAATGCTTTTTAATCTATTTAAAATAATACTTGCATTTAGTATTTTTTTAAAAAAAATTTAGTCCAAAGTACCGTCTCAGTCTATGATAACGGGGTACTGGATGTAATAAAAAAAGCCTTATCTCAATTATTCATTGCATCAAAAGAAGCCTCTAGTGAAAAAAGTATTAATAACGTTTCAGGAATTACGTATAAAAAATTATTTGCTAACGTATAAGAATAGTTATCTTAACTTATAAATATTTAAATATTATTATTCTTTAACACATCTCTATATTTAATCATAAATTAACGTTTCTCTTATAAAGGGAAATATTGAATAATTTAAAAGATTTTATATCCTTGGAAAGAGAATACTTCATTGAAAAGAGATTTTAAATAAAATGGAAATTAAAATTCAGATGCTGAATATTAAAATAAGAGTAGTTAATTTAATGCAATATTTTTATAATCCTAATTTTAACTTTTTAAATTGAACTCATAAGTGTATTAATTAAAAATTTCATTTGCACATTGTCATAAATTAAATGTTATATTTTAAAAGAGCAGTAATCATTTACATGAAGTGAAACTGGTTCTTGTAGTCTCGTTTCCTATTTGTAATTAATAAATATTTTATTTTAGCGCTATGTTTTCCTGTACGAAATTAATAATATGATTTGGAATGTATAAAAATATTTAAACTGAACTGATCTCTCAGATTCATCTTGGAACGAAATGGGGCATAAAAATTTACCATATTCCGACTTGAAGTATAAAATGTAATAAAAAAGGACTAGATTTTAAAAATTCTATAAAGATTCCGAGAATAAATGTAGCCCAAAATACTAAGGAGCTTAAAATCATTGGTTTAATGTAATATTTTATTATTGATCTTTCGGTTTTACTCAATTTATTGCATTATCGTTTTTCTAAAGCCATCACTTCAACATAGGTAGAACTCACAGAGTAAACCTTATTATTTTAAAGAGGCAGGTTTTATTTATTTGCGACGAAATCATTTCTTGTAGTCTATCTTTCTTTTTAAAATCGATGCCAAAAAAGAGATTTATGAAAACCAGATCATTTTATTAATGCAGTAAACTAATTAAGGAATCCTCTGCCATAAATACTCCGAAAGTTATTAAACTTGAGAGATCAATGAATTACAAATACAGCCCACAGCAAAAAAATCCAACCTAATATTTCAAGCCCAAACATCATTCGTTTAACTTTGTATTTTTAATTGAGGAACAACGCCCATATCCTAGGAGAGAGAGCCTACAGAGTTGCATTAATCATTAGTGATATGTTAGAGGTCGGGATATTTCTATTCCCGCTCATTTTTGACAGGTAACTTGATTTTCATAATGAAATATTGGATAATTAAATAAACAGTATTCCAAACAGATTCACCGACTTTTGTTTGAGTTAGAATTTTCCAGAACTCCCTAGCGAGATTGCTCCATTTCCCCCCGTTTTCAGTGAGCTTGGTCTGCCCAATAAGTCAAACATAAGGTTCTGGATAAAACATAGTGCACTAATTGAATTTATACAATCTGCTTAATAATGACGCGCCCTTGTGGAGGTTCTTTTTTCTAGATATTAGTGCATTAGCTGGGAAGAGGCAAAATAATTAAAAAGATTTTTCACCATCATTGATTTTATTTATTGAAAGAGAAAGAAGACAATTTACATTCCAGGAGAAAATCGCTGCTACAAATAACTCGCTACTTATAACTCATGTAAAGTAGTCACATATTTTGTGCTTTTAACTTTAGATCATTTGATATATTTCTGAAAACATTAACACTTATTTTAATTTACTTATGAAAGGCGTTGATTAAAAAAAGAAAATTTTTTAACAGTCTAAAACTTTGACTTGAAAATATTCTTTGAAACTATGTCGGTAAGTCTGCCTTGGGACACAATATCTCCAACTAGCAACAGGCTGATAGAATGAAATTCGCTATATTCTCTTACTAAGCAGTAGATTTTATTTAATTATTTATTAATTTATTCTTTCGTTAAAATTGTTAAAAACATTTCTTGTGTCTCGTCTCCTATTCTTCTGAAAATGATAATTCAAAAACACGACTACTTTAATAAACAAGATTTCACATACTATTTTATTTATAAAATTGTATATGTATATCAAATTTCAGAATGTTTTTATTTTTACATTCTGAATTCAAATTTCAAATTCCAGAATATTTTTATTGTCTGCAAATTTCTCTATTCGAGCAGATATGAAGGTGGTACTTTCAAAATGTAGCAAACAATCTATCTGGATCATACCATATAATTTCTAAACCAAAATTATTGATCAACGTCAGATTTTCGACTATATTCCTCCATGGTAGACTATTCGACAGCGTGTATGAGAGTACAATAGTTCAAAATAACAATAAGAA
>JAOUZG010016587.1:11780387-11794047 GCA_026289955.1 Argiope argentata | reverse complement strand
ATATATATATATATATATATATATATATATATATATATATATATTCTTTACTATCTAATAAGATGACACCTTCTATTTTGGGAATATTTTCTTATTCTGTTCCAAATGAAAATCCATTGAATACATGACTTATCTATGCATTCGATCCAATTTCCATATTGAATTATAATCATTATGAAGGGTTTATTTTTAGCTTACAAATATAAAAATTCAATAATAAGATGCAAGTACGGCATACGGGCAAAACTGTTAAGCGGTTAATTAAAAAATCCTTGAATCAACAATTTTTCCCATGTTCTCCCTTTTTGATCTAAAGAAGAAATAATACGCTCCAGCAATTACCATCTGTGATTTGATTTCCTTTTTCTGCAATGCTTCAGATAAAATTAAAGTATTGAGTTTATATCTAAAAATAGCATTGTAATTATGAAAAAAAAACCATTTCAAATTACATTTATCAGCTTTGAAAACTTTTTGAATGGATTTACAAACAAAAATTCAGAATTGGAATTAGCGATAAGAAAATATAATTTAATTTCAGTTATATAATGCATTCTATAAATAAACTAAAATTTTAAAGAAATTTTTTTCCTGTTATTATAAGTACATAATTAAAAACTCGTGAGTGAATAAAAATTTATGCTCTTTCATGAGTTTTGATTATTTTTTCATTTGCTTTTCGGATTAAGTTAAAGGAAATTACATTACCTTAACTGTGAAAAATTTAATATTTTTTCAGAGTGCACTTATAATATCCAGTTTATTTTATATTTGATGTGGATATGTATTTTTATTACCAAAAATTATGAAAAATGGAAAATTGATTGATGCAATGTTTTGAATGATTTTTATGTCGACTAGACACATCTATATTTATAAAAACCACCCTTATATTAAATTCTTTTTTAAAGAATAGCTGATTTTGCTTGTTTATATTTCTCTTTATTCTAATTAAGATAATTTTGATCTAAATTTTTTGAAGCGTTAATTCTTCCTTAATTGCTTATGAATGATGATTTTTAAAATACCTTTTCCAAAGTATATTTGAAAAATAACACGTGAATATCATTTTAAAATTCAAAATATGATTTAATGTATGAGATTTATGTATACCAAATGGATTAAATATTTTAATAAAGTTTATTAAATTTAAGTTTAAGCAAGCATTTAGAAAGTAATCACGGATCGAAATTTTTATCCAATGCATGAGAAACGACTTTAGGGACATTAAAAACTCATTAACAATATCTGAAATATTTACGGTATTTAAATCGTATTTAATTTACGATCCTGAATGAATAATTCTGCATTAACATTACATGCCTATATATCTCTTAAATTGCCAATCAGAAAAAAATAACGCTTTTTCCTCGTTGTCAAATAATTTACATAGAATATATTGAATAACGCCTCAGAATAGGATGAACTCTACCATGATTGAAGTTGTATTTTCTTATTTGCGGTCGATTTCAATAAAGCCAGTTCTATCTACTGTTGATAAAGTCTCGATTTAATAAATATTTCATGAAAAATAATATCGAAAAATCCTTTTCAATTCTTTCTTATCATCGCAAATAGAATGATAATATAATATAAGTAAAAAATAAATAAATAAAGTGAAATTCAATTCAAGGATGATACTAAATTTTATCGAAGTATTGCGCTGTTGTACTGAGCCATGCTTAAAAAGCAACCATTCAATATTTAGATTTTAAATTTATTTAATAATGTAGCTTTACCACATTTTGACGATTATTTTGACCCTAAAATCTCTTTTTTAGAGTTGAAGCTGTATGGATTGAAATATAATATTTTATTAGATAGTTTTCGTATGAGTTTGGTCGTGATAGAATACTTCTTAAATACCATATTAAGCTTTGATTTGAGAATTTCAAGGCACATCAAAAAGCGTGTGGATCGTGTCATACCAAATTTTGATAGCTTAATAGATAGAAATGATATGCCATTTAATAAAGAATGTTTTCAATGATAATTTATCTGAAGAAACTAATAAAAAAATAGCTCCATGTTGCATAATGAAGGAGGGCAAAATCTTCAAAAATATTTAGCAAATAGCATCGGATCAGCTCATAGATTTTTGTTGGTTGTACATCGATAAACTCCTTACTGAAGAAATTAAAAATTCAGAATAATCAGTAATATAGTAGAAATCTAAAAATGACTCAATATAGCTCTATTGCAGGTACATACAAAATAAAAGCATTCATTCTTACTTCCTATATATAAAACATAGAAAGAGACAAAAAAGCACACCTTGACTTTGAGATATTAATTAATATCCATATTAGTAACCTCCCTAACCATCTACCTCAAAAAAAGAATTATATCCGTCTGTAAGCATAGTTATTGAAAGACTGAAAAGGTAAAAGGAAATTATGAATGCAGTTTCTACATAAGAATTGTAGATTTGAAACTACGGATAAAATCCGTTTCTTCGTCCGTCAACTTCAAGTGAATACAATAACTCAAAGACGTTGCGAGCAAAGTAACTGAAATTTAGGCTGAATTAAAAAAAATGTTTGTCGCATTTTGTTCTATAATAAACTCTTCGTTGTCCTATTAAGATATATTTTTATACTCCATCTTAAGTATACATACGAGAAAACCAAAAAGAAAAAAACTTCAGATGAAATGTTTCAACTATAAATATCTTTAAGAGTTATTCGTAGTCTTTTTTATAATCAAATACTAGGGATTTAAGATAAAAAAGAGTCAAAAAAAATTTCATATTAAAATGAGCTTTTTTTTTCAATAACTATCATTAAAAAAATGATGCCCATGCTTAAGGATAATTCAGATTCAAGCTGAAATTGAACTCTAAAATACATATATGACCTTCAAAATGGCTACACACATAATTAAAAACCATATGCAAATTGCAGAAAGCCACAAGATGACACTCATAGTAAGTCACAATGACAAGATTGTAAGAGATTTATTTTAGGAATACTAGCAAAGTAAAATTGTTCGCAAGCGCTTTATAAGCCATCTAGTGCAATAATTGCATAGTTATAACACGAAGGACGCATTTGGGTAATATTTTTCGTGGTAGAACTATAGGCTATCTAGAATGTAAATGTACCCTGTTGGAAGTATCCGGGGAACTTGAAATCGTCTAGAGGGTCATCTCCAGGCTTTGATTACAATTCTAAGATGATGGTAATGTGAGTAGACGATACAGCACAAATCGTCTCCGAGTTACAACACCGAATGAGAACCGATATTTGGCAGTTACTACCAAAACGAACAGACGGAGCACAGTATCAGACGTATCTCGTCAACTCTCTTCAGTCACTCATCAACTCTTTTCTGACCGTGTACATACGCTTAGGGTAGATTGGTCTAAATGCTCACAGGCCTGTCAGATTTGTTACACTTACTGCAGTTTATTGTCGCCCGCGGTTGGCCTGAAAAAGAGAGCATGCATTGAAGAAACCGCAGCAGTAAGCTTCTTTGATGTTTTCCGACGAGTCTAGGTTTAGCCTGCAGTCTGATTCCCAACCAAATCTCTCGGGACGTCATTCTGGAGCAACATGTACGTTTTTTCGGGGAGCAATGGGTGAAGAATTCGTGTTTATGGATGATAACGCCCGTTCTCACCGCGCAAACATCGTAAACGAATGTCTTCGATAGGAGGATATCACCTTTATGAATTGACCAGCATTCTCACCGGAATGAATCTAGTAGAACATGTGTGGGACATGCTTAGCCGACGAGTTGCAACCCGTCAACCAATTCCTACAAGTCTACTGGAATTTCGGAAAGCATTGCTTGATGAGTGAAGTAATATTCGCAAAGATCAGATCGATAATTGATACGGAGCATGCCTAGACGTTGTACGGACTTTATTGGAACCCCAGGGAGTCATACTATATATTAATCACCATACCAACCCTGTATTATTGGTTTTTGTAAATAAGTTTTTTTTTTCGCAATTTGTTTCTGGGAGCAAAAAAGTCCCAATTTTTATTAATGATACCAAACATATAGTAACTTTATTGCTCTTTTTTTAATAAATAGGCTTTACAAATGAGTCGCATTTGCTTTGCCTCTGACTCTTTCTTTTCCTGAACTTGCCTTATCTTTAATTTATGGAAATGAGTGTAGACAGAAATATTTAAAAATGCTTCAAACGAAGATCGCTTTTTTATGTTGAAAAAATTATTTTTCGAATAAAATACTGAAGATCTTTTAATGGATCATTCTGTTTCAAAAGATATGACACAAAATTTGAATTAACAACTAAACAAACTATTACCTACATTCTTTTATTGAGGGTTACTGTAAATAACAGCTTCAAAAGCTTCCTTAAAATTTTTATTGCTATCTTGAGGTATCTATTTATCAAGAAATAATCGACACTTCAAATTTTTAACGCCTTTTATGAAATAGTTATACGTTTCTTATATTTAGCAATTCTCAAATAACTATTGCAAAGTTTAAAATATAACACAGTTTTTATTTTATCAAACCCTAGGCTGCCTTTTATTATACATTAATTTACTATAATTCATTTATTATTATAATAATTTACTTATTTGTATTTTGATCTATATATTTTTTTATAAATGCTATATTTCTAAAATATTTTTTTCAAACTGAAATGTTCCAGAAATTTATATTCAATATTTATTACAAAATAAACGCATTATTGAATTCTGATTTGCGCTGTATTCAAGTCTGCCTTTCTACAACCTATGTACCTAGCGTCTTAGTAAAATGACACATCATTCCTGTTTAAAATTTATCGCTGTGAGTTAACCTTTCAAAGAAAAATTTTTAAAGTTTAAAATACTCACTGCGACTCATGTTTTCGCTAATATGAAGTCCAGATGTCTGTTGTCTTCCTCCAAATACCATTTCTTCATTACTCATGGTGTAGATGCGGGAAATCGTAGCCGTGCATTTGAGCTTCATGTTTCCATTCTGAAAGTGCTTGCTCGTTACAACAAACTTGAGACCCAAACTTGAAGTCTCCAATCCATCAGCGTGTCGTGTGGTTGAATATTCCGTCTCGTATTCTGGGCCGACCTGAAATAAACGAAATAACACATTTTCAGTTAGTCTTACATAGATCGTTGTTATTTTCGAAGGTAAAAGAGCTAACTGAAGCGTAAAGATTCGGAAACAATGCCATTAAGGATTAAAGGAATGAGGAGAAACGAGGTGTCGTAGACATGTGACAGTTTTATAGATATCTAATTGCAAATTAATGTTAACAAGATTATTTAAATATTTTAAATACATTTTTGAAATATTTTATTAATGTTAGGCAGAAATTTTTCTCATATCATTATTAAGGACAACTGCAGATATTAGAGGAACAATATAGACATCATAAAGATTAAAAATTAATAATTATTAAAATAAACGTAAGAAAAAAGTATATCTATCGATCGACATTATCTTACAATCTGCAGCACGCATAGGCAAAATTGTGAGGATAACTATAGAAATATTAGAAGAACATTATAGATATCAGATAGTGATAGATAATTAAAATTGAATAACAGGCGCAATAAGGATATTTATAATTCATCTAAATATATACATTGTTTTATTATTATAACCCAAATTTTATAACCAGATTTAAATAAACCTTTGCAGAAAAGTAACAAATCTCAAAGTAGAATTTTTCTAGGAAATATAAAGTGAGAATGAATTCCTGGATGAAGCAAATTGTTTTTTTGTGTGTTAAAAAAAGTATAAGATTTTCGTATAAACTACATTTAATATATATTTTTTATTAAATAACTAAAAGATTCCTTTCTTTAGAAAATTTATTTATTTCTTTCTTAATTCTAAATAAAATATCATAAAAATAAGTTAAAGAAATTATATATTTATTCATTCGTTTTGTATATTGTATATTCGTTTGTATTCTATATTGTATATTCGTTTATATTGTATATTCGCATATACTGTAATTCGTTTATATAAGCAACCTAAAACTACGCACTGGCACTCAATGAAATATTTTCGTATGAATAATAATCTTAATAATATATCTTAAAGCTAAAATTTCATAACGTTTCCAATTTTGTTGGAATTTTGCATTTCTAGAAGAAGTGGCAATTGTAGTTTAATAAAACAGGTTTCCTATAATTTCTGGAAAAAAATAAAATATTTTTCCTTTTTGCTTTTTTTTCAAATCTTTGGTTGCGAGTTGAAAGCTGACTGTCACATAAACCTTCGCAGAAATACTAATTATTTATTTAAGGAATTATAATTTTGCATTATAGCAGAAACATTACTATTTTAAATGCATGTGATGCGACGTATTACTTTTATTTCTTGAATTCGAAGATATGATAAGTAATAACAGTAATGAACCTAAAGTAATTTTGAATTACAATCAGATGAAAAGAAAGCAAACAAATTGCCGAGACTCAGAGATACTACAGAAATAAGAATGTTTGTTCAAAAGCAAGAACTACTGTCAATCAAAACTTAATAAATTAGAGTTGTGTTCTTTATTCTTATCTTTACCTTTCTTTCATATTTAACCGCTTAATTTTCGTGTACAGAATTCTTTTTAAAAATCTTATAATAAATAATTTTATATATAATTTTTGAGTAATTATTTGTCCATTATAGCTGATTTCATTTTTTAATAACAAAATAATGGAGTCTTTATAGAGTAGTCGTCAATACATCATTCTTGTAATCAACATTCAATGGAAGAACATTGCCTAGTCTTAGAACCCTTTAAATATTTTACGCCTCCATATATTTTGAATTCCTAGAGAATTTAGCGCTCACGAAATTTAAATTACTGGAAGAATTAGTCGGCATCGAATATTTCCCTCTGCATTTATTAGGAATTTAATTCATAATATTTGAGTATTATGCTTTAATTAATGAATGTACCTTATTCACAAGCTTTCAGGATGTGAAAATTTAATATTAAAGGGAAAATTATTTTCCTTTATCAAATATGTATTAATCAATACTTATTTAAAAAATAATTTTTAATTATAGTATTTTTAAATATCTAGATATTGCTAATTGTGTGTATCGATTAGCCTAGAAATAAAATTTGCTTCACAATCTCGCATTTTCATTCCTTATCTCAACTATAATCTTTGAAATCGATAACATTTTTAATATGACATTCAAAAAAAAATAATTCTAGAGTAATTTATCATGCTTTGCATGTTGAGAAAAATGCAATCATTTCATATTGATTTAATTAAAGAGGAAATCGTTATTGAATACTTTCTTTGCTTACTGGAATAGTTATAAAAAATTTAAAAAACTACAGAAAAACAGAATGTTGAAGACTATTTGGAGCATTTTCCTTACACTTTGCTTTTTTTTGCAAAATAATCTGCAATGTCTGGTTCAAATACATTATCCTATAAGATTATGTTGCTTAGAAAAAGAAAAATAATTGCTGATATTATAATTTATCCGCACTTTTACTAGTGTAATCTTACGTTTCCTGAAATAACGCATTGATAAGGTAAAGATAATCACTAAGCAGTTCTAAATTTACCCTTCATAAATAGCATCCATAACGTGATAATAGCATTCATAATTAGAATTTCTACTAAACTATTAATGCATTTTTTAGTTGCTAAAAAAATGTGCCTTATATTTTTTCTAAAGCTAAACTATGATTGATATCCTCAAGAATTGAAAGCTCGTAAAAATTATTAAAAAAATAATTCAAAAGATTCATAGAAATTAAAAAAATATCAAATTTCATAATTTAAAAAAATACGACCACAATATTTAAATTTTATTAGTTATAACTTCAGTCATAAACGTGTCTACTTCCCCATTGAATTTCAATAAATATTTACAAATGAATGATATTCTGAATTAAGACAACTTTTCTGAAAGACAATTTTCATCGTCTGCTTTTCTTAAAAACTAATTATATATTCCTCTTACCTCCACGGTTGATAATAATATAGTAATAAATTCAATTTATTCCTTGTGCATCCTGATGTATGAGGTATGAATATAAATAGAATATAATTTATCTGAAAATTAAATTTTTAAATCTTGTACACAAAACTTTTACTTGTTTACGTTATCATCAATTTTATTTATCTACTTGCTTACATAATGAGATGATAATAACATTCAATTATTGCATATTCTTACATTTCATAGATTTATTACATTTCGATTCAGTTATCATCGTGTTTGGGAAAGAAAAGAAGACACTCTTATATTACAACTCAAGTAATCATTTTCCATTTTACGAGACAATCAAATTACAATCATTTTATTCAATTTTTGGAATTTCTATAAATTGTTTTCGTAATTTTCTATCAATATGCTGCTTTGAGCATGAACTATTGTAATAAATTCTATTTAAGAAATAAAAATAAAGGCAGATAAAATTCTTTATCCATTATTTCTTCTTCGAATAAGTTCGCGATTTTTAAGTGAAAAGTACCTCTCACCAAAGAACTACTGTACTATCAAGCATAGAATAAAATATTCAAATAAAATTACAAAAACTAAAGCATAAATTATAACTTACTACTACTAATAAATTAACGGCATAAAGAAGCTTACTATACATTTTTAGAGTATGCAAGAAGAAGAATCCAGTATTTTTGCAAGTTCACCGAAAATGCTAAAAAAATCACGTCTCTTTTTATTTTTGACGCATAAATAATGAAAAAAAAACATATTGGCAGCTTCCTTTTAGAATATTTTGTATACTAATCATCGCCATGGTTTCATTCATTATCAGTTTTTATCGTTTTCTTAAAAGAATTGCAAAGGATTTATTTGAAAGTGATAGAAAATAGAAAAAAGAATAAGTGGCTAGAAATATGCTCGCATTTGTTAAAAATTTTGAAATAAAAAATGAATTAATCTCGAATTATAAATAAGTCATGCTTGATATGTTTTCAGTACTTTTAAATTTTATCATTTAAATTTTTGCTTATTGTTTAGATATTTTTAATTGATCTTGAAAAAAGTTTTGTTATTTAAATGTTTACTGCCGAAAAAAAGCGATTCAACTTCTACAAATTTTTTTATTCATATTGTAAATCATTGCGATAATCAATAGAGCATATATAGGAAATATATTCAATTACATTGATATTAAATTTAATGATTCTACATTTAATTAATGATAATATTTTCATTTTGATATTTCAGACAATATCGATTTAATAACAACATTATTAAAAATACAATTTATCCGAAAAATGACAAGGTTATTTTGTTTTTCGATTCATGCGGCAACTATTTTTTTTCTTTATGTATTATGTACAAAATTGACAATATAATACAAATATTTTTAACGTCATTAATCCCATACAAAGAGATAAAAAATAAAAACATCATGTTATTTCATTATTTTTTCTGTTTATCCTTCAGCAAACTATATTTGACTTGAAATAAATATCAACAGCTATATTCCGCTATGACAAAAAGTTTCTCCTTGGAATTATTTCCTAAATACCAAAGAACTTTCAACCATTAATAAAATGTTACATTATATCAACCATTATTTTTTGTTTAGCATTCTTATATTTCTTGTTTACCTTGTAATTTATTTGTAAGTAGCAATATATATATATATAACAAAAGTTATTATTTTAACCTCTCTTTCATCAAGCATTATCAAATATTAATTCAATAGCTTGCTGAAATTTATAATATTTTCAAATGAATGAAAAAAGAATTTAAAATCGGGAAACAATAATGAAGAAAAACAAGTTTGCATTCGATAGTTCAGTTAATCTTCTATGATAAATATATGAAATAAAGAATGTGGATTATAAGCATTAGTTGTATCTTTAAAACGAGCTACTTGCTCTTGCCGTTAGATATCCGTAATAAAACGCTTATTTTAGGGAAATCAAAGAAAAAGGAGGCGCGGCTACTTACATTACATAAATTTACAATGAGAAAGTTTTCCAATCTAGCATAGTGTTAATAAATATCATCAAAATTCTATTGTGATAAAATGGCTGCATGTTCTCCAAATACGAGGAAATATTTTAGCATGTATTAGTTTGCGAGATTGCATCTTATAATGAAAAGATATCCACAAGTAATTGATAGTCCTATTAATAAGATGTAATCATTAGAACATCAATTGCATTATCATAATAATTCCATCGTTTATAATTTCACTGTCATTAATAGATCGTCGTCAAAACATGCGATTTTAAGAGATAGTCAATGTTTACAGCCCTTGCTTATTAATAATAAATAGAGCTAAATGAAGTAGTTGACAAATTGTTCTCTCTACTTCCTTAAAGGCGTTTATAATCATTTGAGATATTTCAGATTTATTATACAGTAAATACATTAATCAAAATGACAAAAATACTGCAAAGTGTGATACTTAGCATTCAATTCTAAATAATATGCTGTAAGGCTTTTATTTTTAAATTTGCACTCTAATTTTCTACGTTCATGAGTATATGGTTATTTGAATTATAGTTTAATTGCATTCATATGCATAGTTTATAGCATTTTGTGGGGATAAATAATCTATATCATTACTTAACAAACCCCCCACATTAATTAGCTTGAAAGTTTGATGAAATTACTTACTTCGTATTGCAGATGAGAGTGGTCTAGCGAATAATTTTTTTATTTGAAAGAAATAATATTTCTCATATCTAAGAAAATAAGGTATTTATACTTGCCTGTGAGAATACCATAGAAAAAAACGAACAGCATTTTCACAATCTTTTTCCGCATTTTATTTCTATAAAGCGCTAATTTATTTTTCGTTTCCCAATAGTAAAGAAATTATTCATACTTTAGCTTAACAAGTATCTTTGATATTTTGAAATAAATTTAAATTTAATTAGGTAAAGCATTAAAATAAATAAATGAATGAAGATGAAAATATGAAAACCACAAAGCTTTTGTAGCATCACAATTTTTTTATAACTATTTATTGCATAAAGACGTTGACTTTGAAACTAATATATGGAAACAGAAATGATTCAATAAATATTCTTTCTAATAAAAAATATGGCTAAAATTACAAATAAGGGAGAAACTTACACTTTAGCCATTTTTTACACTCATTTTATTGTTTTGTTATAAACTATTTTTTATGATTTTTATTACAGAGAGAGATCTCCTCCCATAAGAAAAAGCATTTGGTTCATTAGAATAAACGAGCTCTTAGTTATGTAATCAAATATTAAGTTTTTTAAGCAACAAATGAACTAATGAAATGAATTAAGTAAGTGCCTTCATGGTTTGATATACTCCAACATTTCTAAATACAGATTGATATTTTATTAAAAATATCAAAAACATAAATGTAATCTTCATAATACATTAAATTTTGTCTTCAGTCTGAGTTCTTTTTTGTTTCTTGATGTATTATTAGAATCTATCTAAGCCAAAAATCTGATACTCTACGGTTTTTTTTCGTTCATCTTTGATTTAAAATACTCTTAATTTTTTTTACAAATCTGATCTCACAGTTAAATGCTAAAGTTATTACTAAAGATTTAGAAGTTTTGCTACACTATTTTTAACTAGTCTTTTAAACATTAATATATATAAAAAACCAACCTAAATTTGTCATATAAACGCAATAAGTGACCTCCTATTTTATTCCTACTATTTCTCTCGGATATTGATAAGGATGTTAAATGCAATTTCATTTTAAATGCAAGGTATGAATAAATTCGGAAGTCCCGTAAAGTGCTTGAACTAAATATCCTTATTTTTTTTTACAAACCTGATTTCACAGTTAAATACTAAAGTTAATACTAAAGATATGGAAGCTTTACTACACTATTTTTAATTAGTCATTAATTAACAATTAAACATTATTATATAAAAAGACCAGCCTAAATTTTGCAAGTAAACGCAATAAGTGTCCTTCCATTTTATTTCTACAATTATTCTCGGATATTGATAATGATGTTAAATACAATTTCATTAAATTCATGGAATGAATAAATTCAGTCTCATAAAGTACTTGATTTTACTATTTTCTTTTTATATGAAATACACTATAAATTAATTCCAATAGTAAATAACAATACGTACTATTATACGTAATTACATATTACGCATTACGTATTATTATACATTATCTACCCATAAACATTATTTCCATTTCAGGATAAGGAAACGATTGGGTAGTTAATACCCAGTTTGCGATATTCCGAACAAGATATTTTCTTAGAATACTTGGAAGAACTTTTTGATAGCCCTTGTTGAAATGAAGTAAGGGAAAGCTGGAGTATTTCTACTATAAGTTAGATTCAATAGACCAGAATCAATATCCTTTTAACAAGCAACGTTTATGCTTGATCCTGATTATATCAATTTTGGCAACATTGAAATTGCATTTTCTCTCTCTCTCTCTCTCTCTCTCTTTGAAGAGGAGCGATTTTTATTTTCAACATGTCTATTAAAACTCACTTCCATGCAAAAACATGGCCAAATAATTTATTGTTAGGTCATAGAAGAGAAAATGAAATACCATTTGAATAAAATTTAAGATTTATAAATATTTCTTAAGATAATTTCGTTTTAAAAGCAGAAAATGTTTTAAAAATATGATAACAAATATAAATAAATTGACAAAATCAAGAATAATTTGTCTAGAATAATACACAAATCGTAACATACAAATTTTAACTTTAAAATAAATTGAACATTTTTATAAACTTTTTTCCTTTCAAAATTAAAAAAAAAATCCTTTTAAAATGGTGTTACAGTTTGTTAAATCCAATTTACTTCAGTATAAGTATATTTTTCGAAGGCAATCTAAGGATTTTATTTAATATTTTTCTGAGGAAATTCAGATTAAAAAATGGTTGATAAGGACTTCCAGTCAATTTTGAAATGAAGTAATGACGACAGTTGAGGCTTAAGATTGTATACAGATGGCAGTAACATATAAGAAAATAGAAATGAAATATAAACACTTCTCTAAATTATAATATTATTGAGTATTAAAAAGAGAAATATTTTGAATGTTTTATAATTTTCTGGTTGCTAATATTTAATTTATAATTTATTATTGTAAATATTGTGGAATCATGCACATTTTTAAATTCACTATCAGGTTGTTCCACGCGTATAGAATCAAAATTAGATTAAATTAATGGATTACTCGACGATTAAATTTTAAAGATATTAAATTAGTATATTGACATCGGTGATACAAAAATTTTTTTAAAAAATCAGCGCTCGTAGAAGTAAGTGGTCAATCCGTTATAAAATCTTATTTTTGAAAGCTTGAGAAAAATCACGCTAAGAAAAATAATGTAATAAAGATATTATTTTATTTTTTAAATTCTTTCATTAGCTATTTTATATTTGTATTTACGGTATAATCTTTTATAAAAAAAGCGTTAAAACCGTTAGGTCGATTATACGAATATGATATACCTAAATGCGGTAAAAGAGTCAAATCAGAATTTATTTTGATTTTTTTGGACATATTCTTTGTTTGTACTAAAGATTCCATTTTATATATGTTCTAAATACATATTTTTACAAATTTAAGACAGAAGAAATAATTTATTTTTAGCAGATATTATTTCCATTAAAATTTTTTACCTAAACAAGCGAATTGAAATTAAGTTCAATCTCTAGTACAGATATATGCACTGATTATTTTTTTTTTGGAAAATATGGATCATATATTTTAATTTTTAAAAAAGTT
>JAOUZG010016587.1:11764323-11780287 GCA_026289955.1 Argiope argentata | reverse complement strand
TATATATATATATATATATATATATATATACGAGGCATATTCGGAAAGTAAGTACCGTTTCATTATACTGCCGCTGCAGCACTGCGATCGGCGTTCTGCGCATGCGCACTAGTCTTCCTTGTTCACTGACTCTCAACTGACGCCATTTTGGACGCTGTAAGTTGTGTTTCCAGTTCGCTGTGCTTGTTTAAAATGTTTAAGACAATTACTGATCCCGCCGACTGTGAGATTCGTTCTGTTATCCGTTTTTTAAACGCAAAAAATGTGAAACCGGCTGAAATTTACCGTGAAATTAAAGAAGTGTATGGTGAAAACGCGATGAGGGATGGAATGGTGCGGAAGTGGGTTAGAATGTTTAATGAAGGTCGAAAAAATGTTCACGATGAGGCTCGGAGTGGTCGGCGTTCTCTTGTCAATGACGATCTGATACGGAAAGTTGATGAAAAAATCAAAGAGAACAGACGATTCACAATAACGATACTTTCAGACGAATTTCCACAAATTTCACGTACTGTGTTGTAAAAATGCCGTGCAGTCGTGTTTATCATCGTTGGCGGCAAGTTTCTACGAGGAAGGCATAGGAAAACTCGTCACTCGCTACGACAAGTGTTTGAACATTGGTGGAAACTACGTAGAAAAATAGTTTAAGGTTTGGTCTTTCATGTAATAATAAAATTTGTTTGAAAAAAAAATGTTTTGTTCTATTTATTAAAAAACGGTACTTACTTTCCGAATATGCCTCGTATATATATATATATATATAATTTTCTTATAAAAAAGCGCTTTTTTGGAAGAAATTTTAACTACCCTACTTTGATAGTTAAATAACGTTAACATTAATTACTTTACCTGAATCCATATTTTGTTACGCTTTTAATAACACCACTTTCTCTACTCTCATAGTTTCTTCGGTAAAATAAAATAAACATCTTTCGTTTCATATATCCAAAGCAGACGATTTTTCAGCAATTCTGCTACATTCAAAGTAATATTTTTTTCATTTCAACTTCTCCAGTTTTTATTGAAAATTAGCTTTATACTAATTTGATTAAAAGGGTTGAAAATAAATTTTAATGGATATCAAATAGTTTTGGTCCTAATGATAATCTCTAAATTAAAGTTTTTAGACATTTAAAACGCATCCCTTAAAGGTATTAATTTCTAAATTTCTTAACTAAAGATTAAATATCTTACTTATTAAAACTCTGATTTATTATCTATATAAATAAAAATAAAATATTTATTTAAGCGAAAGCATTAATTCAGAATCTTTTTAGTTGAGGTACATTCATAGGGAGAAAGGAGGAATAATAAAAATTATAAGTGAAGAAATAAATATAGTTTTAAAATATAGATATACTGTCGAACTTTAAATAAAATAATAATAAATTTGCTCAAGATGCTGTGATTGAATTCTATGGAAACTAAACATGATTTTTTTAAATATGCGCCCAAATGATTTACTATTAGCACTTCTTGCTTTCTGGACTAAATAGGAGAAAATATTTCAACATATTATTACTCATATATAAAAAAATTATATTTTATTAAAACTTTTTTATATGTATGAATGTAATTTTATGCTATATTAATATAAAGAGTGTACATAATTAAATGAACCTACTTTAAAATTGTCTACAGGTAAAAATATTGTTCAGAAAGATATGAAAATAATGTTAACTTTTTTGGAATGAATAAAAAAATAGTTCACCATTTCGCCACCAGAGACAGTTTTTCAAATGAATTACCTATTTATCATATTTTTGACAAATTTAATTGCAACAAAAAATGTTCAACATGACAATCATCATTTTCCCCCACCATCTGGAATTGTAAAATAACATGTTGTTGACCACAGCAAGCATGTCATTGCATTTCAAGCAAAATTTTCATGCAAGATGCAGCTTCTCCACACATTAGCCTTTGTATAAAGGCATTTTTCATAATCAATTTACAGAAGAACGTGCCATCAGCAGTCTCTTTCATGATCTGGGGCCTTCCCAGTCTCCAGACCTAAATCCATGTGACTTTTGGCTTTGGAGACATTTAAAACATGTGGTAAGTCGTGATAATCCATAAACTTTACCTGATTTAAAAAGCAGCATCTCACAGCCTGTAACAAACTATGGTCAACTGTGAAACATGTTGTCTTACGATTCCAGATGGTAGAGGGAAATAATGGTCGTCATGTTGAATATATTTTGTTGTAATTTAATTTGTCAACAAATATGCTAAATGTGTAATTCATGTGAAAAACTGCCCCTGGTGGCAAAATTTTGAACTTTTTTTTAATATTCTCTCAAACAAATTCTCATCCATTCATTATATTCTATACAAAATTTCTAAATTTTTTGAACGATAGTTCCACTTGTATGCAACTTTAAAGTAGAGCCGTTTAATTATGACATCCCTTATGTTAATATTATTATTAATATTTATTAATATTAATTAGTTTATATGTTAATATATAATGTATAGACTAATGCAAATTAATATGCTATATATTAAGCTGCATTAGTTTGGAAACTGAAAACCTAACCTAAATCAAGACAAATAAAGGTATTTTCTTCTCACGCAAAACTTCTAAAATTTATTTACATTTCATGTTAAAATTAATGAACTTAACCAATGTGCTTTTAACTGATTTTACATTTTTTTCGATTTCAACGATTTAAAATTTTGAGGGGTTTTATCTTAAACAATTAAGAATCAATAATAAATAAAACGAAATCAATAATCTCCATTGATAATTTATTAAAAACAGGCAGCTTTTTCCGGCATCTTCCAAAATCAAATTGATAATATGAAATTTTAAGTATAAAATATCATTGTATGAAGGATTGCCTAGTTACTATGAATTTTTTTTCTAAATTTAAGTTATACAGGAAGGACTATATTATCCCCCACAACCAACGCAGTACTTAAACGTATATTAACCTTCTATGGTTATGAACTAACTCTTGCGAACTATGTTTCGCTTCATAAAGTAAGGTGCTTTCGTTTCTCTATGTACTATAGAGGGACGCCTTAGAAATGGAAATAAGAACATCCAGTTCAGCTGGGAGATCTAAATGCTTTAGTTTTCCTGCAACCATTTCTCATGGACATTGTAAACTAAGCATCCTTTGATAATTAAAGTATAAAAATTTGCTCAGAAAAAATGACGAGAGTATATATGCTACCTATCGTAAAGGAAACCCATTATTTAATGATACTGGTAAGTGTTCTAATATCAAATTCAATCATCAGTTGGATACTGTTGTTATGCCAAAAAAGTAATAAACGGAATAAAGATTCGAAAATAATGCTAATTTCATGCATGTATTTAAAAAAATAATTATTCTAGATTTCCAATTTTGTATCTGAAATAACTGCATCCCTTTCAAAGGATAGGCTGCTGAGTAATTAAAAATGAAAATAGACAAGCAATTGAACTGTCAATAGAAAAATTAAAACATTTAATTTCAAATAAACGCAAAGACTTATTGTTTTATATCAATTGATCTGAAAACTTGATCAGATAAAGAATATTTTAGATGTCGTAAAGGATTTTAAAGACTGGGGACTTTTTATTTTAAATTTCAGTATAAAAGTAGTGAGCTGTATTGACTATACTTTCGAAAATTCCCCCTACACTAGGAATTAAAAAAATAATAGTTATGATACAAAATGATTTATGGATATTGTAATGCCAAATTGTTCCTTAACAAATATAAATTAAGAATATATTAACTTTAGATTCCTTATCAATAAAATCAATTTTATGTGCTTCATGGTTTTCACTTTAACTGATGTAAAACGTTAATGATTTTTTAAAAAAGTTAATGCAAATTTGCCTTTCTATTTAATTGAAATCATTTTTATGTTATGTAAACAGTGCCTTTTGTTGGGATAAGGGAATCTGTTAGATGAAATGGCAATGTATTATTAAATCGTTTTTTAATTAGATTATTAAACTATAAAGCAATATCGAACTAAAAATCAATAATGCATACAATTAAACACAATTTTGAAACGCAAAATTTTAATTATATAATTTATTTTTCGAATATTCCACTTTCAGAATTTTGCTTTTTTTAATATTTATTTGATTAATTAAATTCGGGGATCTGCTCATATTTATAAAATTAAAATGATGTGACATGGTAAAAACAATTATAATTTTATCACGTTATGTTAATACACGATTGTTTTATATACTAATGCATTATTAAAAAAACATTTTTATCTTTCTGCCAAAATCTTAAACAAAAAAATATTGATAATGCAAAAATGTATTAAGTATAAGTATTATATTTAATTAATTAATTAAATTCGGGGGTCTGCTCATATTTATAAAATTAAAAAAAATTAATAAAAATTTTATCACCTTATATTAATACACGATTGTATTATATACTAATGCATTATTTAAAAAAACAACATTTTTATCTTTCAGACAAAAACAAATAAATGATTGATAGTGCAAAAAAGTAAGAACTAAAACAAAATTTTTAAAAAGTTAACTGTAAAATTAAACTGTATAATTCATTTTTTGAAAATTCCAATTTCATAAGGTTTGCTTTACTTTTCAATTAATTTTTAGATTGTCTGCTTAAGATTTATACATCACTGTAGGGAATTCACAAAAAACATTTGCTTTATACACAAAGGTAAGGCAAGGGCAAGGAAATGGGATTTTAGGGAAACAACCAAAATGGTAACCAAATATACTAATATGATATACCTCTGCGTTAAACTGAGTGAAGTCCACTTTTTTGAGATTTTCACTTTTCAGCATATTTGAGGCCGCGACTCTGGGATTCGTCGTGGGCGCATTGTTTTCTTTCGTTATCTGAACAACAAAAAATTAACCAGCATTACTAATAGGGTTTCTGTAAGTAAACCGTGATATAAACCCGCATTTTTTAAGATTTTGTAATAAAATGGGCAGTTTCAAATGATTATGGGAGACAAATTTCAAAAAAAAAATCACCTCTTATATTGAGTCATTATAATCCGAAAAATATATCTCTAAAAAGTAATAATGACTTTTAGGAAAAAGTGATAATGTTCTTTCGTATAAGTCTGAAGGATAAAAAGGAGAATTAGTGGAAGATGCCCGAACTTTACATTTTTATAATAAAATATTTTTTTCTAAATAATTATTATAAATTAAAAGGCATTTTTAAACTTCTATAAAAATATAAATGAAAACAAATTTAAAAATAACGTATAGATTATTTAGTAATGCTTTATATTTTTTAGAATATTGATAACCGACTAAAGAGTATAACTTAAGACTATGACATTACAAGGATGTAAATTTTAAGTAAAGGTAGTAAGGTTTAAGTAAATTATAAGTAAGTAGAGTCTGATACTATCAACTGTAAAAGACGATAATATAAAAAAAAACTAAAAATATGTACAGTCGTGCAAAAAAACATTCACGCATTATGTAATAATTGTTACATACCATTTAAACATGGTACATTAAAATGGTTTTAAATACTTCTAAAAGAATAAAAAATAAATGAATATATTGTTCTTTGAGCAAAGCAAACGACTCTACTGTATCTCAAGATAAACGATTCTACTGTATCTTAAGATAAACGATTTTATTGTATCTCAAGATAAAGCAACCGATTCTACTGTTTCTCAAAATAAAGCAAACGATTCTACTGTATCTCAAGATAAAGTAAACGATTCTACTGTATCTCAAGATAAAGCAAACGATTCTACTGTATTTCAAGATAAATGATTCTGCTGTATCTCAAGAAATTATGGAAATTCAACAACTAATCTATTTAACAAATTATGATAGTTTAAATTAGATTGCTATCCTTTTCGTTTTTTTAATACGTTGTCAAACAATAGAGAAGATTTATGTCATGAAAAAAACCGGGAATATGTAAAATAAATAACATATCAGATGTTCATGTTTTAAAAGACATTGAAAATAGAGTAACAAATCGATATTTTCTGTTTTTTTTTATTCTACAAATAAACATAATTTTTCTTAATTAAATAACCTCTAAATCTCATTCAACGTGGTTCTTTTTCTGAAAATGGTGTTATTTGTGGATATTTTCTTGAATTTGAATTTACAAAGGGACAACATCGGCTAAGGCATGTACGAATCGAATTCAATCTTCAAAGATTATCAGGAATAATCTTGAAGATTTTGATAATTCAAAACTACTACAACATTCACGAAGATATGAATGTTGTGTCATCATTATGAATGGCGCAACAAATATGTGATAACATGGAAATTTCCCTATGCTTTAAAATGTTGCATCATTTCGATATATTGCTTGAGACTTATTACACAAACTTATATACAGATAAATCATAGTTACTTTCTTCATTGAATAAAAAACAAATCACATGTGCATATTTTTTTTTGCTTCTTTTTAATATTTTTTTAATGTGTAAAGACACTGAGTGAGATTTTAAATTCTATTTTACACTTGCAGACCCTAAAGTTCTTTCAGTTGGTTGAAAATACTCGGCACGAACGTAACTGATTTTGTTTTCCTCTTATTGTGATTTTTGAGAAGCCATTTGTTACTTATTGAACAATTTAAGCAGTTTATCAATCACAATCTTTTGAGTGAAACTCATCAGTTGCTGTCGCTTATATCAGTTAACGCAAATGGAAGACCTTCATCATTTTCAAGAATGAATGGATCTTCCTTTCACTTTTCTGATTTCTGCTGTTTTGGCACTGATTCTTCGACAACTTTGCCAGAATTTTTTTTTTTTGGGGGGGGGAGCTGATTGAATTTCAGTGATACATTTGTTTCTTTGTCTTTTCAGTGAGAGTATATAAAGCATTTTGGAATAAAAAGAGCTTCAGGCCTAGTTCAAATGCTTGATGTGCTTTGTGTACGGAACAAATTCGTTTTGGAGATATTACTAGTGTTGGATTATGAAATAGTTGCAAAGCAGCTATTCAATTTAAAAAAATGAGCGTTGTTGCTTCTCTTGAATCACATATTTTTGCAGTTGCAAAATATGTGTATCTGCATAAATACTATTAATAGAAATCTTTCCATTAACTTAACACTTTGCGTAATGTCTCATGCTTTAGATATTCAGACATACGCCTTTTTGTATGGCTGTCTATGATTTAAAGAGTAAGTAGGGAAATGTATGAAATTCAAGAAATTTTCCCGGTCAAGTCAACTAGGTCTATACAGGATTTGTTTGGTTACCAATTAGGATAAGAAAGGCAAATTCCTCTTTCAATTCTTCATGCATGAAAAAATTGTTTCATTTGAAGAGAATTTTTCATTCATTGAGAAAGAGATATGATTGAATTCATGCTCGAAGAAATGATCTGAAAAAATTCCAGGTAATAGCTCTATATGTGAATTTGGTCTTACATAATTTTGCTGAAGAACTCCATTATTGGTGACGTGAAATTAATTAGAAATTAGCATGCGGGCCACGAAAATTAGAAGATCAGCATTTTTAGCAAAAATTAATTTAAGATTATTTTTTATAATTCAGTCAGCATATGAAAGTAACGGTAACGCAAAAATTCATCATCAATAAACCATAAATTATAGTTTAAGCTTTGTGCGCTATATCAAAGGAATTTTGAAAGTATTAGTAACGAATACACAAACAAGATTCTCTTAGAGATGAAAATACGACCAGACGTGCATGTCTTCCAAAAGTAACTGCTGGAAGAGTAAACAGTATTTTTGGTAATTTCTATAGCTATCAGCAATCACCATGAAGAAACTATGGTAGGCCATATTTAATAATAATATTTATTATTAATTATTTGTCTATCTTAAGACAACAATATTTATAGTTCCTGGAACGGATAATGCATGGATGTTCCAGAGTTCAAAGGCTTTAAATTCACCTTTTCTGATGTCTTCTTGGCTAGTTTTGTAAAAGCTTCTACCTTGTGGACTACAGTTTCCTCGGGGAGATTTTAGCAGTATGCGTAGAACTTTGGTCACGAATATAATCTTTTGCTATTCTTTTTTCTAATAATTTGAATCGTAATCTACAGAAATGACTCTATTAAGAGACATAAATAAAAAGAAATTTAATAGTTGTAAAATTCGCATCGTTAAAATTCAAGTGAAGACCATATTATAATGTTTGCACCCACGTTTTCAGGGGGAAAATTAATTTCTGCATCTTTTACAGCATTTTAAAATAATCGCTTGAAATTTTAACAAAGCAAAGAGAAGGAATTTGTGACTGTTTGAAAATGAATTTGCTCTTAAAACAATGCCTACAATCTGCCTTGTATTTTTAAGAGAATGGCTGGAATTTTACTTGTTTATATATATAATACTAAGCAAAGTATTAAATTGAATGTTCCATAAATTATTTACTCAAGATCAAACTTCTTTTGTTTTTGATAAGAGTAAAGAAGATTTATTCTAAAATATAGCAACGAAAGCTAATTAAAACATTAATAAAACAATGATTGCATCGCTAAAAGGCTGAAATGAGCTTAAAAAAATCATATAACTTTAAATTTAGAACGTGTTTTAATTTACATCATTACAGCATATGAAATGTTCATAAGCCGGTTTGGGACATATGTTGAAGTTGAAATTGTAATATATAGTAAAGATAGAGTTTACCAATAGAAGTGAGTTGTTATCTTCAACTTTTAATAAGGAAGCCATATTTATATCTGCATCAAACAGAGAAGCAAAAATCTTTGGTTTCGGAAAGTTTACACTATTAGCACAAAATTCTCAGGAATAGTAATACGATATTTTCGCAATATTGTATTGCTTTCAGAATATTGATATTGCACATTATTTTTTGCTATTAGGGTATCATATTTAAATAATTATGTCTGCATTAAAGAATTAAACTTTTTAAAAAGGACTGAATATCGTTTATTCCCCTCTCTTAGTGAGATTGGAATGGATTGGCTATCAAATGATATTTTCTTCACACAAAATAGTCTACCCAGTAAAAATTTGAATTTTTTCTCAGAAAATACTTTTAGGAAGGATTAATGCAGAATATAAAAAAAGACATACTCATAATTCATAAAAAAATTTATAACAAAGAAGGGGAATTACCAAAAAAAGTAAAATTTTATTTGGTGCCTTATTGCTCCCTACAGAATGATAGAGAGAAATGACCCTAGAAAAGGTATTTTTGATAAATTGCCGATTCTACGACAGTCAGAAATTTGTTCAGCGTTATCGAGAAACGTGAATAGTTGCTCAGCAGGATGAAAGAAAATTTGTAGATAGAAAGGAAGAGTATTAGTATAAAGCAACAGGAAATGCCACTATCATCTCGAGCACTCTCATTATCGATGTCATATGTGATGGGAAATTTTTGCTTTCCAGTCAAGCCAGAATTCCTGGCTTCGAAGGATACTAAATAAATAAAATATTACGTTGGATAGAGATGGAAAGAAGTAAGATATACGTATCCATGGTACCGATCATAAGAGAAGACACTACGGCAAAGTAGTAATAACGATATTTCATTTTATAATGAAAAATGTGTCGAAGGACAGCGAAAATATTTATGTCCCTACTGTCATATATTCATGCTATGTATATATGCTAAGCGCATGATCGTTGGATAGATGTTAAACTGTTTGATTATTGCACAATCTTAAGTTGTTTATTTTTTCATATTTGCGTTCAATTTTAAAGAAATTCCAAGGCTATTTGGGGACAAACATCGTAATTTTGAACCGGGGTGAGATGGCGGGGACAGCACTCCAGCTGACACCCCCTCTCCAAATTACCATACCCCACCAGAGGGAGGATGCATGGCCATGACGGATTTACGACCGCTTACACGATGGTTCTTCGATGGTATGTAGTCTCGAATTTGAAAACATTTGGTTACGAAGCCGATAGCTTATCACAAGTCACCATGGTCTCTCTCAAACTTTAAATCATTGTAACCTGTTCTTCAATGTATTTTTTTCCTTAATCAAACTTAATGTACTTTCAGGGAAGACTTTCTTCTTTTACATTTTGTTTTTGTTTTCTAAGAAAACTTGCAATTTTCTTTCATAATTGAGGAAAAAAAAGCAAGACAGTTAAGCCAATAAAATATTTTCATATAAATAACATATATTCACAAACTCTGAGAAATTCATGTAACAATTTTCTTTTGCTTTTTAAAGTTGTTTCCATTTCTCCCTATATATTACAAAATTTACTAAGCACTTTTGCAATGGTAAAAATTATCTTGTGCAAATGGTACAAATAAATCATGTATATAATGTACAAATTACATCATGTAAAATTAATGCTTAGTCGTATTTTTGAATGCTTATCACTAGAAAAACAATTACAAAATTACATCATTTACTTTTCCCCACAGCATAATTTAAAATATGAGAGAATTCCTATTAATAGACGTATTTAACTTATTTTTAGATTTTAAATAACAATTTGGTCTATCTAAATTATGTCTAAGGAATGAAGACCTATCATTTACTTAGGGTGCTCTCCATTGTTGATAAAGTGTCTCATAAAATCAAATTTAATACCCCTCTTTTCCTTTCGTCTCCCATTCAAAACCATTTTTCTACTCCCTCATAATTGTCTTACTCATTTAATTTAAATTAATTCTATAAAAAAATTGAGTTCGTATGATTTAAAGGAAATATTTGTTGTTTCTAGACAGTGGATATGCAATCTAATATTTTTTGCCAAATTTGTGGGCAGGAACAAGAAAAATGTTTTCTAAATATAATGCCCAAAAATGTATGTATTTGATCTTCGAGTTAAAAATAGGGCAAGAGAAAGTTGAATTAATAAAAAAAATTCATTTCCAACCCATTTTCTAATAACTTTGTGAAAACTTTCCACTGGTATATCTGACTGAAGCTGAATAAAGGTCTGTTTATAGGAACTGAACACGAGAAAAAAAGTTAGGGTGTATTTTCACCTCTCAGTAACCAGTTTTCTTGAGGAAAAAAAGCCCAAATACCCGTCTGATAGAGAAGATATGATAGCAAATACTAAAATATTAGAGTGTAAAATGAGTTTAAGAGTTAGTTTTCTCTATTCTTAATCAAACTATTACCATGAAAACTTAGATGAGGGAAATTCAATAAGATTAAAAGAAATGAAAAGTATTATGAAAGTCGGAATAGTATGTATGATAGCGAATTACTGATGAATGATGGGGAAAAAAACGATACCTGTCGAGTTCAGAAAAAGAAAGAAGAAACAATGAAAAAAATCTCTGAAGTGACAAAAAAAGGAATTTGTCACCATTTTCTTAATTTATCACCAAAATTTCGGCAGAGCTCGAATCTGAAACTATTTTTTACTTATATTATGATAAAATAAAAATGGAAATGTCAAAATACTTTGAGTTTCTTTCCAACAACGTAAGAAGTAGTTCTGAGAATGAGTCCTACATTGTAGAAAAAATGGAACTACTTTGGAATCAGCATTGACAAAAATATAGAAAACAATTTTTTTTGACAAAAAGGCAGAACTTAACCACGTTATTTAAATATATAATTAAGATTCGGTACAAAACAATCAGGAAGGAAAGTATAGATTTAACTGAAACGAAAAGTGATGAATAATGCATTATTAAAAATAGTAGAATTTTTCATAATATGATTAAGCTTTAAACAATTTTCTACTATATTAAATCATTCAGGATGTAATTCTCCCATTGTTCACAAGCATTATTATAAATATTTCATTGAATTTTAACTATATCCAAAATATAAAAAGCATTTACATACTTTTTGAACGATTTTAGGATATTTTAATTAAAGTTTTATAAAAACTATTTTTTAAAAAATATTCGATCTGATAGCCTATTTTCTGGCATATAATTCTGCATCATTGCTGTCATAATAACACCTTTCCTTAAATTTCCATATATAATTAATTTGCATGTTCCTTCTTCTACCGTCCAAGTTCATCAATAGTGTTGGGTTTGTTCTTAGAAAGAGCACTTTTACACAGAACAAAAACACAAAAGCTCATAAGTTAAACGTCAACAAACTTTTCAGAAATATGTTAACTATTTATGGGCAATACCTGCGGCAGTGCTCATTATTTCAAAAAAATTCAATTGCACTTTTCAAGAAACTACTTATATAACTTTGCCTAGATGCTTGAAATTACTTGAAAGTGGGGATAAAAAATGATTTTTTTTGTCAAAATAGGAAGTAGAATTGTCACTAGATGTTACGTTGGCTTTATTTTAGCATTTTTCCACTCCTCTTATCTGCAATTTCGCATTCCAGGAGAATACTGCGATAATCACAAACTCCTTACTGAAACTTCTTTTGCATTAGGAGAATTAGATTGTACATTCTTTTCACTTGGTTTTCGATAGTAAAGAGATCTACTTTGTTTCACATATTTAGGTAAACCTCTGTTTCATCAAATATCATTCATTCATCTCTTGTTGAATAGAATTCATTTAGAGTTCTACAAACTGTTCTGCGTTGAGCCACATGCGTTGGTAAAAATTGGCGAACAATACATCTTATAATTTCTTTAAATGGTAACATTTGGTCTACGGTAAATTTTGCCAAAAAGGTATTTAAAAACTTTGCAATTTATTTATATTTTATAAAAAAATTTATTACCTGTGATTTCATTTAAAAAATAGTTTAAATAGTTCGTACTTTTGTCGGATAATTTTTAAATCTACTTTCCATGTGGACGTAATGGTTGACGGTTTTCCATTTCCTATTAATAATATATCTTATCTCTTGGAAATTTGAATGCTATACATTCACATCGTGTTTGAATACTGAAATAAGAATGTTTCTTTTATTCGATGCATTACTTTTTTCCATGGAATGGTTTTGAAGAAGTATAAATTTAATAATAGCAGAGACTATTTCTCAAATCTAATAATAAGCTGTTGTCAGAAATTTTTATTCTAAAGGAATGTATTTTTTTTCTAAAGCTCTTTATAGAAATATTTTCAAAAATGTGTAAAATCTCTCTGTATATGATAGTATAAAAAGAGAGTATTTCGAATAAAACATTAAATAACCAATTGATTTTTTTTGTTGATATTCTAAGTTTATAGAAATTTTCTGGAATATGTAAAGTTCTTTTGTTTTCTTACGAAGATTATGTAAACCTCTATTTCAGTCGCACATAAAAAATATAACGATTTCCGGGTTTTTTTTCATAAATAAATTGCCAAATTTCAAGAAATTCATCTTTCTTCCTTCAAGAGCTTTTCTTAATTTTCTTATAATAAATAAGTATATATATATTTTAATTTTTCAATTTCATATCCTTCCAAATACAATTTATTAAACTTACGCACACAGAACAATTTATTGATTAATCATAATAAGTTATTTCTATACAAAACTGTTGATGCTTCTTGATTTTTTAAAAACAGAATTTCAAAGAAATTTTATTTAAATATTATTGAAAAAAAGTTTATCTTTTTAGAATATTAATTCTTGCCTAAATTACTAATTCAATATTCAGCATTCTACCTGAATAAAATACCAATACCATGAGAATTGTACATATATTTTTAAGCGTTCTTCACGTTCAACATTGACAAATGACACTCGTTAATTGCAACTTTATTAACAGTGCAACTTTATATTAACAAAATTGCACTTCCAGATAGGTTAAAACTCAAAATAGATACTTAATCAAGAAGGACTCATATGCCAATGCTAAATAGGAGGATAAAATGGCAAGCCCTTACCGAGGTTTGAATTCTGTTTCGAGTAGCCATTAACTTTGACAGCAAAGCTCTATATCAATAGCATCGTTGGAGCGGAACTCTACTCGCCTACGTTTAGGTGTTCCTGATACTGCCAACCAAGCTTGTGCATTTCCTGTCATATCAGCTCTCAGTTGATTCGGATACACACCACTGATTAAGTCATCACAAGTCATCAATTGCAAGGACAGTAATGAGATGTATCCTAAATGTTGTTGTTTAATAACTTAAGGTGTTTTGAAAACATCTAGAAATTTGTTTTATGAATAATTCGTGCAAATTTGTATAAGATGAACAATTTTTCAGTTCTGTAACTGGTAAAAAAATACTTCTTTTTTACTAAATTGAGTAGTAAAGATGGAGATATTGTACATTATATTGTAGTTAAAAAATTAATAAAAAATAAGTAATTTTAAAGCAATGTCTTTGTTATCACATTTAATAACACGCATTAAAATATCATAATTATCCATACATAACTTATTAAGCTTACATGCTTTTTCAGACAACAGTCACTTATATTTTTTAATTAGTCACCTTACATGAATGCATTGTTTTCGGTAATGAGAATTGAAACTTCAACTATTCATTGACAAGAAATAATATTTATTAAGTATTAAAAATGGGTAGTTTTTTTTTATTTCAGTTTACAATTTGTGTCTAAGTCCTAAAAAACTGGACTTAACTTTTTCCAGGAAACAATATACTTTCTGGTGAATTTTAAACAGTTTTTAATGCATTTTAATTATATTATATTAATGGCATGTTTAAAAGTTACAAATGCCGGCTTTCTGGCACAGAGGTAGTGCGTCTTCCTCGTGTTCTGGTAGTCCCGAGCTCGAGTCTCGGTTCGGGCATGTTTGTTCTTCTGTGTGCTATCTGTGAGGTGTGTGAATGTGCCCCCCCCGTAAAAAGGGACTGTGCTAGAAAATGTGGGGAGCGTGTAGCTAAGTCGTATTCTTGGCCCTAGTTGGTTCTACTTCAAAAAAAAAAAGAGAGAGACGCTCATTTCGGCTTAAATCTGCTGCTGTATTGCAGGGGGCTTGTCCATAAGCAAGTGCCCTAAGTAACAACAACAACAACAAAAGTTACAAATAGGCTCTTTTGGGACAGACCAAATAAGTCATCATCAGTTGCCAATGATGACACCTGGTAACAGATTTTATAAAAATAGGTCTCTGAGTTTTTGTGTAATTTAGCTAATGCCAAATATATACGTCGATTAGAAATAAGATAAAATTAAAAAAAAGTAATTTAAAAAGTTTCTCTGAATTTTTTTTATACAGTATCATAACTTTTAACTAAGAATCGTTAAAAAGTAATATATTTGACACTTTTAATACATGTAATTTAATCGAAGAAATTTAAAATCCTTTAATTCTAATATTAAAAAATTCCTTTAAAACTTCAATGGTCAAAATCTATATTGAAATAGCTCACGTAAATAGAAACAGGAAGAAGAAATTTTAATTTCTTCCTAAGGCCTCATTTCAGGTTAGAATATTCATCAACATTAACAGGGAATCACAATATCCATAACATTCTTTTCCCGGCCTACATTCCATTGTTTCTATTTCTAACTGCTAAGTCTATGTGTTTCTAATCCTATTAGTCTTCAGTTGATTCTGCAGCCATTGATGACCTGTTTTGTTTCTGGAGATTTAGTAATGGATTCTATATTTATTTCATACACCGGAAACAAATTTTATTTTAAATTTTGTCCTGCAACTATTGTTTCTAAGATAAATAAGTAGTAGTATCAAAACATTAATTACATTAAGCAGATTGGATTAATATTAAGTCTTTTCTTTGATAAATTATATAAAACAATGTATTCAATTGAAAAATAAAACTTATCAAGTTCCTGCAAATCCTCAAAAGCTTTGTTGAAAACTGGAAACGCGAAACCTAAATGTTAAAAAATATGTAAAGTTATTTTATTTTATTTCTAAATCAGTTTTTGTTTAAAATTTTTGAATAAACTTCGTTTATACAATCTCTCATCAGATTCCAACTGCAATCTGCCCTGATTTTGGTCTGCCATTTTTTTTTATGTTCTCCTGAAAATGTTCTCATTTTTTTCGCTTAGATTTTCAGGGAAAGAGAGAGTGAACGGGCGTACTCAGATTATAAGGATTAAATGAAGCATCATTTTTCTTCCATTAATAAATTTTGTAATATGCTCTAATAAATAACAAAAAAAACCCCACAAAATTCTAATGCGAAAGTACAAAAGTTTAATTAAAAATTAGAAATAAGAAGAATTAGATTAAGTCGA
>JAOUZG010016587.1:11746450-11763923 GCA_026289955.1 Argiope argentata | reverse complement strand
ACACATTTAACATTAATTTTCTCTCATCCCATAGCTTCGTTTGGTTGATATTTTTACATGAAATTAGTTAATTATTAAATTGATTAATTATAATCTGTAATTTGCTGTCATATAAATATTCTATTTGTCCTGGATTTGATACCTCATTTTCTTTATATCTAGATGAAAAATTAACAATTGTTATTATCATTAATATTTCTTATATTTTTTACAAAAATAGTCTGAATGACCTAGTATATAATAAGCTGTCTTACTCCCATTACTATAAAGTTAATTAAATAAAAATAATTTCCAGTCTTGAAGTTGCTTAGAATGGTTTTGAAAGAGAATGAGATCCAAGTTTTTTCACTCAATCTCACTTAAAGAATCAACGAAATGATTTCCGTTTACACTTTAAGTTTTATTTACTTATTCCAGGTATTTTTTACCCCTTTATAGGTAACTCAAATATATCCCGATTTAAAGCTTTCAAGAAGATCTTTTATTTTTCTTAATTTTATATGCAGTGGAGGTAAAATGATTCTACTTCGTTCGACTAAGAGTTTACAGGACAATTTAGTTATATCCAAAGGTATTTTTTGGTTTAATTATTCAAAATTTATGAAGATTCCACCCTTTTTAAACAAGATCTTTAGATAATTAAGAGAAGATATTTCATAAATTCCCCTAGTTGAGCAAGGGTTATTTAACCATTTTTAATTTTACATGAATCCCTCATTAATATTCATTGATTTAATCTTCATCATGAACAAAGATGTGGCATTGTATTGTTGTTTTATTCATCTCTGAATTTTCAGCATTAAGCCCTATATCAATATTCTCCCCATTTTGGTTTTTTTTTCTTCATTTGAAAAATAAAATGCTATTTAAAGTTTTAAATGTATTGTAATTTAGATACTTTATATCTCAAAAAATAGATTTGAATCATCAAACATATGTTCGTATTAGAACTCGCCATGTCAGATATAGTTTTAAAAAATACTATGAACCAAGTAAATTTTTTTTATTACCATGTGTTATTAGCAATTTTTTACAAGGAAAAATATAGTTTCATTTTTCATAAGATGAACCTTGAAATACACTATTACTATGCTTTCAGGCATTCAAGATATGCAGAGATGTTTCAGAATAGAGACCTATTCGTTCTCTATTCCGAAAGGTGGTTACTATTGATGCCTCCAACCGGCAGCGTTGTTTGATATCAAAAGCATAAAACATGAAGTGAACGACGATGAAGCTCCATCTTCTTAACAGATAAATCTTTTTATTGTAACAATTGATTACGTACTGTAACTACTATGACCATACATCAATCAAGAAATATATAAAAAAGGAGAATTTCGTTACTTTTGGAATTAAATAAGGTATTATTGCAACTGAGTTACCTGATGAAAAAATTAAGTTGACCAATTTTTGGCAAAAAGACTGTCACTGATGAGCACCTTAGCTGGCAAATCTATCTTTCCTAATATTTGCCTAATTAAAAATGCCATTCGATTAAATTTAATTTTTAATGGTGTCAATGGCAGGCTACATAGGACCCTTATTGTAGATAAACTATTCGAAAGTGACGATTTCTTTCAAATATATCAATCATCCAGTAAATCTTATTAAAATCCTTTTGAACACGTCCGTGACGCTTTAAAAAGAAACATTTCTTCATGATCAAATCTGTAAAATATATGTAGCGAACACAAATACTGATTGATAGAAAAATAAATATGCCTTTCCCAAGAACCACTATACAAATTTGTATTCAGTAAGCGAACCGAAAATCGAGTCAATTGCTGCAGTTAAAGTAGGTCATATCTTTTATTAAGGGGAATCTGAATGATACTCTTCCTCTTAAAAATACGAAGTATTATTCGATTTTTTCTCAATAAAGCCATCTTGTTTCGATCCTTATAGTACTTTTATTTTTTCTACAGTATCCCATTTTAGTGGGAGTTTTTGATATGTAATCCTCATTTATGAGACGATTTCATGCAAAGTTATGGAGAAAGAACAAACATCTTCATCTTTGCAAACATAATATACACGACAACATTAATATATATATATTCTCACGGAATATCAATTTTTAATGTATTTGAGATATTTGGATTAAACTATGTATATACTCTTTCCACAGAATGCATTATGAGATTTCAAAGATTTATACATTAAGTGGTTATGAAGTATCTTTATCAGAACACGCGTTTCTATTTTTTCTTGTAATATTTACGTTTAAACTTCGAATCAGTGCTTCATAAATAATAATTTAAATAAAATTAACCACAAACATACAAAATATCATATAAATTGCTCATTTATGGATATTTTCAAAGACATTAACTACTTCAAGAGTTATTTAGTTATAAAAAATAAACATACATTTTTATAAACCGTACACTTCAATGGAGAGAAGTATTTAAAACTTTAAATGAAAATGAAGCAAAAATAATTATTTTCTTAAACGATTTAACAGAACTAGTATCGATATGTTATGTGTAATTTTCCCCATTGAATATTTATGGCATGGATGTATACTTTTCATTGTACCATTTTCTAAAAATATGACGATAAAACACTTTATATCATCATTTAGATAAGCATTTTATTCATGCTTGCTAAAAGAAAATAAAGCAATTTAAGGAAAAACAGTTGAGTGTTATTGGGTTTTTGATACAACCATAAAATGCAAACTTATATTTCTAGATATTTACTTTGTAGCTATAATATATCAGTCTACATCATCTTGTTCGTGACTTTAAAGCACATAAAACCATTACGTGGAGAATTTTTCTTCACCTTCATTCCAACATTTTATTGAAGGCAGAAACAGTTTTTTTTTCAGTTAGGAATGCTACAGAAGAAAAAAATGAAAGATGTGGCAATATGATTGTTGATAATATTATAACGAGATTTTTGAAAATAATTTCTAGGAGAGTAAATTTCATTTTTTCTTTCACCTTTGAAATATGACAAAAGTATTGGATTAATATCAATTTCAACAATGGTTAAAGCATTTCCCATTTACTATATTTAGCTTAATTTTTTTTCAATTTTAAAATAGATAAAAACGAATGCAATAGCAGTCGGATATTTTATAAATCTCAAATGACTGGTGCTAATATTGAATGTTAAGGGTTTTTTTTTTCAATTTCGAAAAGAATTCCAACGTTACATTGATTTATCCCTGATTTTACTTTTAAAAAGTATAGCATCTATCAACACGTTCGCTGCTATGATTGATGCCTGTGATTCGGACTAATCTCTAATAAGATGCTTACTTATTTGCTCTGTTTTTATTGTAATAGAAAAGAAAATATCCAATAAGTATGAATCACCTGTGATTCTCGTGCTGATTAATGTTTTAAAATAAGGCGATATAAACTAAACATAAGCTTGTTCTACTCGCATCGAATTCTACATTGACTAAGAACTTTTGTCATATGATTATGAGTGACACGGCAGTCAACGTGTTAAAGGTAATTGATTTAAAACAAAGGTTTCTACATAATTATTTATTTGAAGTACCTAATGATTCCCTTTAAAATTCAACTCGTTTATTTTAGAGGAACATCATGAATATCCAAATCAATTGCTACTAAAGACTTAGTACGTTTATAATTTTTTTCAGAATGCTTTATCACCACACTACTGGCGACTATATTTTTAAAGATTTTAAGAATTCTTTCTACTTAAAGACTACCTAATTTGTCATCTAAAAGCAATAACTGTTTCAAATATTTTTTTCTCTTAATTGTCGGTTATCAACAGAAAAAGCACTTTCTAAAACTTATTTTTAATTTCACTGTAAAGAACTTTTGGAATCAGATTTCTGACACTAAAAATAATCTGCCATTTACATAAGTCGTCACGAAAGAGCTATCAAACTCACCATTTAGAATTTTTCGAATAAATTTACTATATCTACTTGCTATCGCTTCTCAGTATTTTTGTAATAATGTTCATATAGAAGAATTGATGAAGTTCATGTTACCTAAGAGCAAGCAATAATGCATTCTAAATATGAAAATATAGATATTTGAAGCGCAAGTGTTTTGTTTCCCTGCCGTTTTGTATGAATAGACTTTCTAAATTCTTTTTAGAAGGCTGGTAATTATAGAAAGAGAAGGATTTCAAAAGTAGGGAATGGAAATAAGGAATATTAGTAGCAAAATTGATGAAAGTATAAATCTCTGTGGCGAAAAATATCTGCTTTTTCAAACTTCCTTTTGTTCATTTAAATTACTTCGACGTTGTCTACTATCGTTAGCTAATGAGTTATACATATCATCTCGCCAACAAGTATGTTGCTCCGAACTACGAAGGTCACAGGTTGTTTTGTGCTTGTGTAGGTGAAATATAGTTTTGATTTTGCACCATAAGCATTATTTCAATGAAACATCTTGTTGTTTAAAACATACTGTACAATGATAAGAACAAAAAATATTTTGGTTTCTCTCGATGAATATTATATAATATCTTAAAAGAGTAAATCTTTTCTGTAAAGACAGATGATTTAACTCGAATATTTATTCCTCGAAAATACAAGGTTTTTCAGAATTGCGATATGTCGGATAATATTTGATCTTTATAAATCTCTAATAAAGGATTCTGGATTATTTTTAAAGTCTTGGCTTTATTTATGCGTAACTATTACACGTCATCTTTCACTAATAAAATTCACAACAGAAAAACTCTAAAAATAAGGAAAATGTTTTTACTTCCTTCTTTATTGCTTGAAAGCAACTTTATTTTTTACAACTATAGATAATTTACAAAACTTTTATATTTTATCAATTAGTTCTGTATAAAAACTTTCAATAAAATTATAATTCAGGAAAGGAAATCCATATTTCAAAAATATACAAACTTACTTACCATAGTCTTTTGTTCAATATATCTCAATATTTTCCTTCATACTTATTAATAAAGTACACTGAAGAGTCAGTTAAAACTAATGTAGCAAGTCGCATGCAAATAATGGAGGTGTTCAACCAATCAGTTTAACGTGATGCCGTCGTCAGTTCGTATATAAGACAACAGGTGTCTTAGAAGGCTATTACATCTATTCTTGTTGGTATAATGGCAGGTTATCAAGATTTAGGGGATTTTTAACGGCGACTAATTAACGGCTCACAAGAGAGGGAGCACAGCATTTCTGAAGAATAGATTTTCGAGACCGACCATTTCTAGGGTGTACCGCGAATACCAGGTTTCCGGTAAAACTTCAAATATCCGACAGCGGAGCAGATTGAAAAAAGCCCTTGATAGAACAGGATCATCGATGTCTGAAAAGAATCGTTACACGAACTAGGCTTTCAACATTTTCTCAAATTACTGCGGATTTTAATCCAGGCCCATCAACAAATGGCAGTGTACACAGCAAAGGAACCTAATTGATATGGGCTTTCGTAACCGCAAACTTTCAAGTGTACTATTGTTAACTCAGCGACATAAAACTCTGCACCAAATTGAAATGAAATTTCTTGCAACATGCCATATGATTAAAGGTCAAATAGAGATACACTCACAAATTTCTAATTCTCTTAATTTATGTTAACTATATTGGATAAAACATCCCTAGCTTCCTTGGTATAACATTGATCCTTTGATCTTGTGAAAAGAAAACACATCACGGTGGTTAAAGACACAGCATAGCATAGTTTTACAATTAAATTTCTGTAACTAATTTAAAAGACATTTAAATTTCTTAACTCTTGGTTAGGATTTTTTTTAAAAAGAAAGTTTTCTGTAATATATGAGTATCATTAACTATATATGTATCCTTTTCAGTCTATTTATAGTTTATACATACTAATATCCTTTCTTAATAGGATCAAAAACTTTTAAGATGCAAAAGATAATTTTTGTAATGTTTACTTTTTAAATGTGAAATAAAGGCATTTTTTTATTCAGCTTAGTAAGCATTTCTTTCAGTCAAAAACAAGTTAAACTAGCATATTAGTGAATTATGTTTATACTAAATACATGCATTTCCAATTTTGTTGAAAAATTTCAAGCACTCACCAAAAGTGAAATTAATCAAAGAATCAGTAACTTCTAAAAAACATGATTTTTAAAGAACTTATTTCAATTACAGTTTTTCTTAGCAGTATTGGATTTGTTTTTCGCTAGTTTTATGCTCCTTTATTTAAGAGTTCTTTTTTTTTGAAGAAAAAAAGGAAAATTCGTAAGAATTTTTTATGATTGAATGTTATTCATTGTCTTTTTTTTAAAGGAAGAAAATATGTCTGATTCCAGCTGAAGAGTAAGAGAAACAAAGCTATAAAATCTGTATTGATACTTTCGTAGAAAACAATAAAACTCAGAGAAATTTTCAGTTTGTTTTTTTAGAGCAAGAATGATTTTGACCCACGTTCAAACTTACCTTACAAAATCAAATTTTACGAGAATAAAAGGTTGTTCTTTCCAACCATGGTAGATGAAATATTTGACAACACGATAAGATTTATTTTGAAACTTTTAACGCATTTTTCGAAAACTGCATGGCAAACGACATTTTTAGAAGAAATTCCGGAAAGCCAGAATTGAAACGTAAAACCGGGCTGATTCTTTCCAAAACGATGATTTTGCGTTTTCCATTTCGCAACCTTCTCCTCTCTCTCTCTCCTTCTCCCTCCCCTCCACCTCTACACCTGGTACCACCTAGAACAAATCGACTGTGGCCACGGGAAGATGCCACGCTATTATTCCAAGAAATACACATTTAATATCGAATATAACTATTTATTGGACATAGCGAATTGTCTTTTCTGTCTCCTGCTACAGATTCTTTCCATGCTGCGGTCGTTCCGATATTTTGCTGGGAGCTAGCTGTGTTATTTGATAATCGGGGCTCCGTTATTTACAAAAATAAGTTAAAATTACGGTGATATTTTATGCTTGAATACATCTAAAAAGGATAGTTATACTTTTTAATAAAGAACTTTATACATAACTATTAGCAATGTTTATTAAAGTTATTATAGTATTTATGAAAACCCTTTTTTTTCAGTTGAGACTTAGAACATGTGTTTTTTTTAAAAATAAGATTTATTAGTTTGTAAAAATGTGTGAATCATACATCACCTTTAGAAACCATTTTATGCAATGAGTAATCACATATTTGTGTATAAAAGTCATGTAAATATCAATCATAAATTAATACTAGGTTAATTAAATGGGTAAGGATTACGTCAAATGTAATATGTGCTAATGTAGATGGAAATATGTTTTAAACACAAGCATCAAAGCTTGTGACACAAAGCAAGGATCATTGCCTAATGTTGAAATATAGGTTATCTATTATTAGTATATGATGCTAATACTTTTCTATACAACATTGAAATGTATGCTATCTTTTTTTGGCATATGATACCAACACGTTTCAGTACAACAGATTCCATCGTCTTTACTCAGTCTATATACTTTTCTATACGCTGATGTTATTGCACAATTTCTGTTGGCATGAATTTATTCCATTACGTCTTTTCTTTCATTTATGATGTAAAAATAAAAGTGGTTTATAATATAATTCGAAATTATATAACACTAATTATTAAATGATTTTTCTTGAATTTACGTTTTTCAATGAAGAAACGTTCATGAGAGCATTCAAGGAATTGATCAGATTCACTGAAGAGGAGAAAGATTTTGGTTTACCCTATTAAATAAGAAACTGAAATTACTTTGAAACTCTCTTCTTTGGTTCTGTTTGTGCAGGTATTATTGTGCACAATAACTGCAAGTATTTTTGCACTAATAGCATATATATATTCAGAAATATAAAGTGTTTTTCTTAAAAATAGATAAATTTTTCAACACGTTTTTTTTTGTTTATTAAAGGTGTTCTCAATAAAATTATACGAAACTCATGAAATGTGTGAAAATATAACACCGTAGCATTATATTGAAAAGCGGAATTAATAGTATGGATATTCAAAGAAAAATGAGCATTTTTAATAAATGATTTCAACTGCCTATACGAAGAAGTATATTTTTATATTAATAATTTCAAAACCAGATACAGGGTAGCTTTTATAAAATATTCAGCTGAATAACGTTGAGATTCCGAAAGATATTGGCATTACAATGAACTGATTTTCAATTGTTCTCTTGAAAAAGAAAAAATGGTGAAAAAATTTGCACAATTTGTTATTTTTTTAAGTTTAAATCTTTGAATAATTATATAGGAACTGTATAAATAATCGAAACATTATATATAAACTTTAAATTATATAATGATTTAATATCTATTTTAAATGTCAAGGGTTGTTTACTTAACCCAGCCTAGTTACGTAGGCAATGCAACACTGCTTTGAACTGGTTAGGTATTCTTTCTTTGTAATAATATTTTAATAATTTCTAATAATAACATTTTAATACCTTTATCTTTTTTCCTGAAAACTCGCTCCTTGAAATATTTCATATGGTTTGACTATAATATTGACAGTCTTAATCCATGATATCTTTTTCTGAGAGACAATATGAAAAATTTTGTATATTGACGTAATTCCGGCGATTTAGAACCTGAATAAATCTTCAGGCACTAGCAGGTTTTGCAAGATATCTTTATTAATTTGTATTTTATTTATATTATATTAATGCTGAAAATGTAGGAAGTTTTGTGGACATTATTTTTATGATTTTCAACAGTTTGCAAGATGGAATACCCCCTTTTGGTTACATTTGATATTAGCATACAGATGCATATTAAATAAAATTCCTGTACATTTTTATTAATCATCTGATGGATAATCTAAATAATTTTTCACTGCTTTTTAGTACTCTTCTTTTTAGATCTTCTGCCCTTTTCTGAACTATATGTATATATGGAGTACTAAAAATTTTATAAGAGGTGGTAGGATTTCTCGCTGTGAAGACTACTCAGTAAATCATAAGTAATTTAATTGTCATTTGACGAGGGGATCCAAGGACATCAGTGATCCAAGGATAAAATGCACTTACGAAGGAGAACATAGTTATCATATAATGTGAAGAATTTTTAACCATGGAATGGAATTTTTCGATGAAAATGAGTTAGATTCGATTATATGCAACAGTGTAATCCCTCATTGCAACAATTATGTAATTTAATAAGGATTATTTAAAATTCCATTAAGATAAAAAAATTGAAATTCATCACACAACATAATTTTTGGTGCATTTAAATATAGCGACAAATGAAATCCATTTATGTACTTTATAGTTGTGGTAGTATAAATTTAAATTGTAGCAAGTAATAAAGTTTTTTAAAAGTTAACTTTGATAACCCTGCTGAAAGTATGCTTGATTGCAACATCTCTTTAGAGATTGTTTCGCCCTCTTGTATAAAACATTACAAAATCTGTAGAGTTTGGCTATTACTACCAAAACTATATAATCAATTATCATTCAAGTTTAAAAAAATAATATTGAATATATTCTCTCCATTCGCATCAACAAGGAATAATTTTTGATCATGGATGGAAAAACTTTTTTCAAACCACCTCACGTAGTTGACGTGATGTTGTTCGCTTATTATTCCCTTGAGTAATTTTTATTAACTGTTCTATGTATGCAATGCTATTGTCTCTATTTATGTATCTTACTGGGTTCTCGACTCCGTATTTATTTATTTGCATTAATTGACAGATTTTCCCAATCTGTTTGCAAAGTAAGATTATTTGTTAAACACTTGTTTTAGTGAAATGCCTAAACTGGGGCAGAACCATTGTTATTTAGATAAAATTATCTCACTAGTCATTTGAAATTCGAAATATTGATATTTTTGATCATTTGAAGTAGGCATTTGATGATAAACCCTTTCAAGATTCTTCATTAACACAAATATTGATGTGGTATCAAGCCAACTACCTTCATTAAAAATGGACATGATTCGAGTTACTTTTTGCAAATCAAAATCTCATAACGCAGGAAAGAAAGAGAAACAAGATAAGCTCTGACTCTTTAAATTGATCCCAAAATTATTTGTATAATTTCTATTACCTTATAAACATTGAAGCTTTTTAATTGAATATAAAATTAATTCCTTATGTGAATATTAAAACCAGGATATTTAGGGAAAAGCTACTACACAAATTTAAAGTATTAAAAAGGATTTAAAAGTGAATAGCACAGAATTTTTCAAAAATTGAGAAAATATTACAATGAATAGAAAATTAGTAGAATTCAAAAATATTACTTATTTCTTATTAGGAGTAATGATATCTGGAATATTTTTAACCTGAAACAAGTTTTCAGTTTCAAAAATGTTTTGTTAGCGGAAGAACAATTAGACCCAAGATACTTATTAATCAGCGGAACAAAATGAAACGAAGTTATAAAGACATTCTTCATATGTATTAGTACTTATAAATTCTCCAATGGCAGTAAAATGTGCAATTTTGTGCCGGTAACTAATACAAACAGAGAGAACTGAATAATAATGAAGACAGTATATAAATTTTTGACTAATCGTTTTCTAACCAAAAATTATTGATTGCTGATTTATTCCATATTCGTGCTTAAGAAATTTATATTCATTGAGAAAAATAACTTGTATCTCATAAATATGCATAACTCAATAATTCAGCACTGCTTATATAGAATGCAAAGATAACTAGTTTCATATTGCGAAATGAGAAGAAAAAGGATTTTCCCTTGACTAATGAATACAAACGACTTATTCCACTTTAATTCCGAGCAAATGGAAATATTATAAAATATTAAACTGAATAAAAGGATTATTGCGCTAAAAAGCCAAGAAAAATATAAACATATTACATATTTGCATTTTCAAAGAATTTGATTAAATTGTGCTACGAAGCATGATAGTTTTATCAACTACGAGTATTTTATAATTTATCTTTATTTTGAAATCCATTAGTTATTTTGGGATACCATATAAGAAAAAGGATAAATAGTTTATTTCGTAATATAACTCATGCTTGCTTCAGAGAATTAGATAATTAACTCGATATCTTCTTCTTAGAAGACAAAATCAGACATTTGAATATATATATATGTTAATGAGCTTTTTTTTAAATTCTAAGATGGCAAAATCGTTTTGTGTTGTCTAATTTCAAATATTTTTATTGGCAATTCACAATTAATTAAGTTTTAGTTACAAGAGAATAGAACACTTTTGGCTATTGTGAATGAATTTATTATAAAAACAGTCTATACATAATTTTTTTTAAAAAAAAATTCCATTCATATCATAGTATTGTGGAGAACGATAAGGAAAGAATTTTTACTCTCCCCCAATTCCCTTATGACAGATGATAGAAATATAATCACTATTAGATCATTAACTCTTCACCAAAAAGAACATCTTTGGTTCTAAAATTATCTAACAGCTTATATTTATTATAAAATTGAGTTTGAAAATAAATTTAGACGCATAAATTCTATTCAATTTTAACCTATGCATTTGGAAAATTATCTAATACACTCTATAACAAAAAAATCGACGCACCAAGAAGGAATTGTCCGATGGAGACGAAAATTGGTGGATAGGAAGACAATGTGCTGAATAGTAAATGATTAAAATCAATTGGATTATTCATTGGATTCAAATGATCAATTGGATTATTTATTTCAGAGTTAAAATATCAAGTTCAATAAGGTGTTTATCCGCCTCTAGCTTGGATGTAAGCGGCCAAACGGCGTGGCATAATCCGATAACGCTTCCGGTTGGTCTCCTGCGGTATTTTCAGCCAAATTTGCTCCAATTGTCGAACGAGGTCATCCACATTCCGTGCCATATGCAATCGCCTTCCCATCATATCCCAGATATGAGCTATAGGAGAGAGATCTGGCGAAACAGTAGGGCAGGGAAGTGTTTGGCAAGTTTGCAGACAGTTTATAGCAACACGTGCCGTATATGGTGAGGCATTGTCCTGCTGAAAAACCAGCCGAGGGTAATGCAAAAGTAACGGTAGCAAAGCAGGTCTTAGGATGTCGTCGACGCACCGCTGTGCAGTAACTGTACCTCTAATGACGACCAAATGGTTCCAACTATCAAAGGAATTTTCACCACAGATCATAATACCTTTTTGAGGGCTGGTGTGGCCTGCAATAGTAAAAGTAGGATTCCCCTGATTCCAAAGGGTGTCTCCAAACACGTCTTTGATGAACGTCTGGAAACAGTTGGAAGCAGGATTCGTTGCTAAAGACGTCTTCAAGAATGTACGTCCCCAATCGGCATCATTCCAAACTGATCGAGCCATTCACCTCTGTACTCTCGCTCGGCAGTGTGCAGGCGTGAGTGGTAGGTGAAGTAACGGTCAGCGCGAGCATAGATTTTGCTATCTGAACAATCTGTGAATGGTCATGGGGGACACTGGTGTTTGTGTTGAACATCCGATGGTTGATAGAGATGAAGAAGGCGTTATGACAGCTGATCGGTCAATCACTTTATTCTCATGATCTGTTGTGGCCCTAGACCAACCACTACCATCCTGACGCTGAACTCTGCCATTTTCCACCCATCCTTGCCAGCATATTCAAATCACCACGTCGCTTCGTCTCAAATGACGAGCGATTCTCCGATTTGCACAACCGGCCTCTTTCAATCCAATGATACGACCTATGACAAACTCTGAGAATTGCTCGTAATGAGCACGAACCCTGTGGTGAGGCATTTATTAAGTTGTTGAAAGGTAATCTGAATCGCAATCAAACCGAAAGTTTTTACAACTTTTGAAGAACTGATCCTTATATACATCTGCTAAATGCGCAGTTCTGATGCCCTGGAGATCAAACTACTCGTTCATTGATTACCAAAATTTAACCATTTGTATATCTGGTTAAATCACTTATGCATACGAAATTTGAAAGCAATCGGATGATTGCTTCTTGGTACGTCGGTTTTTTTTTTGTTATAGAGTGTATGTCATGAAACTCAATCCTTGTTATCCAGTTCCATCCACATCTCTAGCATCTTAAAAAAATTCGAATAGTCAACAAATTCGAATAGTGTATCAATGTTTGAGCAGGAATTTTTTCTTCAATGGAAAACTCCCAAATTAATAATAACATTATTTAAAGAATCAACAACATCCATTTAAACAATTAATCTAGAATTATTCAATTTTATATTCAAATATTTTGTAAGATATTTATATTATATGAATATCTATAAATATATAATAGCTGAATAAATATGTAGAAATATAGAAAATATTTTTATAAAATATAAAAATATGTTTAAATGAATACTTTTTATTAAGAAGAGATTAAATCCGCTGAGTAAAACTTTAATGTTCCGAATGTTCAAATGCTTTACTTAAATGTTCAAGGTCATCACTGAAAAATACATTTGTAAAAAATTTGTGCAGTATATTTGATCTTGATCTATAATTTAACTATCATGAAAAATTTTTTAAACCTACAAAATATTTAAAGAATCTATTTTTTTTAAAAAAAATAATATATTTTTAACTGTCGGGAGGAAATAGAAGTTTAAAACAATTACATAGAATCATTTAATAGTTAAGAATTCAATAAAACTCAGAATTACTTAAGGTTTAATATAACTTTTTCAAGTTGCAATTGAAAAATGCATTTATGTGACATAAATTCTATTTTCTTTTCTTTTCTTTTTTTCTCCCGCCCTCAATTTTTTTGTTAAAAAATGCCTCATTTCAAGGAAATTATTTTTCTGAACTCATTAAGAGCTCATTTTATAAATTAATAAATAATTAAGTAGCCTTTTTTTTATAAACATTCGTTTAGAAAATAAATTATCAATATGTACATTTCATATTTTATCTAATTTTACAATTTTGAATATTCACTTTCCACTGCGAAGAGATTTATCAATCAAAAATTCTTTTATGTTCTACAAAAATCTAGTAAACCTGCCATAGAGTTCTTTTTTTTCTTTTGATACTTTTTTTAACAGTGAATTTGCAAAAACAAGGGATAACTTTTGACGTAACAATCGAATATTATAAAACTATGTAAAATTGAATTTAGGTATTTGCGACTTGGATTTAAGAGTAAGCATCTTTAAAAATTTAGAAAACCGGGAGAAATTCGTAGACTTCAAACCAAACGCCATAAGAATAAACCTTATAAGAGTGAACATAAAATTTTGATACAAGTTTTCATTACAAAGATTTTCTTTTATTATTATTATTTTTTGCATGGTGTATAATGTAAATGACGATAATAATTTTTGATGTTAATTATAATTATTTTGTGAATTAAAAATTTCAGTTCTTATTTTTGTTTTGTAAAAAAATATAGAAAATTATTTATTTATAAGATGGTATTCAAATTTTTTTTTCACCTCAGAAAAATTAGGCCCTACTAGTAAAAATCCCTTTTTTAAAACAAATTATAGTATTTTGAATTGTATAACCAGTACTCTTTAGTTACCTACTTGGGAAATAACTGTAAATTTTTCCCCATAATGTCATAAAACTCATTCGCTAAAGTTTCTATAGCTTCTAGAAATGTATCATTATATTGATTATGAAATATTTTAAGAGGTTCCATATAGTAGTCAATAAAAGCTTCTATGTAAAACAATATTACAACCCAAATGTTTTTGTGCCTTAAAACATTTTTTAAAATTAATACTTGCTTTAGCTATTAAGAGTAATAATTTACCTTTTCATTTATATGTATATGCATTTATTTAATAGTTTAAATAATGAATTAACTGACCCGTGTTACAAACAGTAAGTGTTAAAAAAAGTTTCATTTGTTAAAACTTTTATTTTAAGTATATCATTGGATTATAATATAAAATATAATGAATTAATCACTTATACAAGTAGATTTTAATAACTTATGTGTCTATTATAAAAATAAAATATAAATATATTTCAACACAAGCAAACAAAATTATGCGCCAGGAAAAGAAAGCATAATAGGTACAGTAATAAGAAAATTAAAATTAAAAATGTTCGAATAATAATTTCATGTGCTTTTTTTTGCATTTAATGTTCGCTTTTAATCTTTTAGGCATATATCATACGTGTTTTTTCTGTCATTCTTCCGTGACATATTTTTCAACTTTTCTTGATTCCATTACCTTCTTTCGCGTATTTAGTTATGAAAATATGACCATAAATATTCTATCGTGTTAAAATCTGTGTACTATGGAAGATGATCCATTATCTTAGATTTCTCACATAATAACAATTTTCTCGCAATATTTTTCGTATTTCTTAGATTATTATTCCACTTCATGACAATCCAATTTATCTATATCAGGACAACCTTTTCTTTTAAAATATTTAAGTAGACAATTTTGTTCATTGCAAATGCAATAAACTATAAACAATGCACAGAAAACATCCGGTTTCTGGTGTGTTTGTGTCCATAAAAGATCTCTTCCAATCTTTATCAATCTACTTAATGTTGGATTTATTCTTTGATCTTCATATTTTTACTTCCTTCTTAAACAAAAGACAAAAGTTATTTTTTAATCAAGAAATAAAATTTTAATCTTTATTAGAGTGCTTTATAGAAAATTGCAGCCACTTCCTCTAGCTAGCTTTAGATTTACCGGTTTTTACGCAGAATCCTACCATATAACTAATGTTCATCGAAAGTTTTTTTTTAATGTTACCTGAGCTTTCCGTTTTCTTTGATTCTTTCAAGACGTTTTTAATTATTATTATGTTTTTCCAATACTTGCAATTGGATTAGTTTCGATCTATCATATGAAAATTTTCAATTTTATATTAATAAGTTCTTTGGCTATCTTTAGATTTACCGGATTTTACGCAGTATCCTTATATTACCTGGTTTTAGGTTACCTGTGTTTTCTGTGTTCCTAGATTTTTTCAAGACGTTTTAAATTATTATTTTTTAGCAATATTTGCAATTGGATTAACTTCGATCTATCATATGAAAATTTTCAATTCTATATTAATAAGTCCTTTAGATCTTCATCTCTGAAAATTGAGCCTTTGTCTATTCTTTAGGCATTTACCAGTGACTTAAATGATAGTAAAATAACTCTATTGGTCTATTTCACCAATTTTTATTTCCCTGCAATTTTTTTGTTGTTTTCTCACTTTTGTCTCTGATTTGTACCGATCTTTTTATTCTCTCTCACTCTAGTGAAGATAAATTCCTTCTTTTATTTTCATGAGGAATTTCCATGAAAAATTAACAGATACAAAATTTATACTAGGAATTTAACTAATTTTAAGATTTTGGGAAAAAAAAGATAATGCTATGTGGAAAATTGACTGAATAAAACTTATTTATCTCTCTTACTTATATATATATATATATATATATATATATATATATATATATATATACATATATATATATATATATATATATATATATAGGGAGAATGTGAACTAAAAGTAGGAATTGAAAAAATATGTTAACAGTCTCTGTGTAGAAAAAATCTCATAAAATTATTCTCTTCAATGAGGAGGTTTATTGCATAAAAATCTCGATTTTTGGGGCTTGAAGTTGAAATTTATTCAAATATATTTCAGAGAAAATGCGAGTATCTGGATATTTAAGAGAGAAGTTCTTTTCAATACATTAGTATCGTAATCATGACTGTTTATCTCGGTGCAATGAAATTTTTCACACCACTGAAGTAACGTTAACCCCTTCGCATATAATCAAGATTCCTATCAGTGCAACTAATTACCGAATTTTTTAAAATCTACAATCAATTGAAAAATATTAATTTTAAATGTAAAAATCACTTAAAAACGTTTCAATATCTCAAATACTTCTTAATGTTATTGTTTGAATCGAAACAACAAACACCCCAGATAAGATAAGTCATGGAATTAGGAAATTGAGTAAATTCGTAGGTGGTTAACCTGAATCAAGTGGTCAAGTGACTATTACGAAGGAAGGTTAATTGGACAAGAACAAAGGATCAAACCGCGACCTTCAATTTCCGGTGTGGTTTCACGGGCTGCGAGATGCAGAATTTGTTGTTGGGCATGACGCATTGTGTTTCGCCGCCAAACAAATATTACTGCAACGCGTTGCGTCATTCGTCTACCTAACGCTCAGTTCCCACAAGAAAATTGAGACGCCCTCGTTGGGGGCATCTGCTCGAAATCCCAGCAACCCGCTCTGACGATGCGAGGTGGAAGAGGCGGAATACGCATGAGTTGATAACTGACCACTCAATCGTAACCGCTTACTCGAATCCTTTCGAAACTCATTTTCGCTACATCTGTCCAATCGTACAATTGGAGCATTATTATTATTTTGTACCACAAATTTCACGTGAATGGTGCTCCCGTCTTGCGATATTTTCAACATCTGGAAAAGAATCAAATTGATGAAATGATGGAAATGACGAAATGGGCGGGGTGGGGAGGGGACAATCAGCCAATGAAAGGAGCGAACGTTGGACAATTTTATTTATAAAAACCAATGATCTTCATACGTAATTCAAACACCCGACACATTACACTTTGTAAGGAAATAACGCTCCGTAAAGTTTGCGAGGAAACGTGTTATAAGACAACAAAATTTCGTAAAAAGAAAT
>JAOUZG010016587.1:11723722-11741450 GCA_026289955.1 Argiope argentata | reverse complement strand
TTATATATATATATATATATATATATAAACATTTACGTGGTCGACATCTTGGTGAATAATTGGATACCTTATCTAAAACTTTTAACCATATTTTTCATAAAAGTTATTAATTTGGACAGTGATTTATGTTGAACGAAAACCAAAGTTATTCAAGAATGTTAAGAAAGGTGACACTGAAAGTTAGATTTCATAGGAGAAGAGCTTATATTTTTGAAACGAAAAATAATGTATTTAAAAATATCGTAGCATTAGAAATTACATATTTTTTAAATACAAAAATATTTTTTTAGGTAACTAAGTAATTAAAATATATTGTAAATTCTCTTTTAATTAAAGTATGATGACATTTCATTCTTAGGGTATTTTGAAGATCTTATTTGTGCATTCAAAATCATGCATTATTGATAGAAAATATTGTTTCAGTTTATTTGATGAAAACAATGATAAGAACAGATGAAAATGCGTTGAATGCGTTGTAGAATTTGGTGTCTGGATGAAAGTAATTAGCAGAATCTGAATATTAATAAAATAACTTTAAAAATCAAATAAGGTTTCTAATACAAGAATCCAAAAATATGTTTTCTAGATTCTGGGATGCATTTTTAAGACTAGACTGAAAAGCCAAAGTTCAGTTAGTAGAAGAAAACAAATTAGAAAGGATATTTAACTCTATCCTCCACAAGATATCAATCATATTTATCATTATCAAAACTTCAATTCGGTTATTGACACACATATTTCAACTTAAAATATTTGGAAATTAGGATACATTTCAGATAATTTGTATCCTGAAATATGCCTATATGCTCACAATATGCCTATACCATAGTACACTGTTTAACTAAAAACTAATCAATGTGCAACCTAGAGGCAGTGGGAAGAAGAGCGTAAAAATATTGGAGCAATGTTCTTTCCTTCAACAAACACAGTGTTTCTGTTCTGATTAATAATAAGTGTACTAATATATGTAGAGAATGATAATTTTAACTAATCCTGCATTCATGGAAGAATTTGATGAATTTTCTGGAAAATTAGTGGGGATCTGAGCTTGTATCATTCCTATGGATGAAACATTTTTTTATATTATTAGAAATATATCTCTTATGACTCATTGATATTCACAGACACGTTGTTTTTCCTGATGCCGTATAATTGTTTACGAATTCATTTTAATGAAACATAATTGAGCTAACGTAGAGATTTTTAAAGAAAAGTTTCAATTTGGTACAAATAAATCATTAGTATAAATTGGCTAGTCTGTTTTCCGAATATGAATCTAATAGAACATATATGTGTCTCTTTAGATTCAGCAGGTGTTTGTCTATAACTTGATCAACAACAAAAATTAATGTTTCCCAAATTGAAAAGATTTTTTTTAAGATAATAGATCTGATTTAGGTTTTTAGATCTTTTCTGAATTATTCATATCCGAATATATTTCACACTTCATAGAAGATTTTTCATGCTTTTCTGACAGGCACAAAATGTTTAATTTTTGTTTCATACCAATATACTTGCATTCATTCACTTGCTTTTCACATATGTATGTTTTTTCCCTCTTACCTTTCACATATGTATGTTTTTTCCCTCTTATCTTTCACATATGTATGTTCCCCCCCCCCTTATCTTGCAATTCCATTGATAACATTTCTACTTATTAACTTTATCTTATACACAATGTTTATTGAATGACTTATTACCCTTTATTTGCTTTAAGTAGCATATTATCATGAAAGTAAAATGTATAAAAATATGATCAACTTACAAATGGCATCAACGCAACAATTAATTATATATTTTTTATAATAGTTTTACTGAGAATAGATAAAAACCCTTTTAAAACGAGTTTTTCAAATTTTCATACTCATTCAGAATAATAAGTAAGAAAAAAATTTATTTCATAAGATCATTAAGTAAAAAAATATATCACTTATGAAACAAAGAATTTCCATCTTCCATAATATTTATATAGCATTTGTATACCTATAATATATTATATCAAAGCATAACATTTATTTGGCATTTATATAGCCTCTACAAAGCTGCTAACATTAAATTAAATATTTCTTCAAAACTTTTCTCTTCCCTTTTTTGAATGAACAGAGAAATAAAACTTAATTAATATATTTTTATGTTGACATTCAATATCCAATCAAAATGCCTAACGTTCCAATACTTTTAAACATAATTAAACATATACACGATAAAAATCATAGTTTACAAACTTCTCTATCTGTAGAAATCATAAATAATAAACTGATCGATTTACCGACGTGAAATCACAAAATAATAAATATATATATTTGAAGTACATAAAAGAGTTTACTTACCAGTTCATCATTTATGTACCAGCGCAGGGTGGCAGCTGGTTTCGATTTGGCGGATGTGCAGTTCACAACTACAGTGTCGCCAATACGATATTCCTGATTGCCTCCGGTCAGAGTTGGTCCTTCGGACGGGAGAACTGGAAAAGAAACAAAAACATTCGACCCAAGGTTGGAGTCTCATTATTGAACATTCGTTATGGCAACTTCTGTGATTATTTAGTAAATAAGGAAGTTGATAACGAAATATATCAATAATACCTGATTAATAAAACAAAATAAGTTCTTAGAGATTTGAGTTTAGGATGATTTAAATGTTTTTCTTTGGAATTTCAGATGATGCAATGATTATTTTTGTATTAAATTTATTTTCTTTCTATAAATTTAGAAATAAAAAATTCTTAGTGTTACATAATTGGAAAATAAAACTGAAATTCATAATATTCATTGTATTAGTGTGAAATAGAACATTTCAAAGAATTCTATATATTTCGCTAAATTTTTCATGTAAAAGCAATGAATAATAAATGCTACACTAGCTTCATTAAAAACGAATACATTTACAAATTAACAATTCCTTTAAATATTAAGGAGCTTTATCACAATATTTAAGCTCTTAAAATGTTAAAATATTGCTTAAAGTTAATATATAATAAATAAAAAATGTTTTAAACAGAATGTGATATATAAACTTTATAAAATTTCTTTGCCTCAAATGAAAATAAGTAAATGTACACGAATATGCACTTACCTGGTAATAAAATGTAGAAATATTTTTTTTAATTGTTTAAACTTTGCATCTGAAGAAAATGCATCAACTTTTACTATAAATTGTTTAATGATGTAAATAATATAAAGAATATTTTCGTTACCTGAGGCGCAGATTATAAAATCACTTTGTATTTCTAGACTGTATAAATGCAAAAGTATAACTTACCTGTAAAAAATAGTTCTTATAAATTATTCTTTATTCAAGAAGGACTTACCATTCCCATTCATACATAGATGTATAATACATAGTGCACAATATTAATGAGCTAGTTACATAACCGGTTGTCTAATTAAATAAAAGCATTTCTCTGGGCCTATAAGAATGTAATACTATTAAAAGACCTTAGTGTATTCATAGAACAATATTGAAAATGAAATCACTGTTAACGCAGCTTAGCATACATTGTTGAAAGGAAATGGTATTTAAATGTATAGGTTGTTGATAAATGAATAAAGAACTTTAAAGACATTCTAGTAAAAAGTTATTTTTATCTAAACATGCCAACTATCATAATTTTAAAAATAATTTCTGGAATGAAAATAGAAATGAAGATCACAATTCATATAGTTTTCATTTTTTAAATGTAGCTTGATGGATATCAGTAGTATTGGTGTACAAGCAAAAAACGTTCGGTTCAGCATTAAAGCTAAAAAATTTAATTATACACTAATGGACAAACTTAATTAAACTCTCAAGTTGCATAAAATGTTTGTTTTTTTCTATTAATTTCAAAATTTAATTACATTGAACTAATTTGTATTCCTTCAAGCTATAATATAATCATTCTAGATAGAAATTAGTGTTCAATTTTTATAAAAGGCTATAATATAAGCCAAATTACAGAAATTCCTTTTTCTATATTGTAAAAATTGGTTGAATATTTTTAGGGGAGGGGGTTAAACTTCCTCTATTTTAAAAACAGTACCTACTTGAAGTAATAAACTTTATACTTATCCTACATTCTTTGAAATATATTCGAAGAATGACACTTTTTGACTTACCAAAGACTTTCATCTCTTTCTCAGCTTCTGCAGTGTCGAAGGACGGGGCCTCGGCTGAGATTTCACAGCGGTAGATTCCACTGGAATTCAAATCCACATGACGAAGATATACGGAGTTTTTATTGGATTTTGACAGCTGCAAATAAATAAAAGAATACTTCTAGCACATCTGCATCAAATCGCTTATTTTCCACTAAAATTTCATGAAGCTTTATCAGATTTATGAAAACAGCGAAATTGTAAACTAAATCAATTTTCAAAACAGTTGTTGAAAAAAACAATCTTAAAAGCAATTCTTAACAAAATATCCTAAAACAAAACTCATAACTATATATCGTTTTAACTCACATTTTACATGTTGGTTGATTCATGTAGCCATAAATTTTTAGTAATTTTTTTATCATATAAGTAATTAAGAAATTTTAAACTGAAAGTAATCTTAACGTGTGGATACTGATACAGTTCCAGGCATTTATTCATCTGTTAAAGTTTGTGATTTCTTACATTTTTTTTTATAAATTTGCAAAGCGAAAGATGAATTTTCAAAACGAATTCTAGTCTTGAATTTTGGATAAAAAACAAATAAAAAAATAATATTCATATAAATAATAAAATATATTTGAAGCATAAATACATTAAGCAAGATGACTTATTGTTAAATTAAATATATTATTTCTAATTTCAAAGAAAATGTTAAATTCCTGATTCATATTCTATGATTACTAAAAAATATGTTAAATTCCTGATTCATATTCCGCAATTACTAAAAAATATTTATCAGTAACTCTTTTTCAAAAATTCTTGTCAGGAACAAAAATGAAATAAATATACATTTTGAGTGCCGAATTTCGATAATATTGATCTCAAATATACACTTTCAATCTTTAAAACTATGGAAATAAATCAGAATATATTTCTTTCAGCGAAAGTTTTCACGCTTATTTATATTTCACAAAAAAATCATTGAAGATAGTTGATCGATTAAAGATTGACATCTTTGCATTTCCATATTGCCGTTTTGTCTTATCTTTGATAATTTATTACTTTCAGATGTCATTTCTATGGACACAGCAGTGTAATTGCATCAAAAGACCAACACTGATCGAAAAAGGGATACAACATTGGAAGGGAGCCAAGACACCGATAGAATTTCGATGAAGAATCTGCTACATCTAAGAGGCACTCAGATGATATCTCACTGTTGATGCAGCAAAGTTTTTCTTCTCTCATTGACCACCATCAAATCTTTCAGATTTGATCCAAATGCATGTCTAAAAGGAACGATTTTTCATACTCACAAAATTTATGTTGAATAATAAATCTACTTAAAATTTTATTTGACTGAATCAAATAGTGCGAATGCATCGTTATGGCAAGTTTTCATTCTGTTAAGTAGAAAAAAAATTGAAATTTATCTAAGATACAAATTATATACATTTGTAACAACAGTCTAGAATTTTTGAATGAAAATATGAAAAATAAAAAAAAGAACTATATATGAAAAATTATTTGCTTAAGTTTTTAAAAAAACCCAACACAAACGAAGTTTCAAGTTCATAGTTACTTAAGTCCTTTTTCACAATTAACTCGTGTAAGATTTTAATTGACTTGTATAAATAAGTTTCGATATGTTATTTATAATTTGAAAGATTATTTTCCTTTTCTTTCATTGAAGAAACGTGCAAAAGGAAAACTTGTAACTTTCAAAAAATTGGAATTGAAATATTTATAATTTTTTTGGATTAAGAACTTACTGAATTGAAGAAAAAAAACATTTTTAAAATCCTTCTTGTCAATTTGTCAAGCCTTTTTATGACACAACTCAAAAGCGAGGAAATGAAATCCGATAGGAAATCATAATACCAAAACTCAAAGAGTTTTTTAAGTTTTTGAATAAAATATACTAATGAGTTTAGAAAAAGAGAGATTGAGCCCATATGGATAAAATGTAATATATTTTTTTATGACCTAAATTATAGATAAAATGTAATATATATATTTTATGACCTAAATTATAGATAAAATGTAATATATATATTTTATGACCTAAATTATAGATAAAATGTAATATATTTTTATGACCTAAATTATAAATATATATCAAATTTTAGAAAAATCGGTAAATGGTTTGATTTTTTTGTCAAGTAACACTAAAATGTGACAGGCAGGATAAATTAACTTTTACAAGTATACTTGTTTCTAAAATTGAATATTGGACTTATTTGGACCAACGGTAATAGATAAAAAATACATACTCCCTTAATTTTTTTCCCATTACTACGATGCTGTGCACTAAACTAACTATTGGAGAAAATAAAAGAGGAAAACACTTCTTTTAGTATAAAAACCGAAGCATTGCCTAGCGGTTATTCCCTCTTTGAAGATAATTTTTATATATATTTTTGATTATTTACGGTATCTGACGACACAGAACCACATATTGAAAGAAAGAAAATCCACACATTTTAATGACACGCTAGATATGAAATTAAAGGAATTTTAATAGAATTTAACAAGTGAAAATGGAGCAGTAAGCGATAAAATAAAAATAGCTTTTAAATGCTTTCTTTCATTTCTGTTATTTAAAGATTATTTTTTTTCTGTTTCATTTTGTTCACCATGCAATCAATATATATTATTTTGCAATATTTTCCTCGGGATTGCTCTTTCTTTCTGAAGGCATTGTTGCTAATTTCAGTGATTCTAAATCATCAAAATATTCTAATTTTCCAATAATATTTTAATTTCTAACAGTAAACAGATGGCTAGAATTTGCATGGCACCAATTAAAATACCTTTTCAATTTAAGTTTCGAAAGAAATATTGAAAATGACTGTTTTCACAACTGATCACAATAAATAGTCTTTTGAGTAAAAAAAAAATGGTGAAAAGAAATTCCCAAATTAAGTATTAATGAAAAAAGAAAGAAATTATGCTTTTTAAAAATAATAAATAACCTACATTTTTTTTTAAAAAAAATTATGAGGGAAAGATATTTTTTCATCTCATTGAAAATTAAAAACCTATTTTAAACTTGTTTTTCTTCATAAGGGAGTTTTTCCATAAATCTTTATTTTTAAATACAATTGCTAAAGTATTATTTAAAATATATACCTGGAATTTTGTATAAATTTTCTTTAATATTTCCTTGAATTTGAACCAAAATATTTGGCTAATAATGAAGCCTTGTAAACTTATTCACCTTTCCAACGTTGAAGAAAAAGGCTAAGATTGAAAGGACATTCATGATTTCAAAAAGTATTAAATTTGTATTTTTCATCAATAATTAAAGCAATATATATGTTTTGTCCTTTTAGGATTATCATAGTTAATTTACAGTAGTCAATTAAGGCATAATTCCACCTGAATAACTCAGAGTAATTAGAGAATTCTAATTCTTGAATTGCCTTTGAATAAAAAAATACATCCTATTCAGTCTATAGCGTACTCCTATTCAAGAAATATTATTGAAAAAAGAAATCTTTCAATAGTAAACTATGCTTTATCACTCAGCTAATAAACTCGGAAATATAAATTTTTCACATAAATGTATATTTTCTGTGTGCCGATTAATTTTAAGGACAAAATATTATGCTTATTATGAAATTATGCTTATGAGGAGTAGATTGATAAGTGTAAGGCTCAAGGGTAAGCTATATCAAGCTCGATAAATGAGCTCAAAAGCTGTTTTTAATATTTATTTATACTTTCTTACAAAACAGAAAAAGAAATGTTTTTGAATTGTGGAAATCTTGATTTCAGCCAGGAAACATTAAGTGGTATAAAAAAATTAAAAAAGGAACGTGAGTTTGATTCATTTCTACTATGAGGGTAAAATAACAAAAATCCAAAGATTTTCTCTGTGAAAGTACGACTACTCTTATTAACCCTCAACCCAACCCCGATAATTCGAAATCCCCCCAAATCCAAAGCAATTACAGGTTTTAAATTAGCGAAAATCCTTTTAACCAGTTAAGCTGCATCTTTCTCCAGATACAAGATACAGAGATGATCGTATCATACCAATGTCGTAAAAAAAAAACTACTTGGTAGGAGGGGTGCAAATAAGCAAAGAAGCACTAAGAGCCTGAGACATCCCTCGTTACGAAGTGGAAGGGGGAAGCTCGATAAAATGGACAGAGGTCGGCAATCTAATTTAGAGCGACAGCGATGAGGGTTGCGCCTACCCTGAATTGGTGTTACTCGCCCCCTAACAGAATTTAGCGTCGGCCACTGGCCACAAGCCATGCTGTAGAGCCCGAGGGGAGATTGCTATCGATCCAACATTAACTCCCGACACTTCCAGTCGTATCGTAATGCTGAAAATCCTGAGGGAAAGGTGGTTTGCGCATGTTTCGGCATTCCAAACTCCAGATATCGAAAAGAAAACAGTCGCAACAGGATAGACTCGCTGAGTGAGAGTAATCAGTGTCTGATTGTTTGATCTGCTTCCAGTTCGCCTCTTTATAGATTGGTACACTTCGCCATCTAGACGTATCTCGTTATCTATCTATATTGGCATATATACATTATATCCAGATTTCATTTTTTCAAAGATAATTATTAAGGATTGTATTTAAAAAATATATTGATAAGAGTCATCATTTTTATAAAAAATACATGGAATGGTACTTTATATTTCTGAAAAAAAAATTGGGTTATTTAGTTAGTAGTATTTACTAGGATCACTTCCTTATTTGAATAAAAAAATTCTTGATGGAAAAAAAATATTTTAAAAGATATTTTATTATAAAATATGTCGCCCGATTGCCCTTTATTCTCAATAAACACACATTTCAGTTCCAGTTTTTAGATTTAAAAAAAATCGAATATATTTACTCAGGGAGATAATAAAATGTATAAAGGTAAACTAAACAGATATATACAGGGCCTTTCCGATTTCTCAAATTAATCTTTTAAAATAACTGTTGTATTTCAGGCGCATTTTATCTAAGAAACAAAGAATCGGACTTAATTATGGTTATATATTCTTGCAAAACTGTAATGCAAAATTACTAATTAACGCACAATATTTTACGGTAGCTGATGATACTTTAATGGTGCCATTGAAATAGTAAAAAAAATTAAAAATTGAATATTTATCATCTTTATTCATACATTATGATGTATTAAACCAAGCATGTCATATCAAAAAATCAAATTTAAAATATAGATACATATTAATATTATTAATAATACTGAAATCTATGGTGCAGTGTTTATTGAAAACCTTTTTGTTACAAATGACAACCTTTATTTAGAATCACTTAATAGTGGAGAATAATTTTGTTATAAAACTTACATGATTTAAAATTTTTCTTACTTTAAACTTTAATTTTTTAAATGAATATAAATTTATAATCACGAATCAGAAATTTTAAGGGTATTTAATTTTTGCAGAAAAAGTTAAGCATGAAGTTTTAATGAAAAATATTCTTATAATACATAAACGAAATGTTAATTTTTATATTTAATCAAACACAAATGCATATAAGCGTAAAATACTTTTGAAGAGTTGAAATATGTTTAAATTCAATTGCTCCTTTTAGTTTATCTAACTATCTGCCTAGAAAACATCACAATTTTTAGGTACTATACGTAAAAGATGGCCAATGTCTCAGAGATCGAAAAATTGACGCAATGTCTTGATCCGTGAGAAATCCAGATTATATCAAATTAAAACTTAGAAGAGAAAATTTAAAATTCCTATAAAGACGTGAAGCAAAGGCTCCAAATGCCTATCTTGGATTTAATAACCCCCTATTTAATAGACGAAACTTAATGCAAGTCCATAGGTTTGTAAATGCATAACTTTTTATTTCTTTCAGATATTAACTGAATATTCATCCGTTTAATAGCTTCTTTTAAGCAGTAAAATATATAATTGCTTAGTTTCCTTTAAGTTATAAACTAAAAGAACCTTTGAGAAATGTTAAGTACTTCACCTAAATGAAGATAATTAAGACTTTCAGAGTAATCTTCGATTTCATTAAGTAAGGGAATTTCGGCTAAACTAGAACTGTTATTTCCTTTATTTCTTAGAAATCACCTTTGTCAATTAGATGATTTTACTGAAGTATACATTGCAGTTCATAAAATCTGATTAGCTTAGAACTTTCTTTTTGAGTAAATATGTAAAAATTTAATAATTTCCAAATTTCAGATATAAATTCTATGCTTTTTATTTCTCATTAATATATATATGATGAATTTAATTGATTTGATATTCAAGGTACGCTAACAGCATTAAGGGGAATTTGATATTTTAAATCAAAATTTTCTTATGAATTAGTTCTTTAATTTAGAAACAGCATTAATTTATTTCTTTAACCCTTTCGCGACGGCGCGCATGTGCCACTCTTCGCTATTTTTCGCAACAGAGTGACTGACTATACTTCGCCACGTTTCGCCACGTTTTCGCCGCCGTATCTAGATGACGTCAGCCTCTGTGGACGAAAAAGTGGCTGCCGTATATATACGGCGTCAGCCTCTGTGGACCAAAAAGTGGCTGCCGTATATATACGGCGTCAGCCTCTGTGGACCAAAAAGTGGCTGCCGTATATAAACGGCGTCAGCCGCTGTGGACGAAAAAGTGGCTGCCGTATATATACGGCGTCAGCCGCTGTGATGCATCAAGTGACTGCCGTATATATACGGCAACCGTCGCGAAAGGGTTAATGGCCCGATAAAGAATTTTAAGTTGCGGAAACTGACTTTTGAATGTGTTACGCAATTACTATATATATATATATATATATATATATATATGTATATATATATATCGATTTATAAAGGTTCATTCGAGACCAGGCAAAGTTGTTTTATGAAACTATAAATGAAATTTAATTTCAGTCTTTACTATAGATTTTTGAAAGCATGGTAATTAATGGATATAAATATGTAAATTGAGTCAGTTTATTAATAATGATAATAAATTAATTTTAAACTGATTAATTATGTTTTAAATATTTTCAAACTAAATTATTAATATTTTTAAAATTAAATTATGCTTTTCCTACAATAATTTTAATTATTATACATATTTTAATTAATTAATTTTAAATATATTCCATTATTCCACTAATTCAATGAATACTTCTTCTTGTTGTATACAGCCGACCACCCAACCACGACTAAACGTAGCAATATCAACCGGATTTGTTTTCAATGAAAACTAAGAGATAAATAGCATAAAAATGATTTTAAGACTAAAGATTACTTCAAGTTATAGATATTTTAATAATGAAATTTCCTAAGAATCCATATCAATGGAAAACTTATTCAGTCACAAGACGACATAGTTGCATCAAATATATAGCTATAATTTCCTTTCAAATCAGTTTTAATTTCAAATCGTACTTCGGAGAATATTCTTTTATTATTCCTTGTTATCTCAATTATTTTTCTATACTTAAGACGTAAAAATAATAGTATTGAATTTCATCTTACAGAAAATACTTTCGGCAAAATATTTCGGGAAAGATTTTATTCTAAATATATTCTTTTTATATATATCAAAAGCGTTACATGTATTTTTTGCTTAAAATGGTTAATTTTCGTCTCTGCAAAAGCAATTGAAAATTTTCAGAACACATGACATATTATGGAGATACGTTAAGTGTTCTGCAATTGAATGGATTTAATTTGTGATACAAAGGGGAAAAAATTAAAAAATGCTAAAACATTTAAGAAATTGTGAGATACCTTAAAATATAGCCCGAATGGAAAAAATTTCTTTGGAGATTCCTTTACGTCATAATTCACAAATTTAAAAAGCAAAAATACAGGAAAAATCATCTACCAGTTATATTTCACCGTAAGAGGAAAAATGCATTTGTTATTGATAGTTCATAAAATTTAACAATGATTAAGTGCTATTCAGTTCGTTTCTGACAACATAAAATTTCAGTGCTTGTCTTGGCTCAAACTTGACAGATGGTTTCTTTGACGAAATACTCTACACTTATTTATTTTATACATTAAACGTAGTTCAAGCGTTCAATTAAAGATCATCATATTTATGTTGAAACGATGGTATCCATCTTCTGCACAATGCCGAGTTACGTTATTTCAACTTTTGCTTTTAAAGAACATGATTTATAGCTGCTATGAGCAACGAAGTTTCAAAGTCACAAAGTTCAGTGAATATAAATGCGACTTTTCGCAAGCTTTTAGAAAGAGGGAAATGCAAGCATAAGAGCTTCCTGAAATAACGGACTGAATTAAACTGGAGCATGATTAGGCTGCATAGTTAAGCAACATCTTTTGTTGCCCAAGAACAGAGAGCCATTCCTTCAGATTTACGAAAAGTCGGGCTATTCTCGGTATTCGTAATGAAATGGCTGGAAATGATGTAATTACACCAGCTATTTTTGATGCTGAAATTTTTAAGAAGGATGCTAATTACGATGCTCCTGTGCCCGCATTCTTAGAATAAGAATTTTAAGAAATAAAGAACGTAGATGCTAAAGATCCTATTAAAATAAATATTTCCATATCAAAACTAGAGCATGGAATGCTAATAAGACCAGATGCAAGCTACAAAAATCTAGGAGAATAAAAGCACACAAATGATGAAAAGTGGCATGGTTACTAGAACAAAGAAACTATCGATTGTATGTAACAATGCATTTACGTAGGCACAGATTGCACTTCTTTGTCTCTTCTAAAATTACAAAATGAAAGCGAGCCACCATTGCACTGATTATTACTTTATATGTCGTTAATGCTCTACTATACAGTTAAATACTAGAATTAATCTTAAGTCCTATATCTGAAACATAATAGGTTGAGCTTGTAAGCATTCTCTTTTCGATTACATCATTCATTTCTATTTTAAATTTTTCAGCTACAGTTTTTGCTTGCCATCAGTAGAAATTTCAATACTAAGTACAATTTATGTGTACATTTTTATAATCAATACATACATCGAAATAAAAGATGAGAAATGTTAAATCTGACATTTGCTAGAAGAAAAATAATTTCCCATGAATATGGCATACTTATATAGTTTATATAACCTTGAAACGACAAAGATGATTTCATGATAAATGATGCTATAATAATTTTTCTAAAGTATTTTCTGTGCCTTACAAATAACAAAAATTTCTTTTGAAATACATATATCCAACGCAATTTTTTATTCTTAAGAATTTTGATTCTGCCAATACAAGGAAATTGACTAATAAGATTTAGATTAATATTTTGTGCATGTAATTTACTATTTCAAATGCTATTAATTTTAGAACGTTTCTTTAAATTTCTATTTTTTAAATGGTTTCCTATTGTGAAGACTGCAAAATTCAATTTTCAACATCATTTATAAGCATTTCCAATTATAATCTGGAATACCTATTAATTTATTTGAAACTAAGTCAGTTACTTTAAAACATCGTTTCTATTTAACAGCAAATTAAATACACACTTTTATTAAGTATCATAAGGAAGGAAATTTTTATGCAAACTTGATGTCATATAGATCCAATTATATAACATTTGGACCATAATTAAATATAATCTTAACTCAATATTTTCCTTTAAATAGTTTAAGACTATAATCTTTATTCTTTTTCTGATTTTATAACGCCAATTTTTTCCTTGATAAAGTACTATCTTTTACAAGCAATAGTATTTAATCACGAAAAGAAACTTAAAGATTCCACTTCAGAAATACGCTGGGAATCGAAATGATTTCTTCGCAATTTCTTCGGATGAAACTAATCTAACTCTCCGCATAACTATTGGCTTTTAGATCTTTCAATTTGAGTAAAATAGCCACATTTTTTTTCTTTTTCTCCAATTGACGATGCTTTTAATCATTGGCGTGGAAGATAACCCCTCTCATCATTTTTGAAAGAAAAGCGTTTAAAGAAACGTTTCATCGTTTCTCATTCTCTGTTTCTAACTAAACAATATCCTGCTTTAGAAAAATCGACTCCCTAGGGAGGAAGCTTCTTGTTCAGTTCCGAATAAGCTCGAAAAGAGCCGAATCGTTCTTCCGAGACTTGCCGAATTGATAGCATGAAAGAAAGCAGGTGAGAGAAGTTCAGTTGAAGAGGGGAACTTTCAAATGTTTTTGTCTAATTGATGCAGTCTTCACAATAGCGGACAGTTTGGAAGATAACAAGATAACTGAAGCAATCATGGAAAAGTTTCAGAAAGATCTTAGATTTCGGTTTTAAATCATTAACGCTTCGGAAATATTTTCTTGGGTAAAGTATATGCGTCTTTCTATGGTAACTATTTGAATAGGATACTTGAGACGAGAAAAATAGGAAATAATGGAAATTTTTCGATGAATTCAAAGGGTTTAAAAATTTTTGTCGTACGGTTCTATAAATAAACTTCTCTACAAAAGTATTATCTTCTTGAAGGAATTATATAAGCTTTCAATTGATTTGAATTTTGAAGGATTTTCTATTTGAATTTGATATGCATATTTATACCGAGGAAAGGTCACGGAAAGAAATAATTAGAATTTCCGAATTCATTTATTAACATTATTTGGAAATTCAACTCTGAATGATTAGCATAACGAAAGATTTTCATTATATATATATATATATTTATATATATATATATATATATATATATATATATATATATATATATGAAGTGATACGGGAAATATAAATTAAATCCTGATTAATTTTCTAATTTTTATTTTAACTTAGCCCATATTAAGTTATCTTATATCCTGATCTAATTCCACCCTATTCTTTATTTAATTAATGCAGCATAAAATCTGTAAAATTGAGGAAAACAGCAAAATTACTCCCAGTTAATGAATAGTAATTTTCTATAGAAAAATTCTTTTAAAAGATCATTATGGCTCTTTGCGTGAGTGGGCATGTGTGGAGAAATCCCTATAGGAATGTTATAGCATGGAATCTCGGGGATGCATATTTTGTAGCCTCTTTTCTCTTTGAGCTCTTGTGTTTTGATGTAGACGTACCTTGTCGTTTCTTTTTTGTACATAAGTTATATCTCCCGTTACGTAATAAAAGCTAATTTTAAAATTATAAAAGTGACTTCCCTATTCCGCTATAAAAAAAACTCTAAAAATATATATGTATGTAATAGTGAATCAAAATTGCAAGTGAAAACAGAGAGAGAAATCAAAGTTACGCATTAATTTGCTTATCGTGGGATGGAGTCAACACGGACAGGGAATTAAAGGAATTATGGGATTATATAAATAATGCCGCAAAAAGAAGATAGAGTATTGGACTGTAAATCCTTTGGTCCTTGGTTCGATTCCCGAATGCATTTTATCCAAAGACTGGAATTTTAATTTAAAATTGATCCTATTATTTCTTTAAAATCGAGGCGATTCTAGAACATTCTTTACCATTCGAGCGAGATGATTCTCGAATGTCCTCCAGATGTATAAAAGCTGAGTTCTGCTCAGTTCTTCATTCTGTTCTCCTGTGAGTTGCTTGGCGTTAGTAAACGCAATTGTTTCTAGCTATCCGTGTCTTTAATTCAGCCTACGTGACAGTAATAATATATTTTTATACAAAGAAATTATAAGTATTTAAGTTAGAAACTCAGTTAAAAATCAAATTAAATACCTAAAGAATAACCTATATAAAAATAATCTTTTTTTCTTTAAACCTATTTTTTTAAACCTATTTTTTAAATTAATATTTTTTCCTTCATAATCGATGTTACCGCTTTTTTAGTTTTACAGTATTCGGCCTTTTTATTCAGAATTAATTCGTTGTTATTTTAAACGCACCTAATGGTTCTTTGCTCTCAATCGCCAACCATCAAAATCATAGGCAAAAGTCGTGTCACTTGATTCAGTTCAGAAATATCGCCCTCCTTTTGCAGACGTCAAAATTTTTAAAACCCCTTTATAGTTTTTATTTACCAATCTTGATTTATATTTTTATTCAGCCTTGTTATAAAGCTCACTTACACTAAGATTTATATTTTTTATTATTCATTTTATTTTACATTTTTTATCTCAGATTTCTGTCGCTTTTCCATCTTTATAACATTGATTTGTACAGTATTTGGTGTGATAACAGTACAATTCCATTTGATTGTACGATGCTGCTTTCAGAAAACGCTATAGATCCTATTGCAATCGATATTGATTTCATCTCTTGATAAGCAAATTAAGGCGGGTTTTGCAAGTTTCACACTATTTCCATTTTTAATATTGATTTGCAAGTTATTTCCGTAGCGGTCCTTGAATATTAGCATTTTGTGCAATCGCTTTGCATATGTTTTTTCATATAATTTGAAGCCCATTTTCTTCTTAACTCCGATTTCCCTTCGATTTTCACTTTATTTGCTATTTTTTGTTTTTATATTTTGAATTTTACTTTTTTCTTTCGCGTCAATCATCTTCCAGAATTCAAATTTTGACTGGGTTTCGCTTAAAGCATATTTGTATTGATTTAATTTGATGTTTTGTCTAGCATTCAAATTTTGGCTGTTTTTTGCTTATAGGTTATTTGTACCGGTTTCATTAGATTTTGTTGTTGAAGTTTAAATTTTGGGGCGAATACTTTAATAATTTCTAATGTTTCACTTACAATCTTTTATGTTTACTAAAATGAAGAAATTATAGAAAATTAATTAAAGTTTTATTAAACTTTAAGCTAATGTTATCTAAGGGCAAAAATACATATCTTTTTATCATGTTAGTACGTGATGTTTTTTTCGAGGGGATGAGGTTTTTGGCGTCAACAAAAATCCGTAGGTGAAAAAAAATTATTATCTGTACGAGCATCTTAAAAAATCAGCTTTTAATAACGCGTTGCCATTGCATTTACAAAAGCTCTGGTTAAAAAAATAAGTAACATCAAATAAAACCTAGAAAAATGCAATTTTGAGCCCGTGATTATATGAAATGAAATAAATAGGAAATGTGATATTTTTTTAAACAATAAATGTAAGACAAAGTTATTTTGATCGTTTGAATTACTAAAGTTACTAATTCAATGGAACAATTAAAATAAATTTAGAAATATAATCTAACTTTCACGAGCACATTTTGCTTCAATAAGGGTTCAATGGGATGAGGTTTTTGGCGTCTGCAAAACTGCATGGGCAAGGAATTGAAATTTTAAATTTCAACTATCTCAAAAATAGGTTGCAAAAGATTCAAAAATATTGATAAATGTCTGCAATTTCGAAATAAATACCTTTTTAATCTCCACTTTGCCACTTTTTGTTGACATGATTTTTTCAGCTTTTTTAAGAGCACGTGATTTTTTCAGCTTTATGAAAGCTTTCTTCATACTTGAATAAAAATCTTTTTAAGAAAACAATTTAAATTGTTTGATTAATCCACACCTTTGTTAAATCTGCCACTTTTTGTTAAGATGTTTTATTCAAACATTAATAAAAATCTTTTTAAAAGTATAAATTGATTAATTAAGTAAAACGTTTTCAATGATTGGCCGTTTAAGATATTATGTACCGGCATGATACAATGCAATATTTATAGCAGATTTCATTTTAATCTTTATTTCTTTCTTGATTAGACGTAATTTTAAAATCCTACATAAAATTTTGAACATATGAAAATCTAATGACTTCTATTTCATTTGATACAAAGACTGAAGGATATATATATATATATATATATATATATATATATATATATATATATA
>JAOUZG010016587.1:11673072-11723712 GCA_026289955.1 Argiope argentata | reverse complement strand
ATATATATATATATATATATATATATATATATATATATATATATATATATATATATATATATATATTATTTTAACGTAAATTAAAAATGTATATGAATAAATTCGGCTAATTTACTTTACAGATTGACAGTAATCAAAATTTATATACTTACATCCACTCTTATTCCAGGAAGCGGTAAAAACTGTCCGGGTGGCCAGTCATTTGGAACGTAACGGTAGAATTCGACATCATTCTTATACCATTTGACAGAGTACAGTTGTTCGTTATCCAATTCGTAACTACATGTCAATTCGACAGATTCTCCTAATATGGTCGGTGAGGGAACATCGAGCATGACTATGCGGAAAGCCTTCGTCATTACCAAGGCTGAAAGCGAAACAAAAGTAATAAATATCGTACCGTTTCACATTTTTTACATTCTATGTAATATTACATTCCTTGCCACTCAGAATTCGAGACAGATACGCTTTTAAGTCTTATTGGGTAAGTGGATTGATTAAAGTGAATGACATCAAGGATGGATTTTATCTTGAATAAATAAAATTCTCTTGATTTTTAGTTATGTCGGGAGAATTAATTCACTAATAATTATGCGCTGCCAATTATAAATTCAAGCTTATATATCATGTCATTATTACAATTTTATTCTGAATATTAAAATTGAAAAGTATTAAGACATCAGATGCTATTTATAAAATTAACCTAAAACTCCCTTTACAATAAAAAACTTATTCATCCATGCATAAAATGCGTTTAATCAAAATTAATGCAGGAGCAAAAGAGCTAGTAGAAGTCAATTACTTTCATTGGGAAATGATGATACTTTTCATAATTGAATATTAATATTCAATTAATAACTTATTAATTGATTAATTAACGAATTAATTCACTAATAATTATATATCTACTAATTATAGAGATAAAATTCAAGCTTATATATCAGGTCATTATTACAATTTTATTCTGAATATTAAAATTGAAAAGTAGCGAGATATCAAATGCTATTTATACAATTAACCTGAAATTCCTTTTACAATAAAAAAACTTATTCATCCATGATTAAAATGTGTTTAATCAAAATGAATGCACGAGCAAAAGAACTAGTAGAAGTCAATTGCTTTCATTAAGAAATGATTATACATTTCATAATTGAATATTAATATTTCTTCAATTAAACAGCATTTTACAAGCATTTCTATGCTTCATCTTATAACCAATTTTTTTTTAAAAAAAGAAAAAAACTACCATATATTCAACCAGTAATTCATAGAAATCTACCATTTTACTTAATAAATTAAAATCAGGAAAGGCTCTTTACCATAAATCGCAACTTGATAGCAAAATATTTCTGTTCAGAACGCTTTAAATTGATAATGCGATAACACACACCAAGTATATAAGGTAGAAAAAACTATAATTTTAAGGAATAAGCATCCTCATTTGAGTAACATAACCTCCAGTCAATAAAACAAATATTTTACCATCTGCTGTAATTCCTAAATTTTCAATAACTTTATATATCAAAATGATTATAAAAATGTTTGTTTAGATTTTTTAAAAAACGCTTTGCTAGAAGCAGCATTTTTTTTAAAAAATATTTTTTTCGTCAGTTTTTTAAGAATATTGAGATTGAGATAAAATTCTACTCTAGAATATCTTTAATACTTTATAAAATAAAAGTTTTATCCACCGGAATCAAACAAAAGCTTTAAATTTAGAAGTTTAGAGAATAACAACTGCTTTCCAAAATCAAAATTTGTTTACATAAATCGACGGTTTTTGGAAATAACAATCTGTGCTTTCTAATATTCTTTGCTTTTATCGTTGTCAGTTTTTTTACTCGAAATCTGCATATGCAATATACAGATTTTCGAAATTATAAAGGAGCCCATTTTCATTTTAATCTTCTTCTATAGATGAAAATGTTGCGTTAAAAGTAAATGTTTAATATATTATCTAAATTGTAAAAACGATGTTTATGATAGTTTCTTTTATCATCTCTATATTTATTTGAATTTGAAATTAATGAAACAAAAATAAAAATCGCATCTGCAAATGCAAATTCATCGTATTAATTATTCCGTCTACTCGTCATACACATATTCAAAACTGTAGTTCAATACATGCTGAAATTTATGATACACAGCTATTTAGCCAAGAAATCATAATTTTTAATGCGATTGTCCTGGTTATTATTCTTGGTATATTTTATCATAACAAAAAAGTCAGAGTTTAAATATATATATATTTCAAATATATTTAATTCAGTTTGCAACTTCTGAAATTTAGAAATTAATTCTTAGTATTCTAATTAATCTTTAAAACAAAATTAAGAAATTTAAAAAAAAAACCTTAGGTTACTGAAATTTTTGGAATACTAGATAATCTCACGTGTGAGTGATATTTACAATCAATAGTAAATCAGTTATGCATTGTTTTGTATTGAATGAAATAGGTTCCTTTTTAACAAATAAACTTAATTTAAAAGTTAGTAATTATTAAAAGTTTTTGTATTTGTTTGTAGCTGAAATTCGAAAACTCAAAATATTGAACATTATTAACTACTGAATATGCAGAGATGTTTTTCCGAGTCTAGGGCACTTCTGTAGTATTCTGTAGAGAATTCTATTAATATAATTTAATTTTGAATTATTAATGTATGCTTGAATTAATGGTTTTCTTTCTTATCCGTATTCTTCCTTCTTTAGCATTGCCGTGCAAAAGAAAACTTATCATTATTCAGAAACCTTTATTGAAAAGAACATTAAACCAATAAATATGGCAGCAATTTTTCATAAACAACTTGACAGGGAAAGATCATGAAAAGAAATATCGTATTTTTTATTTACATACATTTTAAAAATATATAGTAATATTAAAATGCATAGTTATAGTTCATTTTTAAAAAAATATACAGTTATATGCTTTGGTTGTGAAAAAATATCAAAATAAAGTCAAAAAGTGTCCATTCCATAAAGGTGCATCGATATTTTCTATCATAGCTTTTTCTTAAGACCAATATAGACAATAAGTATGTGATAAAAAAGGAAATATTTCGGAATATATTATAAATCGGGAGTAAAAAAAACTATGTTCCACAATATTTGCAGAAAAATGATAATAAAATATGCAGTAGATTTGAGCGCCACAGTTCCGAATCAATAATAAAAGATTCAACGTATAGAAGTTTTATCGATCATTTTCGATGACATCTCTAACGAATACTTGAAATGATCAAATTTGAAGCAATATAGTTCTAAAAGCTGTAGAGCCTTGCATAGAATTTCAAAATATCCAAAAAATATATTCTAGGAAATTCCACTTGTTGAAAATTCCATGGATGGAATAAAATTGGAAAATGTTTTCAAAAAGAGTGATCTGTTTTAATTGTGCTGTGATAGCAAAACACTCGTAAGATATTTTTTAAAAAAAGCTAAAAAAATATGCAAAAGAGATTCACGTTTGGTCTGAGTGGGACAAAAATCTATATATATATATAAATCGCAATACATCATAGCATTACATAGCGAGGTAATTTTTTCAAAAAAAAAATAATAGTTTAAAAAGTGACTCAATAATCATGAATAAAAAATAATTCGCACGAGGAACCATAATATAAGTTTATTGCAATACATGAATATCATGCTTATATGATGGAATTTGTGTAGAAAAAAATCAAATTAAGCTATTTACTATAAGCTATTATGTGCATGTTCAGAATTCTGTATATATGAGGTAACTATTTCTAAATATCCAATCACAGTTCGTTCTTTTATTTCGGGATTTCTGGAAAATACTTCGCAACGTTAAATTCTCTGCATCTTACAGAGCTAACACTTTGTACTCAAAGATCCAAAATATTAACATTTCTGATATTGCTTACAAAGAAAATGTAGAGGATTTAAGCTTTATGAAATTCTACAGAAAAATGGCAGTGCGATTGCAAAAAAGTGTTTTGGTTGGTCAAGACAAAAAGCTTAATATTAAGATAGAGAAGTTGCAAAGACTTCAGTGTTTCCCATTTCTTGATCCCCATCGCATACAGATAAGCAAATTTCCTAAATACTGCAGGATGTGTCGGATACTCACGCTGACTTTACACCATAGAAAAGAAGACGTTGCTTAAGCTAGGAAACATATGCACTGGACGAAATCAAAATGAATTTGGATAACCCCGACGATTTGTATGACCTAAGGCTTCCTCAAAAGTTCTACAGTCGACAACAAAAAGTGTGTCTTAACATTGCATGAAGAGGATTCTTTGTTAGTGGAGTAATGGATATTCCTTTATTGAATGATCCACATGGTTCTGAGAATTATCAAAATGTCCTCAAAAGCTTTCTACATTGAGACATTTTAGAAGAGGAAAATTGGAGATTTCTAATAAGAAAGGCGTTGATTTGTTCCTCATACTCAACAAAAGCTTGGATTAGACAGAATCAAGAGGTGGTTAAAAATTACCCGGTTATCAGCCAAGATCTGAAACGAAGATGTATACCCATGGTATTCACTTTTCGACTCTGCAGGAATTTTTTAAAAAGTAAACCAAAGTTGATTTTAACTATATGGATTGTTGTTGTTTCTTGAGGCACTTGCCATGGACAAGCTCCCTGAGGTAGTCAGTGATGTAAGCCTAATCGGAGTCCCTTGTTTTGTAGTAGCCTCAACTAGGGCCAAGAGTCTGACTTTAGCTACTCACTGATCTCATTCGATTGCATAGACCCATTTTACAGGGGGGAGGCGCATTCACCCATCTCACAGATATCACACAAAAGGACGACCATGCACAAACCGGGTTTCGAACCCGGGAAGGCCATATTACAGGGATGAGGTTCCACCCCTTGGTTAGGACGCCAGCAATTATGTGGATACGTTTTCCAAATGCACGTTCGAAATTATTTCTGTTAGGATAATCTTTGTTGTAATTACATTAATATTCTGATTCCATATTCTTGTTATTTTTACTCGAATATTGCTTTATTTCTTTAACATTAATTTCAAAAAACTGCCTTTCAAAATAATCCTAAGACTCACTGATGTTGGATTTTTTCATTCAATATTTTATCACGAAATGTAATTTTTCTTTCCTTTTCGCAGCAATTATTAACTTTTAGATTGTTTAATATTAAACGCTCTACAATATCCGCATCAATTTGAAGATTGTGATCAAAATGAAAACATTTAAATGAAATGACTATAAAAAGATTTATTGATTGATAGCGTAGACAGATATGACATGAACAAGATACCTTAATCTTGAATTGAATTGAATACACATTTTTTATAATTAATATATAATATCATGCGAGAACACTAAAAGTAAATTTTTAAAATTCTGTTGATCAGGCACTCAGCATGATCAACAGAATTGGAAGAATTACCATACTACTCATTGAAAACAAGTAGAAGGGTTCTTAATACTTTGTTTTTGCATGCTGCATGAAGAATATTGCCTAATATTTGACATCTAAAAATAAGATTCAGAAGAATTTATTAGTTAAGAAATTTTTGAGCTTTAAATAAATACCCCTCAATTTATTGTCAATATAGCTAATTAAAATAGGAAATTATGTATTCCGAAAAGGTAATCCAACGAGAATCATTGATATGTGAAGACACTGACAGTCAAATTACATTGAATCAAACGACGAATCTGAATTCAACGATATTGTTGAATTACATATCTGTGAAAACTAATAAACTGAGCTTCGTCAAAACTCGAAGACCTGAGAAGAAACTGAAGGTGAAAATCATACATGCGACAACAATCTGTATTTATAGCTAAAGCCATTCCCAATCTGGCGCAGATTTCACATCGTTACAAATTCTTCCAAAACAAAACACAGCAAATACCTAAATCTATTGTGACGCTTAAGATCCATCATCGATTATTCAGACTATTTCATAAACAATTTAACAATGTAAACAGCCTCTTCACTCTTCTTTATTACTTCCTCTTACATGAAGTCATTTCGCGAAGAAGGAATTAATTTACGACTTGGCTCCTGGATGACATTATCCCCCCAAAGATCACCTCCACGAAGGGAGCCGCTGTGAGGTAGAAAACTTAATTTCTTTATTTAGTACTTATTAGATGTTGCAAAGTGATTATACGGCAAAAGATGCGTTCCTGCGAACAACCGTATCCGCTATATTAGTAGCTGAGCTGGAAAATTAAGAGAGTCGCTAAGAGTTCGCTTGCAGAACACATTTACATATGCTCCGTGAAATGTTTGGCGGTTTGACAAATAATTTCAAATTTAAAGTGCTCTTATTATCTTGTGCATGACTAACATTCAATGCAGAGCCTTTTCAAATGATTTTGAGTCCCGGTTTGCTTTTCGAAATGCATTTATTCTAATTTGGGATTTGATTTTAAGCATTGATTAATTCAAACACAATTTGAGAACTCATTCTGTTTATAGAACTTAGTTGGTATCTAATATTTCTCGTGAATTAAAAGTTTGGAGATTAGTAACTTTATTTGTTAAGTCGGAAAATTAGTTCTAATTTCCATTCTTTATTTAATCTAATTTTCTTTGTAATCACTGAATGAGGTTAATATTGAAAATACTTTTGTTTCTGAGTGTAAATGAAAACTTTCAATTTCGTATGTCTTGGGATTCGAAAACTTAGATATTCTTTTATATTTTTAATTATTAAAAAGTATTTAAATATTAGTGCAATTAGATTATTACAAGGATACTTTAACATGGTTCGAACTTGTTAACTTGAATAGACAATTTTATGGAAATATTCTGGCATTACTAATGTTCATGTAAGTAAAATAAAGACTGGACACGGAAGTCGCATAATTAATATTTCTTTTTTTTTAGACATCAGAACGTTGTAAATATTTAATGAACGATATTACTGCCCAATGCAGACTAAATAACAAAACAGTGCGTTAGCAGATTTTACTAGTATCATACCACAGAAGTACAAAGTGCTATTTAATATTTACTGCGTTTTCCTATTTTCATTCTTTCAATAAATATTGTTTCAATGCCAATGGTATTTGTGATGCACAGTTGTTGTTGATTATCTGTTAATTTTCATTCTTTACTTTGAGTTGCTGGAGACATTAAGAAAGGTCTTAGTAATCCATTTTGAATGAAAAAAAAATTGCTCTTTAAAGGTACTTTGGTGTGCAAATAACATTTGATAACAGTGGCAGCCCATATAATAAGAATGAAAATCTTTAATCAAAAGAAAAAATGACCTTAAATTGGAATATATTCTATTACTTGAGATATATTCTGTTTATAAATTACTTATTAATAGCTTAAACTCTTAAGAAGCAAGAAGTACATGTTTATATAATTTATGCTTCAACCATTTTAAAATCAGGTAGAAAAAGAAAAAGACCTAATATGCGCAACAAATTTCTAATATAGCAGGGGAATACCACATAAATATTTTAGCAAAAATTTTACACTGAATAAAAATACTTAAATAATCGTTAAAATTACATCTGGTAAAACACAATTTTAGCGAAAATTTCCAAACGATAAAAATGAATATCATATCAACGAAACTCAAACGCAAATTTTTTTTCATAACTTTTACATAATATATGAGTTAAGAGTTTAACATCCGACTTCTTAAAAGTGACAAAAATGGAAAAATAAGAAAACTTTTGAATTAGGATTATTTTCCAAAAATTTCCAGGAATTCGTTAATAAGCAAGTGAATTTCTTTAAATAATGTGTGAAAGATAAATTGAAATATAAATATAACAATTTAAAAGATTTTCTTTCCAGCAATGAATCACGATTTCTTGGGTAATACTTGTAAGGAGCTGAAATATCAAGATCTACTTATTCTCTTTTGATTATTCAGAGTTATAAGAAATTGCATGGAAAAATGCTTTCCCAATTTCTGGCTATAACTATGATGACGGTACGATTTTGTTTAATTATCTACCTGAATTTTGCAATGCAAGTAAAAATTGTCTTAAGAAAAATTCTCTTATGTACCTTGTTTCTATTCACTTGCTTTATTCTTAACCTTTTGTAACTTGTATTTTCTTGCATGAAGTAAGTAAATTTTACCTCAGTGTAATTGATAAGATTTAAACATTTATGTAAAATATAGCAGATACGCTTAAAATAAATAAAAAAAATATTTAATATTCATTTTTATTGAAAATACAAAAATATCACTACACACCGTATTATTCTAGTGACATCCATGCCTAATTTGTGAAAAAAGTCTCTAAATGGTTCAGTGTTTTGAAAAGAGAATTAATAGTTTATTTTGAAATATGCATGAATGAATCATATTTATAATTAATAAACTAGGACAAATTTTCATTTCGTGTTTAAAAACTAAAATTAATCCCTTTATTTAGTATTCTCGACACTGCATTTCTCTAATTCACGCAAGTATTTGAATAAACTTTTTTTTGTTTTAACACCGCCCTGCCCGAACCTGTTCCTTCCCTTCAGACAAAGAATGGAATAATCCAAATACTCTGAGCGACGTCACACTCCAGCAGCGTGAGCCTACCTGCCAAAGCACGTAACGGCCCTGAAAAGTGAAATACTATAATAGAAAATGTGCTGACCAATTAGAAGCCGGCAGATAGCTCTAACGTGATCGGCGATTTCTTCTTCTTAACGGGCGTTGTGATTGATGCCTGCCGACGCCATACATCACCACGACCATCATAGCTGCCATAAACCCGCTGCACATGAATCATTGTGGTTTGGAAGTGGGCCAATGAGAATTTTTTGTTTTCACGATTCATCCTTGCAGGGGCCAGACTTCTGCCCCTGTATTATTCATTGGCAGCGCGGTTCGCCTATTCCATGTCACGTATGCCATCGATTTCTGCTCGTTTACTTTTTTCACTTTTATTGTTATTACTTCTACCTATACACACATACGCGCGGACCTTCTTCAAGGAAGTTCCAAGTCATATTTCGATCATTGCAGTCCAGGGCTATTAAATTCCACTTACGATTCGCATTTTTCTCGGGGAATGCGATGCAAGTCATGTACGTGTTAATGGACATGGATTACGACCGCTTTCCATGTCAAAGAAGAAGACTAAAGAAAACATGTGGCGTTTTATGGGCAACTCCAAAAGCAGAAATGTGTTTAAGTGTAATTGCTCCCGGTCGATAACTTGAACTCAATCCTTTTCGACAGATATCAGTAATTGCGATTAAAGCTTAACTGCTGTGGACTTTTCCTTCTCCTCTTGCCATTAATCAGGGGGAAAATTCTGGAATTAATAGGAAGCGTCTTTTCGTTTCGCATTCTTGGAATTGAAGCGGCTGCTCATGGGTGTGGCCATTTCTTCTACGGACTTTGTTGCTCGATCTTTATTCTTTTTTTTTTCTTTCTCATCACGCTACTTGTCCTGAGATCGATTTCTTCCCACACTTGCATTCACTGATAAAATTCCCATTCGGATTCATGCACAGGGTGTCTTCAAATGAAGGTTATTTGATCATGGTTGGATGTCAGCAGCATAGAGTTTCCGACTAGCTGCTTTTATCGCCTTCTCGACAGGCAATATGTCAGCTTTGTAGATCGAGTCGCATTTCAAATTAAGTTGAGTTAATGGTGGATTTTTTTGATAATAAAGTATAAGGGGGCATAGATTTTAATTTTAATTTTTTAGGAACTTAGATTTTTAATTTTCCTGACAACTATTTGAATATCTTTTACATTTATTATATATTTGACATTATTATATATTTTATATATATTTGATTTTATTTATTATATATTTGAAAGTTAGTTATATATTTGAAAAAGCTATATGAAGCAAAATCAAACGGCGTTATTATTTGTTTATTTTCCAGTACTTCAAACAAAATCAGTGGTATTATAAATCTAATTGTTTACAAACTCGAATTTGAAGCTCATTTGAAGAAGATAAAGATATACTTAAAAATAAATGCAAAGTAAAGAGAATTCATTAACTTCAACTTTAAATCTGTAAATTATTTTAAAAAGTATGCTACTTTTGTTATTAAATTTATTTATATCTTATCGTGTTTAGATAATAAAATGAAAGAATTAAAAAAAATCAAGAAATAGTATACGATTTTATACTCATGGAAATTTTGTGTTTTTCAATTAAAATAGGTATTAGTGTTTCTTGAAATTTTAATTCCTTTCATTCAGAAATTTTCCCCATATAAAAGAAAATGTATGAAATTATATTCTTAATAAATTCAAATGAATGAATAAAAGTATAGAACAGGAAAAAAAACCTAACAAAAAATCATGAAATAGAAAAATTTTCAATAGTGTATCTGTCATTTCATTTTACGATGGATTATTATTATTATTAGTTTGTATTAATAATTTATTACTTTACTAGTTAATATATTACTAATCGAACTCAGCATTTATTTATTATAATTATCTATTTAACCATTTTTTTTTCTAATTTTCTTTTAAGACTGAATTGTTTAAAATATATTTAAGCTCTTTTTGAAGATACTGGAAATAGAAATTTTTGCTTTATTAAGTTCCGCCACAGTTGAATCGAAAATAGATAGGAAAACCACGTGATTACAAATAAACATGCAGCTATTTTGTAATAAAATAATGATATTGTATTTTTAAAAAAGCCTATTCAGCTTACAAATCTTTTAAAAGTAATCATTCAGTGAAAGGAATAAAACATAAAATAAAAATATCAAAATGTGAAAAAAATTTAAATTCATAATTCTGGGCCAAGTAAAATGTTTTTTGAATGAAAAAATAATAACGAAGTAGAATTAATGATGGTAAATACTATAATGGATTTTTATTATCACGTCAGTTAGTATATTGGTTTAAATTTAATGGATATAGCAATGCAGCATAAACTAAATTTACAAAACAACGAATGATGCCGTTTCTCAAGCATTACAAACGACGTTGGCACGTTATGACAGGAAGTGAATTTCATTTACAAATTTTTGTTTTGTTGTTTCTTATGGATTTTGTTGTTTCTTTGTTGTTTCTTATGTTTCTTGTGGTTATTTCAAGGACAAGCTCGCTGAGGTAGTCTGCTATTTTAAGCCGAATAAGCATCTCTTGTTTTGTAGTAGTGTCAACTAGGGCCAAGAGTACGACTTTTGCAACTCATCATCACATTCGCTTGCATATCCCCTATTTACAGGAGGGCACATTTACACACCTTACAGATAGAATGCAGAGAAACAACCATGCCCGGACCGAGACTCGAACTCGGACCGTCCAGATCACGGGGAAGACACTCTACCCACCTGCCACGACGCCCGCTCATTTATAAGTGAAATTAACAAACAAAATATGCAAGAATAAAAAAATTGAGAAAAAGCTAAAAAAATGGAATTTTCTATTATTGAGTTCTTTTTTTCTATAGACATTGAATCCATACTTTTATAGAAAGAGTAAAAATGTATGATCTAATTCACATATTTAAAATTAATAAATATTAGTTTAAATTATATAGTATTTAGTAGGGCATGAAAAATTTCAGCGGTTTAAGAGGTTATTTAAATTATTTTATACTTCATTTTACTTGACGAATATTTAAGATGTAGCTGTAAAACAATAAGCAAAAAAGAACAAAAAATATTGAGTTTTTTTTATTCTGATAGATAATATAAAATACATTGCTTTTAAAAACTGAAAAATAAAGCAATTCACTTAAAAATGGAGGAGAGAAGAAATGTATAAGTTTTGAAACAACTGATCAGCCTTTCCGACGTGTGTATTTTGTTTTGTTTCATAAATATAATTTTATTTTTTAATAATTTTACTCTATAACTAATAACTTCTGTTAAACTATGTCGGCACAAAAAATACAAAAACGAAGTGATATAAAACGTGTTTTTTAACATATATGTGTTTCATTTAAGTGGGTGAATTGAATTAAATTTCTTAAGAAAATCAATATTTAAGACATAAATGTAAGATTGTCTCATCCCTTAAAGGTTTTTCAGACGATAAAACATTAAAATACAACAGTTCATGTACAGCTTTAAAAGTAAAATAAGACGGATTTTTTTTAATTTTCTGCTTATAAAACAATATTCTGCTCATTAAAACAATAAACAACAATAGAGCAAATATCAATTTAAAATGCAATATTTATTTTAAAAAATTTCAAGTATCAAAACAATTAAGAAATATAGCTAATCAAAGAATTTTTGAAACGCTTCTAAACACGATTAACTTTTTGTTTTGAATATAAAGAAAATGTTTTATTTAAAATCATAGAGTGCTATCCTTTATAAAAATTAAATAAAAAAAATTTTTTTCTTCATATATATAATATAAAAATAACAAAACCAAAATAAACAAATGGGTGTCTTGTTGTAAAAGCAATGAAAAAAATGTAAATATTTAATTTGAATTTACTGGCCGTAATTTTGCTTCGCATTCAATATTGTTATTAGAAATAAGGAATTTAAATATTTATGATAAACAAAAAAGAATTAGGCTGAGATGATTTTTTTTAAAACAAGAGTAAAAAGTATTTTAAAATTAATATGATTCATTCTGAATATATATATATAGTCACTTACATCCATCCATAAATTGGCGTACAACATTGTTTCAAAGTAATTAAATAAAATTTAGGTAACTAATGATTTTTGATGAGAATCCCTAATTTCAGCGAAATTTGATACATTTTTCTTCTAAAAACAATTCAATGTTTATTTCTGTATTCACTTACGTAATATTTTATCACACATTATATTTTAAAATACATTTACTAAATATTTATGTGTTCATACTTCATTCATCATATCTAAATAATTTTATGGCACAAGAAAAAGTAGTTGTTATCAAAGAATATTATTAGATGACATCAAAAACTCTTACTGTACGTTAAGTACTGAATATTTCAAAAGATGTACATAATAATAATGAGCGTTAGCTTTCATAATCATACTGAATAAAAATGTACATAATGATAATGAAGCGAAGGTTTGTTCAATTTATATCTTCTACTACCATTACAGTCGGTGTCCTGACATAAGGGCAGCACGTCTTCACCGTTACCTGGTGCCCTTAACTGAGTTCGAGTCCTGATTAGAGCATTGCAGCTCCTCATCTGCGTTATATGAGGTGTGGGAATGTGTACCCCTAAAGAAGTGGTGATGCAAGCCAAAGCGAAGCATTAGTGACTAAGGCGTATTATTGGCTATAGATGGCACTACTGAAACAAGAGACGCTCTTTCAGCTTAAAATCTCTTACTCCATAAGCCTGATTGTCTATGACAAGCGCCATTAGAAACAAAAAAATATAGCAACAAGCAGATTCACAAGTTATCATTTCTGTCTGATTTTGTGAAAGTAGATTATATTCTATACTAATTGAAAAATACCTTTCATTTTACACTATATTTTAAAAATATACCATACAAACTTCAAGCATTATTCCTATATACAACTCTCAAATAAATAGTAGTGCTTTAAAATACTTAAGAAGAGCAAAGGAAAATTGCAAATACGCTAGATATCTTAGAATATAATCTTTCTTTAAAAGTAAGATGCCTTATAGCTTTAAATGATTTACTCTTTTCGTTTCCAAATTAATATATTAAAATACTAGTAAATAAGAATTTTTCTTGGGAACCATATTGAAAGCGTGCTTACAAATATTCTAAATATATAAATTAAATTTTATATGGGCAAACGGGATATCAATGTATCAAAATAACTTTCGTACGAGTTAAATTATTAGACTACAAAAAATATATTGTAAGGTATTGTGTGATAAAGCTCTTTAGAAATAAAGGCTCAATTTTTTATATACATTTTTTCAACCAACCATTTTTTATAATTTAAATTTTACAAAACTTTCACGATAACCTTCATTTTAAAGTAAAGTTTTTAAGCATCAAATGTTATTTTCTTATGCATTTAAGACAATTTTTAACTGGCGCTAATCATTACATACGCTTTACAATTCTTTTATAAATAATTAAACTCTACTAAATAATTAGCTTAATAGAGAAAAAAAAACTTTTATTCACCAATATATTCAAGAGTTTTAAATATTATTTGAAATGAAATGTTAATTTTTTAATACTTAGTCGTATAGAATCGTTTTCTTAATATTTTGTCACTGCAAGATCGTGAAGTTGTATCCAATAAATTACATTAGTAATAACAATCTCATTTATGCATTGAATAGAATTTGGAAGATTTGCTTCAAAATGATTCCATAATAGTCTTGCGCGTAAGATTCAAAAAAGGAATTATATAGAATAATATATTATAAGGAAATAAAAGTAGCAGAATACTTTGTACACATAGCTAATTTTAGATGCTTTTATAGTACCTTCAGCTTCATTACTTAAAGGTTTTCTCGGAGATTTAAAGATGTTTATTTAAAAGCGAAAGGTCGGTGTTAAATCTTCTTTACACATACAAATTTTCCTCAACTTATTCTCTAGAATTTTCGAGTGTAAATTTAGAGGCCAGTTTTGGGAAACAAATTCAACTATTAATGGCGATAAAATTGATTACATGTATTTCTCCCTTGAAAAGCGTGCTGTTAAACTCGAGTCATAAGTTATTCGCATTATTCCTTGTAATATTTTGAGCATCTGTAGGTAAGAAAGACTCTCACGAAACTAAATACTTTATAACTTCAACTCAGTTTCATTACTCATAATTTTGAATTTCTAGAGTAAAAAAATAATTCGGTCTAAACTGTATTATACCAAAGTACATTAGAATTGTATTTATAGCTTCAACATAGTTTCATTATTCATAATTTTGAATTTTTAGAGTTAAAAAATAATTCGGTCTAAACTGTATTATAACAAATTACATTAGAATTGTATTTATAACTTCAGAAGAGTTTCCTTTTTCCTAATTTTGAATTTTTAGAGTTAAAAAATAATGTGGTCTAAACTGTATTATAACAAATTACATTAGAATTGTATTTATAACTTCAGCATAGTTTCATTTTTTCCTACTTTTGAATTTTTAGAGTTAAAAAAAATGTGGTCTAAACTGTATTATACCAAATTACATTAGAATTGTATTTATAGCTTCAACATAGTTTCATTATTCATAATTTTGAATTTTTAGAGTTAAAAAATAATGCGGTCTAAACGGTATTATACCAAATTACATTAGAATTGTATTTATAACTTCAACATAGTTTCATTATTCATAATTTTGAATTTCTAGAGTTAAAAAATAATTCGGTCTAAACTGTATTTACTAAATAACATTAGAATTGTATTTATAACTTCAACATAGTTTCATTATTCCTAATTTTGAATTACTAGAGTTAAAAAATTATTCGGTCTAAATTACATTATACCAAATTACGTTAGAATTGTGTGTATAACTTCAACATAGTTTCATTATTCATAATTTTGAATTTCTAGAGTTAAAAAATAATTCGATCTAAACTGTATTATTACAAATTGCATTAGAATTGTATTTAGTACTGTTTAAATAAGTTTCCTAAGACCTTTCGCCCTTTTTGCACATCTTCTCCATTTTCATCTCCTCCATGAAGTATTATACTTTTTAGTTAATGTGAAAATTCAAAATTTTGATTTTGATGCTCGACAATGTATTTATTGCAGATAAATACAAATGTTTGCCTTTTTCGTTGAACACAACTTAATAAATCTCCTTTTATGAATTTGGTCTCCTATTGTTTTGAGTCTCAAATCTGCCCTGCATTCTAACGTTCTTGCAACCATACAAAATTAATAAACGGCGATTTTTTTTCTATCTTTACGCTTCCTTACACACTTGCACTTGCTGAAAGTTTTTTTCTGTCTAATCTCCGTTAAAGCGTATCTCTTCCTTATTTTCTTCATCCCTGTTGACCAATGTTGAGGTCTTTTTTGTTATTTTTACCTTCCTAAAGTAGATGTTCTTTTTCCCCCTTCTTAACTTACTTTGGCGCTTCCTTTTATCCATGATTCAATCGAGTTTTTATCTTTTTTTATAGGATCCTTTTTTAGTTCGACTTGTCTAAGCACATTACCCAAAAATAATTTGTTTTCTTTATTTCATGCTGCTCTGCCGTCAATAAAAATGGATTTTTCCTCATTTTTAATCTCAGTAGTTATGTTCAGAAAAGAATCATGCACCTTTCCATGAAAGTTTTCACAAGTTTTGATGAGCATGGAAAATCTTTCATCGGAGAAGGATTTTAATTCTATATTTAGAGAAGTTTACAGTTAAATCCAGTAAGCTGAAGCTAAAAGCGATATTGTTAAGAGCCAAATGTAAGTCAAAGCACAGAATAACCTTAGCTTTACAACGGAGATAACATTCACCAGATAAATATCTTAAAGAATGAGAATTTAAGGAAACGAGAGTTTAAAGAAAATTTGTAAGAAAGCTGATAATTTTTACGAAACATTATTTTGATTAGACAACTTGAGTTTAAAATACTATTTCAGAAAAGTTTTTTTAAACATCAAAATATAATTTCCTAATTAAATGAAAACTTTTATATATTAAAAAAAAATTAAAATTATATTTTTATTTCTGTACAAAAAAAAATGTAACTAAACATCTAAACATCGAAAGTTTCATGTTTCCGTAGTCAAGTATTTCTTGTATTATATATATATATATATATATATATATATATATATATATATATATATAAATAAAAAATGAAAGCATGCATTTCCTATGAGTTTTCTTATGCAATTTAGTTTTTAAAATTGAAGTTTTAATGTTTAATTTTATGCTATAGAAGATAAGAGTACTTCAGGCGAACATTTTCGAATAAAATGACTTTTTATAAATTATTCAGTTTTAATAAAGGTTTAGAGTTAATTATTTAAATTTAACCTCTTTCTAAACATGTTGACAAATTTTTAAATATATATATATAAGTTTATCAAAAAAATTATCCGTATCAGGTTTCAGTATCTATCTTTAATGCACTGAAAAATCTTCTAATATCTTAGCAGGTTTTTTTGTTTTTGAAAAATGCAGTATGATTATTAATATTATGTGAAAAATCAAGGAAAAATTTAAGTATTTATAAAGAAATAATAAAAAATAAATTTATTTTCTAAGGAATCCTAAGTAAAAAGAAAGGTTTATGGTTACCTAAAGTGCTTGATTAAGTTGCATTCAAATAATAAATAAAAAATAAAACAAAAATATTGAATTAAAGATTCTCGGTGATTTTTTTTCATAAGTAAATGTAAAACTTATTTGATAGTATGATTTTATTGAATAGTTGATTAAACAAGCATATAAGGCTCCTATAAATGTAATAAATTATATGAAATTAAATTATTTTAAACTTAAAAGTGACCATAAATTTTTGCACTATTGAAAAAGAAATAGATCGTCACATTACTTCAGAAGTACAAAATTAATAGCTCTTTAATAAGTGATAGGACGTAAAAATACTGAAACACATCTTAAGCTGTTTTTATCATGTATTAATTTTGAAAATAAATAGAAAAATAATTTATTTTACAGTGAAATATCTTTATTAAATCTTTCACATAAATCCTCTTACTTCGGTTCTGATATATCCCTATTCTTTTTCAAATTAAATAATATAGGAACTATAAAATATTTTTAATTATAATAAATGCTTTGAAACACTAACTGTAATCATATGGTACAATAATAATGAAATTTTACTGAAAATAAGCTTACAAAGTTTAATTGCCCGGCTAAAATAAATAGTTTTATCGATTTTGAACAATAAAATCAAAAGAACGTAATCGGCAAGCGATTCCTTGATCGATGCATCAGTAGTTGTGGACAGTGCGCTTACCCAATAAATATGTAATAGTTTCTTAAAATCCATTTCCTTAAAAAGTATTTAATTTAATTTACTGATAAGAACTTTGGCTTGAATACGTCTTTAAATTTGCTGCTAGACGGGAGCAATCCAAAAAACCTAGTGATAACAAAATCGAGGCATACAGTTTGGCGTTGTAGTTTCGAATCTATCCTCTACATCCAAAATTAAATTATACCATTGGACAGCTAAAGGATCAAATAATTCATTACAATAAACGAGAACAGTGATGCATCACGCGCGGTGCAGGCTGGGAACGCTGTCATTTGGAGGCAATTTTACTGCGTATTGAGATTTGCAATTAGTATAACTTTTACGCGGAGAAGCTACGATGTTCGTTTAAGTTTTAATCGTCAGCTGTTGCCAAAATCTATCGATTGTATATAAAACATCATTTTAAAGTAGTGACAGGGGATATAATAAGGTGTTATAATTAAAAAAAAATATTATTAAAAATATATAATGTTGGCCTATACGCTTCGAAAAGCCAAAACCAAATACAGAAATCGTATATGGAAAAGGCTTCTCAAGAACAATTGAATGGTAATAATAAAATCTAAAATTATACCCGATTATGAGCCTGATCCTCAGAAGATAGTAGAAGACTTTAAAGCTGATGTCTCACAAAACCGCTCATTGCCCGACTTCATGCTCAGAGAGTTCAATTTGTCTTATATTGAAACTTCTCCAACAACTTTAGGTAATACCTTTACTTATATAACGTTTACCAGAAATCTCAATGTATCGTGTATGCCATTTGTGTCGTACTTTTCGTATCACAGAACTATAATTTATAAAGTTATATTGTAACACAATAATTATTTGTTTTCTTGCTTTTATCCTAAATAAACAAATAAAAATATTTTCTTTAAAAAATATAACCCGTCACATAAACGTATTTACGTACAGAAAAAGGCCGTGTCCATGACGCAGCCACACTTTTTTTTTTTTTTTTTTTTTTTTTTTTGAAAACGGAACCGACTTTTCCCTAATTACACAATTCATTTAGTATGATTTTCAAATCTTAAATTTGATATAAATTTGCTTTTACAATTTATTATGAGAGACGGTTAAAAGTGAAAAGTTTATGAAAGAATAATTTATGTTAATATTAGTTTAGATTTACTTCCCCCACCCCTAAAAAAACGCTTTCTTCGTTATTTTTTCACTATACTCAAAATGAAATAACTGACAAACAAATTTACCTCTATTCTCTGATCAAAAGTATCTGATAGTTTTAGATAGTGAGATGCTCCCAGAAACTTTCATTCGTATTCTGGAGAAATAATACTTCCTTTTTTAAAAAAGTTTCTTATGGGAGATTTGTTGTTGTTATCAGATCATAGTCCTTAGCTTTGAATTATATCTACTCTATCAAGAATCTAAGGAATCGACGTGAAAAAGTTTTTCCAATAGATTCGCTGTTCTTGAGATCTGATCTAAGCTTCCAGACGGCTCAGATTTCGCTTTTAAACGAGTTTACTCATAATGGGATTTGTTAGAAGTTGCTCGCATTGAGCTCAGATTTCTAATAGAGTCTTTCATAAAATGATTGTTTCATTTTATTTCATTTGTTAAGAAACTCTATTTATAAAAAAAATATCACTCTAATCATATATATAAAACATAGATTCGTAGTCAGTGATTTGAAGTCAAGTCGTTAATTAAAACAATAAACTTACTTCATGATAAATAAAGCTAAACATATAATAATTACAAGCATTTAAAAAATCTTCAAATCTTCTTGTTCCTCAGCCATCTGTTTACGAATCAAAGAGAGAACGTAATGATTTTTTTATCCTTTTCAAAACGTTTGGTTTAGAAGGGAAACGCTGTTATTTAGCCAGTAAAAATCTCTTCTAATCGATTTTTGGTTGTTGTTGTTATTAGTGGCACTTGCCATGGACAGGCTTAGGCGGAATATCAGAAAATCTTTAAGCCGAAAGAAGTGTCTCTTGTTTTGAAGTAGCACCAACTAGGGCCAAGAGTACGACTTACTACACGCTCACCACAGTCGCTTGCACAGCCCCTTTAACAGTGGAGCACATTCATATACCTTATAGATAGAACACAGAAGAACAACCATGCCTGAACTGGGAAGCCAAGCTCTCGAGCAAGACGTGCTACCCCTATGCCAGGATGCCAGAAATCAGTTTTCTAGTGAAACTTGACACAATTGCTTTAGATCCGACATAAGTTACTGAAAGTTTTAATTTATCTTCACTTCCTCCACGAAAAATTCTTTGAATATATTTTTTTAGTCCCATAATTCATCATATACATGTTAAAAATATTTTTATCAGTAAAAAAAAACTGTCTAAGAGAAAATTAAGTACTAGATACTGAAGATAAAAACATCAATAATACTTATATTGACAAGATTTTATCTGCATTTTTAATTTTTCGTAAAGGATATATATATATATATATATATATATATATATATATAAATAGACCTGTATATCTCAGTGTATATATATATATATATATATACACTGAGGTGACAAAAGTCATGGCATAGCAATATGCAAATATACAGATGGCAGTAGTATCGCAGCGAAAAAGTATAAATGCGCAGTTCGTTTTCCTAAGCTTTCATTTGTGTTCAAGTTATTCATGTGGTCAGGTTTTTCGCGATTTACGGCGGCACGACGAGAATTAACAGACTTTGAACGTGGAATGTTAGTTGGAGCTATTCGCATGGATCATTCCATTGCGGATATCGTTTGTCTTCCTTGGGGTACAGCAAAACACCGACTCGAGTGCCTTTACTGAGAGCACGACATCGCCTGCAGCGACTCTCCTGGGCTCGTGAGCATATCGACTGGTCCCTAGACCAGTGGAAATCCGTAGCGTGGTCAGATGAGTCACGATTTCAGTTGTTACGAGCTGATGGTAGAGTTCGAGTGTGGCGCAGACCCCACGTAGCCATGAACCCAAACTGTCAGCAAGGCACTGTTCAAGCTGGTGGTGGCTGCATAATGGTGTGGGCTGTTTTTACATGGCATGAACTCGGTCCTCTGGTGCAATTGAACCGGTCTTTGACTAGAAATGGTTATGTTCAGCTGCTTGCAGATCACTTGCAGCCATTCATGGACTTTACGTACCCACACAACGATGAAATTTTTATGGATGACAATGCGCCATGTCACCGGGCCAGAACTGTTCGCGATTGGTTTGAAGAACATTCCGGACAATTCCGGCGCATGATCTGGCCACCTAGATCGCCCGATATGAATCCCATCGAGCATTTATGGGACATCATCGAAAGGTCCGTTCTTGCCCAAACTCCTGCACCATCTACACTTTCACAATTATGGACGTCTTTACAGACAGCATGGCTCAATATTCCTGCAGAGGACTTCCAACGACTTGTGGACTCCATGACACGTCGAGTTGTTGCACTTCGCCGGGCAAAAAGAGGACCGACACGATATTAACAGTCATCCCATTACTTTTGTCACTTCAGTGTATGTTTTATATATATATATATATATATATATATTGAGTTTAGCTATCAGTTTGATTTTGAATGTACACTCATTAAGACTATGTTATTTACTTTTGAGAGAATAAATGTTCCAATTCGTTACAATCATATTTTTACGAAATGAATTTCTTTTTTCAGTTTTGATGTGTAACAATTCTATGTAATTAAATATCTTACTATGCTGCTGAAATATTTTGTTTTGGTCTCATTTTATTGACAATCTTTAGACAATAGGCTATAGATTCTAATATTTTACTTTACTATAGGACGATAAGGAGGGAAAATGAAAGGAGATTGAAAAAAAAAATTCTTCTTCTTAATCCTTCGAAACAATTTATTTTAAATTTGGTTTGGTACATTTTTGTTCTAAGTAGAAAATGTATCCTAAGATTGGACCTTTCTTTACTTAGTACAAAATGACTTTGTTCCGTAAGTTAATGTCAATCGTATTTTGATATTTAAACAAAGGGCTTTCAGTAGTAATAACTTAGATAACTATTTATTTTGATATATAATGCATTTCCCCTGTTATTCACAATGAATCTGCAAAAAAGAAGTGATTGATTTCATAGTCTAGATAAAGTAATAATACTTGCATGATTATCTAAACTGATATGACCAATTTATAACTGTTCATCCTGAAATGGAGACACTAAAACAGTTTTGTTAAAAAATACTTTTAAAGATATATACTGCATCCATTTGCGTATAACATAGATTCTACAACAGTTCCATGAATCAACTCTCTGTGATACTTTTGAGTTTTGGTATAAAGCCAAGACTAAATTACCTCTATTAGCAAGCATTTGAACTTCACGTATCTTTCAAAATAAAGTAAATTCTAATCCTTTCTATGCATAATATAACCAATAGTTAAATTATTCCGTAATTAAGAGGTACCAAATTTGACTTTGTTCTTCACTAAGAATTTATTTTTAACTTTCAAATTACGGAGTAAAAAAATCTCTCTTATCTCCTAAAAAGAACTCTTCAAATTTTTTTGGTGGGGATTTTGAAGATGAAGCAATAAAGCTTCGCTCTATTCTTTTAAATTTAGTATAAGAAAGATTTCATTTTTTTAAAACTAAATAGTATCTGTTCCAGAATCTCTGGTAAGAGTCTAGGACTCTATATATGATTAGAAGGAAAATCCGCCTAGTATTTGCGTTTCAAGGTCAAATGATTTTGTGATGGTATAGGCGAAAATGTCATTTGGTCACAGTTCAAACTAAATATGTTAGTCTTTTCTGATCAATCTTCAGCTTACAACATCAGTCATTTCATTTAACTGTGTTTTGTGGAATGATAGACGTAAAACTATCGGCAGACAGGTTGAAAACTCTAATTAACTTAAAAGTTCAATTGGTGTTCACTCTGCTCAAAAAGGAAAAATATTTGCAGTAATCAATGATAATTGATGTTGTAAGTAGAAAAACAAATGGGGAAAATCACAAGCCGTTGACGAGTCCGAGTGAAAAAGTCTAAGTTTCAACATTTGAGGTTCACAGATTCGAAATTCAATTTTACTGAAGATTCATTGAGAGAACAGGCCACCCGCAAATTAAAGCTAATTTGATTATCAATCTTCTTTTTGATGGTGTGACATGGGGCTTTTTAAAAAGAATGTTGGCTATGATGTCATTTTGGACATCTAAAAATGGCTCAAAATTGCAGAAAATGTCTCACCCAGAGAGTTATGTTTGTTACAAAATGGGACATTTTGATAATTAAGTTAAACAAGGGCAAAAACATAAGACGTTTCTTCGAATCTTGGATCTATTTTAAATTCGATAAATACATTTTAAATTATTTGTTTATGTAAAATACCGATTATTTCCACTTAAAGCAAAATTCCTTTTAAAATGTAATTATTAACCTTACATTATTTAGTTTCCTATTCAAGAATGTTTGACTGGTCAATATGTTTCACATAGAGAATTTTCCTGCATCGTACATTTGAGTATTCACAGGTTGTAGTTTAGAATTTGCATGCCATTAAATAAACGTTTGACACATTCGCTGTCATGGATTACGACTGTGACTCGGGTCATCTGTCAAATTATATGACCCTTCCTTTGCTGTCTCTTAAATGTGAATGAGGAGGGGTCATCGCTTAGATAGTAAGTGCGAACTAATTAGATAGTGGGTGCGAATCAGAAGCGAGTCATGCTGCAGCCAGTGTGTTAAAAGGGACTGAAAATTGTCAAATAAAAGTAGCACGAACACAATTAAAAGAATTACCTTGAATGATGATGAATGTGAGTATCTCCCATAGTGTCATGATGGCTGAAATGTAAGTCATGTGGAAGGTGGAAATTTCCATCTGTGGTGGGGGTTAATCGTCATTAGCCTCAAAGGCTTCATAGCTAGCCCACTTTCCAGTTGGGCATGGCCTCAACTGGACGAGTCGGTTCAAAGCTTACGTATATGAAAGAAAATCTGTAAGAAAACAGAATTATTAGACTCAAACTTAAATATTTCAAATAATATTGATAAGAAAATATATCTGATAGATATATATAGAAAATATATCTGAAAGAAGAAATTTCATGCGATTAAATTATTGTTGTACTTTTTCCATTTTTTTAATAGTTAAAATTTATTATATTGTGTAGTTTTAAGTAAAAAAAATCACACCATCTTTAAAAACAATCAATCCTAAAATTTTAAAATATATGAATGAAAAATTGTGAAATATAAGAGTGAAATTAAATGTTTAAACTGTTATTGTAATGGTGCAAAAAAAAGGATAAAGGTTTCTTAATTAACATCCAATGAATGTCTAAATTAATACAGTTTATTAAAAAAAAGTTTTTGAGCAGGATTATTCCTATGAATTCGACATCCTGCACGCAAAATTTTTAATTCAATATTGAGATAAACACTTGTTTTGGGGAACTAATAGTTCAAGTTTAAATGATCAATACGATTTCTCTGAAAAAAGGCCACATCTGATAAATCAGTGTTAAATATTTTTATCAAAGTATAATTTCAATCCTTGAAATTGAATCCTTGAAAAGTTTTTGAAAGGAACTAATTGTTATATCATGAAAATCTCAATAATCATTATTCTAGAAAAGAATGCTAAAAATTATCTAGATCCACTATTTATTGTTAAGACCTCCAATACTTTCAAAATTACCATTAAATATGACGCGTTAATTTCCTGTTCTGCTTTACTTTTTTGTTACTCTTATATCCTTTTTAGTGCATATTTCTAGTGTTTATTAAATTTCAAATTCGGACCATAAGAAACTTTTTAGTTTAAAAGGATTTAAAAATGCTGAAAAACCAATCATGATTTTATTTTTTGTTTGTATGGTTAATTATCTAAATAGCTTCTAAAATTCAGAATCTATTTCTAAATTTTTATAGGCATGGTAAAATTTAACTAAACTTTCTTAAAACTAACTTGAATCGTATATGTTCTTTCAATATTAAAATTTCTATCGCGTAATTTTTGACACTTCTAAGAAATATATATAGTTCCCAGAAGAGATAATATTGAAAATTTCTATTTTTTAAAATTAAGAATCGAATAGTTTTTGAAATTAGTAAAAAAAATGAAAATTAGATACTAAAATCACATTTTTTTTTGTAAACAGAATGTAAAAAAAAATGCATTGTGCTAAAATTCGCATTATTTTCTGTAAAGAGTTGCGATCCTTTTGCCAAGTGGATTTCTTAAAACCATGTACATTCTATCAGAAAAATTCATTATAAAGAAATGCATCAACTCTTTCCAGAATTAGGACTGTCTATTCATTAATATTTTGATCGCTTTGTTTGTGCTTTTCTTAAAATATCTTTAAATAAAGAAATGTACCAAACCAATACTAGATTTAAAATAAAAAATTTAACATAAAAAATATTCATTATTAAAACGCCATGTATTATAAAAAAACGTCGATATTTTAAGAAAGTATTATCTCATTTCTTTTGAACTAACGAAAAAAATATATTCGCACTTGAGGAATGAGCTTAATTTCCCAACTATGTTTACTATTTCCCCTACTTACTAAACACGTTTATATGAATACTTTATAAATAAAAAGACCAAGTAATCAAAAATATGTATTTTTAAATCTTTTTTTAAATAATTTGAATTGCTTTATGATCGTGAAGATGATTGGTCTTAATTGTATTTTTTATGATAGAGGATTATGTAATAGAGGATTCAAATTTCACACATCGTATTCAGAATGATAGAAAACACTATTTTAATTTTTTTAGAATTAAATTATCATTTATTATTCTTATGTTGAGTATTGATTCAGTAAAACCAGTGCAACTTGTTAGTTACAGATGCAAGCGAGTTCAATATTAAAAATAAAAAAAAATAATTAAAACTAAAAAAAATTCTACTGTGTTGTAAATTGATAAAATTCTTTCTAATTCAATTCTTTTTAATTCAATTTATCATTCAGTTTTAAAATTTCTGCATAAGCATAATCCATATGGTGACTGGTAAATAGTTCTGATTTATCAGTAGAGTAGTTATCATGTTACTGAAATTACGGTTAATGGATTGAGAAATTAGAAAAAAATATTTATTTAATGAAATATATGTTTTATTTATCTCTAAAATTTACCACGTTATAAGCATTTGAATAAAAAAATGGATTTTTCAGAAATTTCAAACTTATTCAATTTTTCAATAAAAAATGAATTTCCTCTTTTCTTATAGAAAAATTGCCCGAACCAAAAAAAAAAAAAGAAAAAAAGAAAAAGAAAAACACCCGCAGAAGTTTATATAAGACTGAATTAAATCAGGCAGAAAATCACAGATCCAAGTTGAAAAGCGAAGAAACTATGCACGTTTTCAGCAGGTTGTTTTCTTTTAAATTAAATCTTTGCAAAGATTAATTTAATAAAAGTTTGCTTTAGAATATAATCAAATTTTGTATTTGTGTGAATTGGAATGTATTCATATAAAAGAGTAATATTATTCAAAATAATACAAAAAGATTATAAAACATTTCTTAATTAATTTGCTTCTAAAACAGATGTATTATTTATGATTTACAGAAAGAAATAATCTTTAAAATAAACATGATATCAAAATCTGAAGCGGATATATGAGTGAGTGTTCTTACGTTTTATCATAAAAATAATAAGATAAATAATTTCCTATGCAAGTATGCCTGTCCTGCTTTGGATGGATTAGTGCGGATAAAAACAGCCTTTATAAAAACAATATGAAAAAAACCTTCATTCTTATTTCATTTTGATTCGCATTCTTATCTAATTTTCTGATGCAGGGTCTAAATAGATTTCACATCATGTAAGAACTGTAAGGTACTTTCCTTAGAAGTATCAGCTCATGCCATGAGTATCAAAAAACCAAATTTCATGTTCTCTGTAATAACTCCCTTTATTAATGAAAACATCACCTTTAGGTCTATGCGAATTATATCAAAGTTTGAAACAGTTTATGTTTCATATTAATTACAAAAATCTGACAAAATGTAATAAATTTATGTAAATGCCTAATGGAAAACAATAAGACGAGGTTGTTAGTTTATCCTGGTCATCTTTCTCCAATTGAAAACATTAATACAAAAGAATGATTTTTGGCAGGATGGTCAGAAATAGGGTTGGTAGGATTAAAAAATGTATTGTAGCCATGCACTACAAAAAATAAATATATTCCTTGCTAGTCAATCAGATCCTATGTTGTAGAGCTTGAAAATTACAAAATATACGAACAACATTTAAGAAATAAAGAAATAGTGACAATGGCTTCACTATTTTATTTAATGTCTAGAAGTGTGGATTAGTATTCTTAAGGTAGTGAAGTAATATGAACATAAATTATTCTTTATCTTCCCGGTTCCCCTGTTAAGATATTTTATTTACCTGTTGACCCAATCATTTTTTGTTCAAGTGGTTTCAAATTTCAAAGAACGGCGATAAAAATTTACTGCAATTTAAGACGTCAATGTATTGATTTTATATGAGGATCTAAAACAATTTGGTAAAGTTACTTAGATTATGAAGATATATTAAAAGTAATTTTATGGTAAAATTTTTTAAGTAGCTGGCAGAAGAATACATTTTTATATGATACTTCAAAAGAAACTAAAATTATTCCTTATACATTCAATGTTAAAAAATTTAGGTTAAGTTTCTTAGTTTGATTTTATGTGTATTATCTTAAAACATATGATCAATAAATTATGTTTCCCTAAAAAGTGCTTGCATTTTATGTATTTAGAATAAACTAGAATGCTATCGAACGCATATACCCTCAGAAGCTACTGCACCCCTCTTTCCGCGGTAAAAAGCGGACACGGCATCATCATCATCGAACGCATAAAAATTATGTTCTTAGAATAATTCCTTTCAAGTTCTATATATATTACTTTGATATTACAGGGCCCTGTTTTGCATATTTTTCTATTTAATTTAAATATTGAATGCTGAATTCTAATAGTTATTTTAAACTCAAATACGAATTTTAGGTTTCTTATAAAGAGATTTAATAACAATAGAGTATTTAATTAGTAAGCATTTCCTCTTAAAATCCACTTTAATTATTAAATATAGATACAAATTCTTTCTCATAAAGAAATGAGGTTTTTTATAAAAAATGCATGAAATAAATTTATTTCTCAGATAATTTCTATTTTAAATTCGAAAAATAGTGAATGGAAAAAGGAAAAGATGATTAAACTTAAATTGATTGAATTTTTCTCTTAGATACTGATTGTTATTCTGAGATTTGATTATTGTAAATAGACGTAAATTAAATGTTACAATTATTTAACGCATTTACATCAAATAACACAAACGCTTACATATAAATTGAATAACTTGTATTTATATCCAAAATAGTTCATAACATACTTTTGTATGAATATAAATAGTTCAGTAACACTTTTTACAATGTTAAACTTGTGATTATGTAGAAATAATAATACTATTTACAGCAGTTATATCCTTATTTTTAGCTTTCATTATTGCTGTATAAAGATTTAAAAAAAGTTGAAACCGATAATACCACTTTGCCAAAATAAAAAAAGAAGGAAGAATGAGAACGAAATGGGATATCAGTAATCCTTTTTTATGATTTTCATCGCTTTTTAACTTAATTTTTTGATTGGTGAGGTAATGAAATATGTATTTATCTAAGACATTTCAAGGAATTTACTGCCTAATAAAAATAGCCTTTGGACATAATATTTGATCGATAGAAAAGTCTCCGTTTTATGACTTGAATCTATACTACAAAATGGCCATAAAATGTGAGCAAGTAAAGTTCTAGACATGAGATAAGCAACACCTACTTGATCCAGTTATTAGACTGGCACAATCTCTTGAGCCGATCTAGTGAACCATCTTCCATTAGATAATAGCGGATTGTGTGCTTTTAAGAAAATGAAAAATATAGCACTTAGCTGTTATCTAGACAACCTTTTCCCCGTTTCTAAGCAGCAACATACTAATTAACATCGGTGAATTTTCAGTTTTAATAACACTGCCGCCACCCTTTATAATTTTTCACGTTTTATTACGACCACTTTTTCACGCCTTCGAGCAGAACGCTTTTTTTTTTTTTTTCAAGTTATTTCCGCTTGCCAAATTTTTGGCAGCTATCTAGTTATTTTGGATTGGTTGCGGTCGGGTAACTGAAAACATAATTTGCTTTTTTTCACTTTTATGCATAATTAGGCTATAATGGACTGACACTTTGTCTTTTGTGAATGCTTTAAACTATGTTTCAAATAAATTCTTTTGAAAAGCCCTTATTTATATTCTTGTTAAACAAATATAGCTCTAAACTGTTGACTATAAATAAAATTAAAATTAGTCCTTTAAAATACTTTTTTTTCGGTTTGGTAAACAATTTTGATCGCTTTTATATCATTAAATTCAAATGTCATGTTTTCTGAATTACTTAACAGCTGAATTTTTGTAAAATACTCCCGTTGTGTTTTAAATAGAATATTTTTTAAAATTATTTTATAAGTATTAAGTGTAATTTTGTTGAACAGTTGTTTATACTGTCAATTTTATAACAGTATTTTTAAAGATTTTGAACCATAAATACTTATATTTTTAGAAATAAGATTTTACACTTCTTCTGAGAGTATACTAAATTTATTTAGAGGTTACTAAAAAAATAAAAATATATATATACAGGAAAAATAACTTATTATACTTCGTTTTATTGAATTTCTTCCATGTCTATATTTTCCATGCTTTCCAAACTTTAATTTTATAATCCAATTTCTCGCTCTTGCTGATTTACCGAGGCTACTAAATTTGTGTGTGCTTTCGTTGAAATGCAATACCTTATCATTTTTTGAAGCTTACCTTGCTGATAATTGATCAGTTTTAATGAAACTTTGTTTCCGCATGAAAAACACTCTTTTGCTATTGCGATATTTCATACTAATTGTGATGTATGAATTGGAATTACTTCAAACATTTGAAAGTAGAATAAAAAGTAATTTAAAAATACATATTTATTACTATAGTGTGAGAAAAATTCTTATTATATCTTTAGCGATTAAACAGAAAAATATTGAAAACAATATTATGAGGCGATTTATTCATAATTAATATCGAAAGAAAAAAACATTCTCATTAATAAAATAAAAATTGGAAGGGATTTTATTCAGAGTAATTTTATCAGAACCTTACTTATTTACAATTTTGGTTTGGCTATCAGATTTTCAATTGAAATTCTTTTTTTATTTTTAATGAGATCATAAATTCGTTTTTTTAAAAAAATATATACATTTTCTCACGGAATTGAATTACTCAAGTATATGATGAGATAATAAAGGACTTTTTATCCCCAAAAATAACAATATTCAATTTTACGTGTAACATGTACATGACTGGGAGAATTTTTTTTTTGTAAATTTTATATATTAATGGAAGAATATATATGTGAATGGAAATTAAAATCATCGTGAGTATATTTTATATGGATATTCAAAACAGTTAAAGATAGGATATGCGTATCCCAAAAACTATATATACTGAACGGCTTTTGTGAGTTTTAATAAACGGGAAATTTGAAGGGAATAGAATACAAATACAGTATAAATTAGGAATAACTATTTTATATGGGACTGTAAAAAAAATCAAAAAAAAAATTTTAGCTATTAAATTACATTTTCTTGCCATTTTTCTCTTCAAATAAACTTTTATGGTACTTTATTATTAGAATAAAAATGTACGAGAACATTATAATATGAAATAAAATAAGTTTGGTAACTAAAGAAGGATTCTATCATGTAAGTAAAAACATAAAACAGTTGACGAAATTTTAATTATTTTTCCTTTGAAACATTTGAAAATATAAAGTAACCTAATATTTTTTTCAGCAAAAAAAGTAACTCTAGATTATCTTAATTTTGTTTTTCTTAAACTAAAAAGAATAATTTTTATCATCTTAAAAAAATGTAAATTGAAGAATTCTTTTTTGAGAAATATTCTTTCTTTAAGAATAACTTTAGAATATATTTTTAGAAAGCCCGTTGCTTCATTTGAATCAGAATAATCAGTTTAAATAAAAAATCGATAATCAGATTCTATATTTGAATAAAATTAAATTTCCGCAAAAATCTTTTGAATAGAATAAGTAAGATATTTTATCTTGCTAGAATAAAAAAAAGGCACTTGAAAATGTGAATGTTTTATAATAAATGCTCTAAGGAAATGTTCTTATTAGCAATTTCGGCGCCAAAAGGAAATGAATAGTTTCATATTAAAATACGTTTCTGTTAAGTTGCTAAATCTCATGAATGAAAGCATAATTATGCATTACGTATAAATGAAGATACCATTTGTATAAGACTCGAGATTTTTCTAATAAATTTGAAAGTTATTTGGTTTAACTGGAAGGAAAAAAAATATAGTCTGACGCATTTATTTTCTTTAATATGCGCTGGAATAATCTGTAATTTTACATTAAAATTTATTTTAAAAAATTCAACTTACACGTTTATGGTTTTGCATATGGTATTAAATTTTTACAAGGAGAGGTAACTGAAGTTTTTTTCACGAAATATTGAAAATTATCCATTCATAACTTTTTGAGAGATATTAAATTTCTAAAACAGAATCAAAATGTAAATAAAACAAGAAATTCGCTGAAATCTGTAATTTTTGGGGTTTTAATTAATTATTTTAAAAAAGATAAACATTTTTTAAATCTTTTACCAATTACAGATTTAATGCACTTTTATCATGGACACAAATCAAATGATGTCGAATCCATTGTAGAATCCACGAATGAAAATTAGTATAGCATCTACTCACATATGACACCAATAAACACAGTGGGATACATTAGTTTAGTGAAAAATTCAGCTGAAATCTAATTTTATTTCTCGAGATTTAATTAATTCTTTTTTAAAAGGTAAAAAAATTATTTAATCTTTTACCAATTATAGATTTAATGCACTTTTATCATGGATACAAATCAAACGATGTCAAATCCATTGTTAGATTGATGGTAGAGGAGAGAAATTTCGATAATTTCTTTTGTACGTTTTGCTTTCAAGCTTATTTTTTTAGACAAAATTCATCATGAACTTTTTTAACAATACATATTGCTCTTCCGATGAATCCTCCTAAAGAATAACTTTCGTTCACATAAATGATGCCCTTCAACTTCACTCATCGATTGCTTGTATATGAATCACAAAATAAAGTACTATTTCGCTCTCGATAAAATATTGGTCTCGCCACTAATAGCAGAGAGCGCAATAATCTCTCATTTCTTTGTGAATCCGATGGCCAAGAGAATGGTATAAAAAAAATCGATCGCCAATTGGTATTTTTCCCTTGGAAAACCACTCACTTACCAGCCGATTCACATCATCATAATGTTTATATCGCTACAGTTCATTCTTTTGAGGCCATATTTCGTGTTTTTTTCGTGCCAGCTATTTTTTTAATCTTATTTTCTTTTTCAAATCTGTTTTCATCTATTTCTCTCTTTTTTTTTCATTTAGCATTTGAATTAGATTAAAGAACTGCAAATCTATTCATTGTAAGCTATTTGCATTAATCGAACCATTTGTGTGTCATTCTCTAAAGAAGCAGTTGATGAAAAGCCAGTTCGACACAAAAGAGAAGTTTACATTCGTTAATTTTATATTCCAGGGTCTGAACAATAATATTGTTTGCAGAAATGGAATTGAATCTGAAAACACGAACCATTTGAGTTAATAGTTAAAGATTTGAATAGATGAAAGTAAGAAGAGACTTATTGCTGATTTCTTCAGCTGCACGAATCCTTTTCACACAAAAGAAAGATACTGAAATAAACAACTAGAGACCACAAATTTATATTTTATCGACCAAATATTTTACTGAAACTTCAAAAGTTTTATATGAAAGGGGGTTTTGTTGTGTGATTATTTTACCTCGAAAAAGTATAAAAAAATATAAAAAGGCATAAGGAAATAATGAACATAAATGTTTCCTGATAAATATTAGCCCAAATTTCAGTTGTTTTCATTGGAGCGAAATTAAAAAAAATTTCACCCCACATAACCATTTTTTGTATTAGGTAATGGTTAATTTTTCATGAGAAACATCGATATGTTATGAAATGGCATATAAAAATTCTTATTGAATTCTCCATTGAAAATTCCGAAACGTGATGCCCATAAAAAATTAAATTTATAATTTTTATTACTATGTCTAAAAGTTCATGCATTTCATTCATATACCGACGCATTTTAAAGTTTTAGTCAATTTACACTCAGTATTTTGAATGTACATTTATTTGGTCTAGCTGTAAATGGCCGGAGCATTAATAAGTAAATTAACACCAAACTGCGACAAAATTATAATCAGTTGAATATCTGTTATAATATTTAGAAATCTTAGCCAAATATTCATTTAAAGCTATATCACAAAGGTTGGTATTTCAAACACTTATCTAGAATCAATGTATAAAATAAAACAATTATTAAGCTCATTAATGAATAAATCAATATAGAGTTTCACATTTTCCACATTTTTTAAATTCCAAATATTTCTTCTATGAAAACGAAGAAAATATATTTAACTGTAATTTCTGACCAATCCATTCATTATCTCTTGCATTTGCTATTTGAAATTAGCATTGTGGAAATTATATTATTTAGGTTGATTAACAATCACTCGTGTTAGTGAAATTTGTAAATAAATGAAGTTATGCTATATCATAGCACTTGAATGTATATTGGGATTTACACGCAATTAATGCACCAAATAATTTTAGTTGTTTAGTTTAATGCACCAACAAATTTAGTTTGTCTTGGATGATTCAACACGGAACAAAATTATTCAACCGGTTTTCAAACGTTTCCTCAATTATAGATTTCATTTCGGATCTCTTTCAGGGGCTGCATTTGTTCTTATTTTGACTCGCAGTTTAACTTCGAGCATTTTCTAGATTAGATCTAACAATTTTGTATTTTAACACAGAATCTTGATGTAAAAAATTATCTAGTTGATTTATAAAATAATTTTAACGTGCTTAAGGCCATACGTCAATGTATTGTATATTTTAATAGCGGCTAATCAAACTAAATATACGGAAATTTATCAAGATTCAAATCGTGCATTAGTTAACTGAATTGATGATAAATTTATAACAAAATTGAAGGATCATAATGATATTTAAATGCTGAAATTTATATTATTGGAATCAAAATAAATAATCAATATAATGATAAAGTAGAAATATATAACACTTGGACGGTGATGAATATTAGCAACTGTTGACTTCATTGAATATAACAAGGAATTATACATAATAAATTAGGCATAAGATATCTATCTTACAATTTTACCAACATATTCTGTATGCCAAAATAAAATACACTATAAAATCTTTTAGAATACATTCACTAAACTGCATAAAAAAACAACTATCATAAAAGGCGATTTTTTTTCACCAGAGATTTTACAAATCTGATTTTTCTCGCTTTTGAAACTAGCTCTCTGGGACAGAATTTTGTTTTCATACAATGCTGATTTTTTTTCAAAATTTATTGATCCAATTGGTAACATAATCTGGCAAAATCTCTATGAAGTATTGTAACCGTTTAAGATAATAGTTAAAAAGGAAAAAAATTACTCTTTTTATGTCTGTGCTTTTTTTTTCTTTTCTTTCCCAGGTCTTGCATAATTATGAATTATTAGAGCCTATACAGATACAGTCTACCCAAAGAGAGTTACATGACTTGACATAAGCCAGTAGAGTTCATTTACAATAATTACCAATTATAATGGCAGTAATTAAAGTACAAACTAATGAAAATTAAAGAACATCCTCTAGACAGCACAAATAGAGGTGCAACCGCTTAATTCACCTAGTGTAGACTCACAAAGTGCTTTATACTAAAAGATTTAAATAATATAAGAGTTTTAAATAAAAATAAGTTGTATTAAGTATTAATTAAATAATAATAGTAAAAACTGAGAACGCCAAAAATTAAAATATATAGTAGAACTTTATGTTCCGAATGAGGAAGTCACAGTTTAGAGACCGAGTGATAATTTAAAGTAAAAATTCATCAAAACATTTCAAAAACATATATTAGTTGAGAACAGCTCTACTAATTTTAAGAGCTCTATGAACGGCAGAAAGAATGTAGATTAAATTCTTTAACCAATCTTTCCTGCTGACCAAAGCCGCTTTCTTAAATATTAATTCCTTGAACACTCAAATACATATCAATATGCGTCGCCTAGATTTCCTCAGGAATAACATGGGACAACTAATGCTTTAAATCTGTTCAAATATTCGCAAATGGGTAATAGTCGCTGAGGAAATTCACCAGTTATTAGTTTGTAGACGAGCAGCTTTCCATGCATTTTATCAATGAATACATTAACCCATGCTTCCAAAAAAGTAGCAAGAGATTCTCAATATTTTTTTCCTTATAGCTTCATAACAGTTGCTATATTTAATTTAATTTAATAGTGGAGGATTCGTTATTTTTCTCCACACAATAGTAGGTAATTTAGTAAAGTTACCATATTGCTTGAAACTTTGGTTATAGGCACGCGTTATCAACCCGGTGACGCCTTTAATTCTGAGGATTTACTCAGGTCTGCATCTACATCTCTTCTAACTTCCTAAAAAGAAAAAAGCTAGAGCCCTACTCATCTTTCAGCTGAAAAAAATCCTGGAATTCCTCAAGCAGTCCTGGATGATTAAATTTAAATATTGGTTAAGCGTCTGAGTTAAAAATTCTTTATTCATACCATATATATTAGTAAAAATTTTGAAGTTAATCTGATCTAATACAAAAGGTTTACTATACTAAAGATTTTTAAAACCGTTATCAACTTCCTTCAGATTTAATGCTTGACTTTACCAGGAATAAAATTGTAATAAGAATCATTGGTTTGCATACTCATATGGGGAGAAGTAATTCATTAAGTTTGATACTTTGTCTACCAAATCAAAATCAAAATTTTATAATTTTTACATCATTTATAGGATTTAATTTTAATCCCCGAAACTAATTCTTTAAAAATAAATTAAGAATAATTTTTTGACTTAAGATTTTTTGATTAAGAATAATTTTTGATTCATTTTTTTAAGATAAAAAGTAATTTTTTTTCCTTCCCATAAGTTTAATCAGGGTCTAAATCTCCTTTTGGTGACAGTTTTTTAAAATTTTTGTTGGTTATAATTTTTATATTATTGATTATAGATATTATATAGTTACCTTTATCCTGACTGCATTGTTCTAATAGTTATATTTTTGGACTTCTTTGTAAATGATTTAAAAGCGCATTTTGTAACACTATTAATTAATATGATAAAATAATCTTTGAAGTTAAAGTATATTTTAAGAGTTGAAGTTGACGTAAATGATTTTCAAATTACCATTCCATTTTCCCTGCCTATATTGGGTTTTAAATTATCACATATTGCCTAAGGGAATGTGAACAGTTAATTATTAGAAAATTTATATATTGTCGCTGAGAGGATAAATGTTCAAAATTTCCCAATTTTTGACAATGAGTAAAAGACCAAAAATTATTAATGATGAATCGGGAAAAAGGATGTTTAGTGTGGATTCACATTTAGGGCTATTTTCTTTGATACTTCAAATATGTAAGTTAATAAGTAAGTAGTTCAAATAAGTAAGTAGAAATTTTGAGGTCTGTGAGTGCACAAACACAATAGTGATCAGAATTAAAGGCCGAAGTTCCAGATATAACGTCGAAATCACCTAAATTAAAACTCGTATCAAATTTGAAATAAAACCTTCCCCCAAGCATGCATCTATATCTTTAAAATGCTTCTGAACAACAAAGATTGTGCGCCTAATTTAAAAAATATGCTTTGAGATTCTTATTAAAAACTAGTTTAAGCCCCTTTTGCACAATCATAAACTCACAACAATCTTAATAAATAGTTTGAAACCTTCCTTTAACTTTATAAAAGTCGTGTAAAAATATGAAGTCAAACTGAAATTAACCAAGAAGCCTACAGATCTCCTACAGTAAACAGTGTCACAGTTATTTATGTTTATCTGAATCCCCTTAGTAGCCATAATGAAATCCTCATAATAACTTGGTCTTTTCATTTGAAATAATTGTTGAATTTCTTTTTCAGGCAGGGTGATTAATTACCGTGATCTGCGTTAAATCAAAAATCTGACAGATAAGAATTATGCTATCTTAAATTTTGATATGAATGGTTTAAGATTTTATCTTATGCACTTTAAGAAATCACCATACCTGTTGCATGTTTGTCATTAAAGTAACAGAACTTGGCAGTATGCCCAAAACCCATTCAGATTAGTCACTGCTGGCCCACTACTAACTGGGTTATTCTAGTTCTTGGCTTATAAAAATACAGACTTGCTTTATCCTTGAAGTCACCGTATTGTGTAGGTTTAATTTTAATGGTTCAGTGAATTTACTTGTTGTCCCTTGACGGTATTTTAAAATCTAATTGTAATTGAGTCCCATTAAACGAATTGGGCGATAAAATGATTTTCGCTATTAGTCGCCAAATCAGTCCCTCCTGTACTAATTTTTTCCAGTGTGGAACAGGAAACAAACAGTGTAGTCTTCTCTTATATAAATTAATTTTCTTGTAATCTCCGATGATGTTTTCTTCCTCGTTTGGAATTATTTCCAGTTTTCTCTTCATTAGTTGACATTAAAGTTTAATCATTCGTAGGTAGGTATTTCGCTATTGTTTTCCGTCTATTGAAATGATATTTTACACTTTTACTTCTTAGTTGTATAAGTGCCACTTCTTGGGGTCAAAGAAAAGTTAGTACTTAACTGGCTAGACTTACTACCACTTGAAAATAGCTCCTTCTACACCAAACATTCAAAACTAGTTTTATTTTCAGTCATCTTGCAATAGAGTTGCAATTTTTTTGCTTTTCATTCATCATCAAATCATACAAATTTTAATCTGTCATACGAATTTCTGCATATTTTTTAGACATTTATTTATATTATAGTCTTAATTGATTCCATCACAACAAGAAATTTTTGATTCGTATTTTCCAATGTTAATTTTTTCCAAATCTGTGATCTTTGTTTTCAATGTAAATATTTCTTTGTCGATTTCTTCAAGCCATACATCTCTAATTTCGTGTTTCTGAGTTAATATCTAAATGCTTAAATATGCTATCCTATTCTCAAATAAACGTGTAATTGAATTCTTTTCTGATTTCTTTTACTTTACCTTAATTATAATAACAAACATTTTGATAGTTGCAATATATTTTCTTTAGTTTTACATCATAGACTAAGCCATGCTTAATACATGTCTATCACTAAGCTTCTCTTTACATTTCATCATAGAACATCATTTTACCTCTGTACGTCCCATAGTATACTTATCAAGTCCCATAATAAACACATGATGAAGACAGAGTTGTTATGTGGATACCCTTTTTGATGTATTGTTATTTATATATGCTATTGAGTTATAAATACGATTATGTTCAATTAAATTAATCTATGAAAAAAAAACATACATTGACAATTTTGTGTCCGAATAAAAAACCGAGTAGTCTAGGTAATTAGATATATAAAAGGCATTAAGTAAAGATCGGCTTATATAAATTAAATTTCAAAAAAGTATTGCATAATAACAATAGAACACAAAAAGGAGACTGCAGTTTAAAATAGGCGATAATGAGCTTTAAAAATCAATATACACCAAATTTGTTTTAAGTAAACAAGTAACACCAATAAATCCAATTTCTTTTATGAAAAGCACAATAAAATTCCACTCAATAAGATTATCAAAATATAAAAAATAGTATAATAGTTATAGAATCACGGGGCTTATACTTAGAAAGATCATATTTTGTTTAAAAAAATAAGATTCAGTGTATATTTCAACAAGAGATGAGAGAACCAAAAACATATTCGCCGTTCAATTCTAGGTTGTTTCCACAACGTTAGCTAGTAATAAAAATATGAATACTTAAATATCCTCCCAGTCTCAGCCAAAATCATTAAATGCGTATTTAAAATATTTTCTTTAAGAATTTTGAAAAAAAGTCATGTTTTCAAAAGATCTACCTATTTATTGGATTCCGATTCAGGAACTTATTAATGTACATGCGAAATCTAGAACGAGAAGTTAAATGTACAGTCAACATTTTTTATCTCTTATGAGCAAGTATTAATTAACAGCATAGAAATTCGCTCTTCGAAAGTAAACGATTAACAAAGACATTTCAAAAACTTAATACATATTACAATTTTTTTTAATATTAGTGTTTTTTTTAAATAAAAAGAAATTATTTGTACATTAATATCTATTTTCAATCTAATTTTAATACAAACAATGTTCCACTAAGTAAATATGGAAACACATTTTCCACGCACGGAAGTCTAACTAAAACGAATAATTTCTTCTCACAATTATTTGCATATTACTTCTATTGAGGTTAAACAATGACAATTCACTTACTTTTAATTATAAAGTTATCAGATTTGTTCAATCGTATCTTTTAGAGTTTCGGCAATTTTTACTAAATATGATTAATAGGACCGAGAAATCGTATAAAATGTTGGAATTCATAAGTTTCACAGAAATGCTATTGATCCTTTACATTTGAAGAGCCCTTCCTTTACTGCACATATTTACTGCAGTTGATTAAAACTGAAAATCGTTTTATAATAAAGATAGATAACTGATTAGATGTAAGCTACTATTGCAAGTGCAGAAAATTTGAAATGTAATAATTAAATTGAATTCATTTCAAATTATTTTATTTTTAAATAAGGTAATATTTTTAATGTTAAAATAGAAAATCCGAATAGTGAACACTTTATTATACACATAAAACAAATTAATTTCCTTTTATGGAAATAGTAATAACATTTCCAAATTTTTACATCCAAGATGCCTATCAAAATATTTAATTACCTTTACCAAAAACATAGCAAAGACAATGAAACAAGAATTAAATTTCATCACCACAGAAAAAATCTAAACAATTGGATGCAATCATTCCCAGTAAAGAAGAATTCGTCGGCCTCTCACGAACTGTATTTCAATCAATTAAAACAACAACTAAGGGCTCCAAAACAATTAAGATGAAAAGCCGTAAAGAAAAACAGTACGTGATCCCTAGCCTAGACTAGTTCGGTGGTTCTGATCGTCCTGTGAAAGAGAGTAAAATTAAACGTCTGTAATAATTTATTAAAAGCTTGTAGTGCTCAACCACAGGAGAGATTTGGGGTAAAGGTTTGAAGTCATCTTGATCCCCTTCCCTTGCCCAGTGGACTTCCCAACCAACCAAAGAAGAAAGGGAAGCGTCTGGTAGAATAATGTTTGTTTTCGCGTTAAGGAGGGAGGGGTGAAGTAGATGAGATTAGCGGGTGTTTGCAGACACTACCTGAGACAAGGAAAGGCTCTTAGAAGGGACATCAAAGGTAAAGGATAGGTCGGGTGCTTTCCATTTGCTTTCCACTTGTTCGGATGTCTTAACAGTCCCAACAAGAGGTTCAAGCAGAAGGTTTTTCTCCTTCTTTACACATAAGCTACACTGTTTTTGGGGAAGATAGAATCCCTTTCTTAATGGGAAATTGGATTTATTGGTTACATTTTGAATGGAGCTGCATTTTGGGGAATAAGGGATTAAACGAAACCGAATCACATTCCTCTTATATAAATATTTCCTTAAATCTTCTTACGAAAGATTATTACGTTGTTGTTTTATCCATTGAGTGTTCAAGTATATGAAGAATTAGCCACTTGAAGGATTAAAAATAATTCTAAATAGACTATAAAAAAACTTAATATTCAGTTTTTTGTTGAATGTTTTTTATACAGTTTTATGAATTGGTTTAATCGTGATATATTTTCGAACAATAACAATATTAATATGTTCATTTGCAATAACTATATGAATCATGCTAGTTAATTTATGTATTAAAATTAAATTCTCGATATTTATACTTCAAATTATTTCGCATATATCGTATAAATTAATAAAATTTATGATTATATTATGCAATTAACCGAGCATACATATTTTTCTTAGGCCTTGATAGAATTTTTTCATTCTTTCTGTAAAATTGGCGTTAAAAATTGGCATTAAAGCACAAATATTTCGTCACCAAACCTTCCTTTAAAGGTTGTTAATATTCAGTTTTTTGTTGAAAGTTTTTTATATAGTTTTAGGAATTTGTTTAATCATGGTATATTTTCGAACATTAATAATATTAATTTGTTCATTTGCAATGACTATATGAATTATGCTATTAATTTACATTTTACATTTTTAACTCCATTGCATTCAATTGCACAAATCTTCTTAGTGGAATAGGAAAAAAGTTGGTAGAACATAAAATTATTATTAATTAGTTGTTAAATATCAAACATAACTCTATGCCAGTTCTCACTTTTTATTCAACTTTCACCTTTTCCCTTTTCTAGAACAAAACAAATTTATTAAAATGCTTTAACAAATGCTTTAATTTAACGAAAAAATGAATTCCTAGATCATTCTGTTTCAGAAAGAGAAGATTAAAATAATCCAAATTTAGTATTGCATAATTTTAATTTATTAGAGAAATTGCCTCGAATATTACGAGAATAGTATTATATTGGTAACATACGGTAAAAAGTCAAAAATCACGATGTACCTAAAAATGTTGAGTGCTTATGGTAACTAAGCTGGAATCCAGATTAAAGTTGATAAAATGATTTCCGTTACTCATATTGTACTTTAATGTCTCTCACTGATTCAACAAGTTAATATATAACTTTAAACAAACTGCGCGTTCTTTGTTTTTAATGGAATTTCACAACTTTAAATACGTGAAGAGCATTGTTTTGGGAGATCCTAGTCCCCGTCGCAGCTGACAAAAGAGAGCATTAAATAAAAGAGGTCGCATAACATCGTTAGATGATGAATTATTACCACTGGGTTGCCAGAATCAAGTGGATTAATTATCTTCCGATAAGAGAGATTTTTGCCAAGTCAAGGGATACCAGCTGGTTCCCGCCATTCAGTCACGGTGCCGTACGCTAATTACCGTAATTATCGCATTTCGATATACAGTCTTTAACGTAAATTCTAAATTATTTTATTCCGTTATTAATCTCTTAAAACTATTCATGTCAGATGAAGGGCTGGAACAATTGACTGTAATCGCATTGACTAAACATTCTTCCCTCTTTCATCGCCTGTGGGAATATCGATTGTATTTGAAAAAGGGATCGACTTAAATATCAGTTTAAATGAGAATCGGTAAAACAAACTTCGAATGGTTTCAGAATGGAAATGTATATTATTGATAATCCACTTTATGTTTGTTTGTATTTGAGTTTTAAAAGAATTAAAACAAAAATAAGATTTTTAATATCAGTATATACTGAATTTGATAGAATTTGGTTTAAGAAATTATATTATAATAATTTAAAAAGAAGGATATTTTAAAAAAAGTGATCGAATAAATGGAAAGTCTATAAAAAATATAATTAACAAGCAAGATAAATTCAAAGATCTCCATTTCTTATATTTTCTTTAGATGTAGTAATTTTATGGCTAAAAGTAGGTTCTCTCAAATCGCAACTCATTTTTTGTCTATAAAGTCTAAATTTTAATATTTAAACATTAATAGATAAAATATATTTACTTTATCTTTTTTTATATATTTCTACAATGCGGCAAAAAATTTATTCTTAAAGGTATTAGAAAAAAAGAAATAATATAATGTCGTATTTAAATTTCTGATTTGTTACAGAATTTAAATTCAATATAACATTAATTTTTATTTCAGCCTAAATTTTATCAAATCAGATTTTAAAGAATAAAACAGAAGCATGAAAATTTATTGAACCAAGTACAGATATTCCTATTCAAATTCACCATTTTCACAAGTAATTGCGTTGAGACTAATAGTTCTGCATTTTATATTTATTTATTTTATGCATAAAGAGGCTCCACTTATTTAACAAGTAAATTTCATCAGACTTCTTTTTTTAGAACTTTGGCTGGGTCATATTTTTTCTTTGGGATGTGTTCTCAAGTTAACAAGAAGGCAAGTATCTTTTACTTAATGGCCTTTTCACTTTAGATGCGGTTGAAAATATCAAGTCGTTAATCTAGTCTCAACGTATTTGTCCCCATTTCACTATCAATGAATTACGCAACTGACGGAGGAAAGGCTTGACGACATTTTATTCTGATTTTATTATTTTTAAATACATTTGACTAATTACTCCTTCGGTGTTCAATAGTGCGGGAAAACTGTTCTTTTTTTCTTTGTGCTTACTTTACTAGATAATTTCAGCTTGGACACTGGGCAGAATGTTCAACTGTTCAGAAAAGTAAATAAGCTTCTCTGACTAACATCGTGGGCCAGGGTATCAACCAATACTTATTTGCTTCAAAGAATATAGCTTTACAACTGTTGCGTCTTCGAAAGGTTTAACAAAACATTAAAAAAAGGCGCATAAATCGGATCTTAAAAAATATTAAAGGATTCTCTTTTGGTGTCATTCTTCATATCAGTTGCTCTCAAAATAACTATATGCTCGCATAATTATTTTTTTCAGTTAATTAATATGCATTTCATAGTAATATAAGAATAAAAAATAACTATAAGAGTATTTTAATCGAATTTAGACAATAATTAATAAAATCTAGAAAAGTATTCCCAACCAAAAGCCATAGATCTATTAATTCCGCAGAAAGAAAAGAGCTACCAAGGCCTAGTTGTAAGATTGCAATCATTATTAAGAGTTCCAGGCCAAAAACCCAGTTCAACAAATTACTCGTTGTGCATTCAAATCTGATGAAAATTAAATCCAACACCGTGGGTGAAAGATGTTGGTGAAATGCGAAATAATAGAGAGAGATATGCCAGTCCAAGTAACGTCCTCGTCACCTGATATGAGCTTAAAATTACGAGGTACTTTCCATAATAGCAACAGTGTTTCGTTCAAATGGGATCTTAATATAACAACCTAAACTAAACTAAACCTTCCTGAAAACGAAATTTTTAAAAGAAAAAATCAAAAGCAATAATCAAGTAACAGATTAGGTACATGCATACAAACATCTTCTTAAGATAAGGAATTTCAAAAACAGAAGTCCCGACCCCGTTTTAAAGCAACTCAGAATTTGTTTTTCGCATTTATCTGCTTGTTACTTAGCTTATTGTTGTTTCCTGTGATAGGTATTAAATCATTACATCACATATAATAGGAGACAAGTTTTTTTTAAAAAAGTAAAACAACTTACAGGGTAATTAGTAATCCCATAGATTAGCGATAAGAAGGGTGTGAATGTCAAACAAATTTGAGATAAATATAAGAATGGAGTGAAAGCCAAGAGAATTTGAAATAAAAATAGTTGTACTAATCTTCTACTGTACAATATTTTTACTATGCGTAAAGAAAATGTTAATATTTTTAAAATTAATTATCTACAGTCTTGCAGTAATTAATAAATGCCTCCTTTTAATAGATAAAATTGAACCCAAGTCACATACTGTGTTAAAAATAGAAATTATCTCAATTAAATGAAATCTGGATATTTAATAAATCTATTTCATCATTACTATTTCAGTTATTTACATGTATGATTTTTTGAAAATGATGCAGTTTCTTTATGACTAAGAAACATTAAAAACTACAAATGTCATTTCTGAACATTGTCATTTTATTTATGAAATAGGGTTACTCGTTTATTTAAGCTTTTTACATAGTTGCTATCACAGACAAAAAAACTTATAATAATTTTAATGTTTAAAAAATTACTTTATCATTAGTATTCATGTCTAATTATTATAAAACATCGAAAATATTATGTTTGACATTTAAACTAAATATGAATTTATTTTCTACACTAAAAGGTAATTTTAAAAACTATGCTATTTACGTTAAAACAGCGTTATTTTATATTGAAAAAAATAAAAAAAATATTCAAATTTAATATATTTAAATACAAAAAAGACAGCAGTCATCAAAATATCTATATTCCAAAAAACAATTTTTTAATTACAAGTTCTTTATATGAATGATAAAATAAATTTCCAAAGAAATATATTTCATTTAAAGAAGATCTAAAGTACTTAAGAGCTTTTCTGAAGCGATCATTATCTTTCTGCTCTATCTTCTTTTCATTAATTTATTTCTCTTAACAAAAAAGGAAAATAAATTTTACCAATGTTTTTGAAAATGTTCTAAGAATTATATTTAATGTTCATACTTATGTTCATTAGAATTCTAACAGAAGGAAAAATAATTTTTCGGTATGCATATTTAAATCATTCTGTAAACATTTACGTTAATAAGATGACGTCTTTTTTCTATTATAGATAGTTTCTATTATTGAAAATGCAAAATACATTTTAACATTTATTATTGTTATCTTTATAATGTGATTTTTTATCATACAAGTATTCATTTTACAATCTAAATACTGCTAAGTTATTATAAAAATATTATATGTTTATTTCTTATAAATATATATTTAAAGCAACAATTAATGCATGTCAGCTTTTTTTTTTGTTAATATCATTGAATATTACACTTTTGTATGATCAACATCTCATTTGAAATTGCTCATGGATTTTTTTTGGAATGAATCTTATCATTAGATGGATATTTTTGAGTATGCAACCAATTTCCAAATTTTCAGACACATCAGATGGATAGTGTTTGATCCTGATTGAATTAGAATTCATGCGAGATAGGGAAATTTGATAGAATCTGATATAAAATAGGATCTGAGATCTTTCGGTTCCAACACCTAGCCCAAATATAGATATAGAAGGCTAATTTTAAAGCAAACTTTGTACCATCAGATGTATAGTATTTGACCCTGATTGAATCAGAATTCCTGTGGGCTGTGGAATTTTGATGGAATCGAATATAGAATAAGATCTGTGATCTTCCGGTTTTAACATCCAAATCAAAAATATGTATAGGAGGCTAATTTTAAATTAAACTTTGCTTCATCAGAGGGATAGTGTTTGATGCTGATGGAATGAAAATTCCTGTGGCCTGGGGAATTTTGATGGAATCGTATATAGAGTAGGATCCGTGATCTTCCGGTTCCGAAACTCAACCCAAATATATTTATAGAAGGCTAATTTTAAGGTAACCTTTACCCCATTAGAGGGATAGGGTTTGATCGTGATTAAATGAGAATTCCTGTGGGCTGTGGAGTTTTGAAGGATTCGAATATAGAATAGGGTTTGTGATCTTTACGGTTTCAACACTCAGCTTAAATATATCTATAGAAAGCTAAGTGTAAAGTAAACTTTGTCCCATCCGTTAATATTTTAATTCGTGGGAAGAAATCTACATTCAATTTTACTTTTAATACAAAAATTTATCTTCTTTGAAATGAGACAAAACATTCTATAGTGGTTTGTAGTAAAGTTAGTGCAATTGTTCAAAATACTTGTAATTAAAAACTATTTACCCCGAATGAAAATCCAATCTTAGTGAAATGGCAAACCAATCATATTTCCTTTTCTAAATTTATATAAAATAATATCCATGCTTTACTGCAGATAAAAAAATCTACTTTGACACAAGCATTTGCGGCTAAAAATGAAAGGCGAAAAATCAAGAAAATCCTAATATGCATATCAAATACAACCATAAGGAGATATACCACTCTTCATTAAATTCACATTACACGATCATACTACAGAATAAAGAAACTGAAGAATAAAGAATGGGAGAAAGGAATCCTAAATTCCAATCCCTGAACATTACTGGTATCAACAAACTCAATAAATAAGCACAGTGTAACGCATTAATGGATAAAAATAAAAATCTAATATCCCAACAACAAAAGAAAGGTGTTTATAAGCTTGGAGAAAGAAAATTGTTCTTCACGTGTTTGATTGAATTTACGCCCTTAAATGAAATAAAAGCCTTCCAACTCGAGGTTTCGCTCAAGCAGGGAAGGAAACTTCCCTGCCATGTTGTAACATATATCCGAATCGATTTAAGGGGAAAATTGCTCAGTTGAATAGACTTCACGGAATCTAAGCATATTGTACGGAAATATTTCTAAACACCAGGATTTTCATTAGCTTTTCCCTTTTCTTAATTACAAAGTTGAACGTAAAAGAGACACAAAGTTATGCCTCGCTGCGAACGATGCTGTTCATGTAGATTAATTACACCCTGCCTACCCCTCTATTTAAACATTTATCGTTCACAGCGACTTTGTGGAGTTTCCGAGACAACTTATGATAGATTCTGGACTAAATGGTCGGAGAAAGGTAAGACTGGGGTAGATTTTGAAAAATGCCATTTTGCGTCGTTCAGTATATAAGAATAGATTATAATAGATATTACGAATAGATTAAATAAAAGGGGGGATAATACTTATCTGGTTCAAACTGCTATTTACAGAAAATTTGGATTTTTATTATTATAAGCACATACGATTCTGAATGATATTATTTTGTAGACAACAATGTCTGGCATAAGATAATTATCATGCATATTAATAATTCTTGGGAGATAAGAAGGTAGTTGTGCTTCTTAATTTACAGAAGTCATTAATTGTTTTTAATAAAAAATATTAAGGATTAAATTAATAGTATTCTCCCTATTACCTAATCATTTATTAGTCTTCAAGATTAGCATATTAGACGTTACACAAGGGATGTTTTGAATGAAAATGGGACTTTTAAAAAGCAATTAAAAGCATATGCCGGCATAGCTTTTTCAGAATTCTCTAACCATACTAGTCCGATGACGTAAGACACGAAAGTCAGACTGGAATCCGAAGGACCTCCAGACTAATTTGATTAGCTAAATTTAAAGTTCCATCTTGAAGCTATTTATAGCTAGTTTGAAGTGTCTTTTGTAATCTTGAGAATTATAATCGCAATTGAGCCTTTGGCATCAAAACTACTAATAGTTAATTTCACCTATTTACTATACATCGCTATTCCATATTTAATAGAGCTTTGATGGAATTTGTTATGAAAGCCAGACTATTGCCAGACAATAAGAGGACTGGATCTCAGATGAAATCTGGTCTAAAAATTTGAATTCAAGGATTTATCAGCAAGGTGTTTGCATATCCCATCCAGCTTTTGATATTGCACTTTCGCTTTGTACATGATTTTTTAATTTCATGAATATGTTAACGCTTTCTTTATAAAATTAATAATCTCTCCGTGCTTTAGCCTATTAAATATATTAAATAAAATATTTGATAAACTATAATAGCAAATGGCTATTACCGTTTATAATTGGACAACAAAAAATTATAATAATTTGCCTCACGTTAAATAGTTACGTTTCTTAGAAATATTTTATCTAGGTTTATACAAAATATATATATCAATGGTAAATATTATAGTTTTGATATCAGTATAAATTTGTGTAACGAATTTTAGTATAAATTCGGAAAATAAGTAGAACATAATTAATGAAAAATTTGCAGATTTCAGTGGTAGTGGAGGTATTAAAATCTACTCTTGAATGTTATGACTTAAGAAAAAACTAAATTAAAATTTAGACTCCAGTTTAATTAGATTTTCTAATTTCAATGAAGAGTACATCAACATTTAGCTTATAATGCTCGTCGCTTCTTATGTAACAGAAAACAAACAAAAGAGATAAAGTGAATGCTTAAAAGAAGTAAATACCCTTGTTCTGCCAATAAATTGTTTTATTGAAGTACGTCACTGATTTATAATATTATTAAAAGCTCAAAATTCAGAATTATTAAATTCAAATTTTAACAACATATAAACGTACAAATAAAACAAAATATGACAAGAAAAATTTCAAATTAAACAGAAATGCAGACGATTTCCTGCGCCAAAAAAGTGAACAAAGAAATCTGATAACAAAAATAAAAAATGCATAAATTATTATTTCGTTTGCTTTTTGCCTCTTTTTCTATTTTATCTATGCCTGTAATCTTCTGAGCATAGATGCCATAGATTATGAAACTCCTCCCATTAACAAAAAAATCAGGTTTTCTCATTTAATATTTATTGTGGATACATTTATTTATTTTCTGAATACATTTTTAAATCTAGAGATTTCTAACTCATCTTAGGCGAAACTTTTTGTTTCTTTCGAGGGGTAGTGGTGGGTATAATGGTCTATATCTAAAATTAACTTATCTTTAATTATATATATATATATATATATATATATATATATATATATATATATTCTATAATTCATTATTAGATAATAAGTTAATGTTGCAGTCAAGATTGAAAGTTTTGATTGATAAGTTTGGTTTAAGAATTGATAAGAATTGATGAGTTTTAATCCTAATAACAATCAAAAACTTATATTGGAAAAGCGTGTAAATATTTTTACTGATTTATCAATTTACCAAATTGATCTGAATATAATTTAAAGTATTCAAATCAAATAAAATTCATGGAGTTAAATTCTGTAAAGATTTTTTTCCTCTTACCTAGGATATTTCTCTGATTATTATTTTTCTAATTTAAAACTTCTGTACTAACAGAATTCCTACTTAATTTTCAAGCACATTTGAAAGTTTCATTAATTCTAAATTGTAATATAATTATATTCAGAACCTGCAAATTTTAATCCAGACGTAAACCTTACAAATAACAAAGCAATTTTTTAAAAAGATAAAATGAAACTAAAGAATACAGTGTCAACGTTAAATATATTTATGAGTTTTATATCTTTTTCACGAGGAGGTGAATTTCGTTGCTTAGGAATCTTCACAGAATGTGTTAAAAGAAAAAAAATAGAGCTCTATGTAATTTAAATGAGTTGCGCTTTAATTATGCGAAGATTTCTATACATAACTCTAAGTATGAAAGAACGTTAATAAAGCGTTTTTACTTTAAAATACTTTTACACAGTAAACATATGATATGAGAAGAATTTTGCTGGAGAAAAAATTGGGAAAATGCTTTTGCCTTTCTCAAAAGCAGTTTTTAATTCTTTTTTTAATACATAGTCTTTAATTTCAGGCTCGGAAAATTACTTTAGATGCTTAAGCGAATATTACGTTTTAATATTCTGAAATTCTCTTTTGAATATGACGTTTTACAATGAAAGCGTGCAACTGTATTTATTTTCATGAAAAACAGTCATAGTGAGTGTGACGTCGTACTATAGACTTCTTTTGTTATGATCAGAAAATGTGATATATTAAAAGCATTCCCAATTTTATTCATATATAGATCAGTATGTCCAACACCAAAATTTGCATTAAATCAATTGATATTTTGAATGAACTTTATGCAATTAAAATCTGTTTACAATTTAATATTTCCTTTGATGTTTTGCGAAAATTCTACCAAAATATTTAAATTTTCATTATTAGCTGATAATATCTTCTATTTTGTTGAAATACTTTCTTATGATCTTTCTAATTACAGTTATTTTTTTTAAAATTTTAACCCTAAAACATTCTCTACAACAGAAAGGATAGAAAGATTTGAAATATATTATATTTATTTAACAACTGTTAATAATGCAAATGCTTTTCATTAAGGGATAAGATATTTGTTTTGCTTCGATTACTTTAAAGAAGCATTTAATTTAACATATTGAATTAACATTTTAATCTGGTATTCTATTAATTTACTGAAATACGTTACAGATGATAATGTAAGCATGTTGAAATTTGACACATATTCATTGAATATCTATACTTTTAATAATTTCTTGAAGAAAACGAGTCAATTTCAAAGTATTTTTATTTAAAATTGATCAAACAACAGAATTGCTATAACATATGCAATTTTACTGCACACTTAATGTAAGCAATAATTCAAAAATTCTACTGCAGATAGAATACTGCGAATAGCAAAATATCTTGAGGAAAGCTAAAAATCAAAAACCTGGGCATGGAAACATCGTTTTTTATATATATACATGCACCGTAGTAGTTAACATTCGAATTTAATTCATGCAATCAT
>JAOUZG010016587.1:11656834-11673062 GCA_026289955.1 Argiope argentata | reverse complement strand
TCATTGAAAATTATATGAGTCATTTATACTTTTTTAGTAATAGTTGTGTATTTTAATCAATATCTTTCTTTCACACAATCTATAGCACAATCTATCCATGTGTTATAGTGATCTGCAAGTTAAATTTTCTTAAATTTAACTAAAATTAATTATCTTTGCCCTGATATTCACAGTTAGTAAAAGTCTTTTAGATATTTAGTAATGAATAAATGCATGTGTTTTTGAATCATCAATTCATAATTATTAGTATAAATTTGAAGAATAAAAAACAATTTTAATTTCCCGGAATAAAACAAAAAGTGCATTATTTTTAAGTCTCTTGTCCAGACGTTTTCCAATTGGAGAATTTTTTTATTTACTGTTGCTCTAAAAAAATAAGTAATATTCAAAAATTTCTTGAAAAAAGCAATTAGAAAGATATTTTAGTAGATGTAAGCACTGTACGACATATGCAATTATGAAATAAATTTTCTGAGCCTAACATCTGGGAAGTTTTGTTTAAGTCTGATTGCTTTCTATATAGCTAAGCACAAGCTAAGAATTATATCCCTTATATTCATATATTAATGAGTAATTCTAATTATAAATTTTATAATAATATAAGGATAAACTGATAATTATAAAAGCACAATACTGAGACGCTTTAATTTAATACTATTGCTCCATGAATTATAGATAAAATATAATATTCAAATATTGTTTAAAAGCTGAAAATCCACACCTTTCATTCAAATAAAAAATTAAATGTGAAAAAGTATTTATTTATATGATAAATTGCAAGCAAATAAACGTCTGGGCAATGAGAATCATTCAAACTTGTAAACGCATGAGCATTTAAATTTCTTTTTCCTAAACGAACACAATTTGCTTAGCTTTATAATTTACCTTCTATGCTTAAAATCCAAAATTTGGTCGTAATAATACACGAAAGCTCGGAAATGTTTCTAATAAATCAAATTCGAGAAATAATAACGACAAGTAATCCAGGTAAATGGCAGCCCGAAAAAGTGATGTTTGAACTACATCTTCGCTGGCGGACAGAAAGGTTTGATGAATAGGAAACGATGGAATTTATGGGAAATTTTCCCTATTATCTTGGCAACGCACCGTTGTGAAACGTGTAACTTAGCAACTGCAGAGTTTAAGGTCAGAAGCTAGTGCTTCGTTGTTATGAGGAAACAGCGATTGGGTACGGCGTTGTCCTACAGCAGGAGTTGTTGACTATTCAAGGCATAATTAAAGCCCCCTCCTACGTCCATAAAAATGTACTCCTCCCAAGTCTTACAGTAGAAGATTGATCGTCACGCTAAGCTGCTTCTGCTGATAGAGCTAAGTAGTGGTAAAGAAGCTCTATGTGGGATGGCTGAAGAAACTCATTTTTGGAAAAATGGGGGTGTATGGAAATAATCAGGATTATGGAATTAGCCAAAAAGACGAGGTTTTGTATAATGCCATAAAACTCTTTTCAATTTATAAAGCTAATTCCATGAAATTAGAAAATTAAATTGCATCAATTATTAAATTAAATTATTTAATTTACTAATAGAGCCTGGAAATGTTTGGAAAAACTCGCTTGTTTTGCTTTAAAAAAATTCAGTGTTTTATGTAAATGCTGAACACTGCTTTGATGTTTTCTGATATAAAATGAAGTTTTGATTCTGATGTTTTTGATATGAAATTTATAGCAAATTAATATTATAGCTATATATGGCAATAGGAAAAGAGGAAAAGTAGTATTTATGTTGTCATATGAGTGTACTACAAAATTATTATGCTATTTTGAAAGGGTAATTATTCAGCCATTCCGATATATTCGTACAAAACAAGACCGATTTGTGTTAAGACGGATTGAAAATGAAATTGGAAATATTTTTTCAATCGATTAAGAATTAAGGTATTAAAAAATCATTTATTTTACTTTTCAATCCGTATTTGTATACTTTATATTTATTCTTAACACATTTTTTAAGAATTTTTCTTCCGTATAACCCATAGTAGCATTAGAAGAAATGAAAACTTTTAATTTAAATAATTTTTCTTATTTAAAATTAGTCTGAGTAAATTAGAAGAAGAAAATTTCGTATGTTTTGCTCAAAAATATTTGGAATATTTCAATTTAATTTCTTATAGCAATTTTTTCAGTACACAAAATTGTAAAAAATTATATATTTTTTTTATTTAAATTCTTATTGTAAATCCACAAACAGAATTCTAAAAATCTTTCAAGTAATGACATGCGGTGTTTTAGAAATAAAGAAGTACATAAACATCTTTATCAATCAAAACTCTTTTCAGAATATCTTCAAATGAATTCTTCAATGAAATTCAATTCAAAACTCTCTATGTAAAGAATTAATTTTTACACTAAAATTTTTAATCTTTTAAAAACATGTTACATCTGATAGAATGAAACCGTTATTTTTAATGAATTCCAAATTCGCGACGGTTAATTTTAATAAAGCTCGAGACCCGATTCTACTAAAGAACCGTTATGAAATGGGGTCTGATGCTCTTTATATCAGTTATGGCTTCTGCTGCTGTGGTGTGGAGAGAGGGGTGTAAAATCAAATCTCGTCCACGCCATCTGACAACGGTTCAAAATTACAAAGTCCATCTCAAAATAGCCCTAGTGTTGCTTTATAATAGAACATTAATAAAACTAAAAGCAAAGATTATTATTAAGAGATACACATCTAAGCACAGATGCTTTTTAAAAATTTAATTAGTTTTTTTTTTTTTAAATGAATGCATATTATTGCATTTTTTCTCTTGAAAAAGGATTATAAAATAGTTGGTACATTGCTTTATATATCTTTAAAAATTCAAATTACTTTTACATTATATTAAATTTTCTGATACATGAAATATATACGCATTAGAATTTCCATTTTAAATGCATTTCTTTCAAATCTCAAAAGATGTCTTCTTCGACTGAGAAGTTCGATTTATTGTAAATTTTTAATTAACTTGATTTGTTTTATGCTTGGAAAGATAAAAATAGGGGATCAATTTATCATCATCTTCTTCATTTATTATTCTTTTAAAAATTTGAACACCTGTGTATTTATCATTTGGGGGTCTCATTTGATTACTTTAATTAAAATTTATTTAATATAAATGTTGAAGTTTGTTCATCTATTTGAAAAAAAAATATTTTCACACTCCATAACACTTATAATAATGAATTTCAAATTAAAAGCTAACATGAAAAACAAATTATTACCTTTATGTGCACTAATAAAATATGTTTTGTTTAAATACAGTTTTATACTATTTCTAAATATGAATCCATCTACTTTTTTACATTAATTGATGAACTTAACAGCATTTTGTTGATGATTGTTATTGGGAATAAATACTTTTCTTAAATATCACTTATACGTACTTAAAATTTGCCCTTTTAATTGAATAATCATTATTTGATTTTAAAAAAATCATCAAAGCTGAATCGCTGAAATAAGCAATTTTATAGAGAAAACAGAAATTCGCAAAATTTAATGAGAAAACTAAGTTTAGGAAGTATTAAGGATTAATTCAGAAACAATAATTGTTCATTTCTAAGGTTACAGATTTAATATGGCATTATTAAATATAAAATTTCGAAAACATCAGCTTTACTCACCTTTTACGTTTCAAATTTTGGCTATACATTCGACTATTAGATAAGTTATATTACTTATAGCCAGTTTTTTATCTTTATATGGGTATTTTAATAACTATTGAAAACTTAAAAACTTATTTCATAATTCTAGAACTGATTTGGATGAATAAGAGTCTCAACTGATGTGGAAGCTATGGAATTAAAACAATTTTGAGTATGAAACGTGTTTAATTGTGAAATATGAGGGAAGGGAACTTTTAATGTATATTTATTGGTTTAAGCAGGTTTCAAAAGTATTTGAAAATAAAAGCATAGTAACATTTCAGAAAAAAATGAATGAGGGAACTAATTTTACAAGGCATATTTGATTCTGTGCAACCATTGTAAAAATTACTTGTTCCATTCTGAAAAAGTTGGTTTATGGTTTGATGGATGGTCATCGTAACAGTTTTCATATTCTGGATCTAAGTTACAGTCAACGAATGTATGACCAGTCCAGCAACAGAATGAACATATTAATTATCTGCTAATCTCGGTCTAAGCACTGACCCAAATAGTATCAAGTAGGATTAGGAATATTATAACGAGCATCACCATTCAATAACAGGTTTTAATTGACAAACAATTCAGTGTTAATAAATGACCTATTTTTAGTTAGTTCGGATAATATTAGGCACCTGCGTTTAGTTGTTTCAACTGAATGTCACCCTGACTAGAGCACCCTTCAAATATTTTGACTTTAGGCGTTTGGATTCTAACAGTTTTAGAGATTACATCATTGAAACTCTTGATCGGTATGGTATGAAGTCGTATACTACGCCATTCTTAGCAAAAATAAATTATTTAATTCATAGAAAGTTTGAGAAAATTGTTATTTTAGTTTTGAAAATGTTTAAGGTTTATATTCAATAATAAAAAAAAGAAATAGTAAGATTTTTGAAACTGTAATATAAAATAAAATTATTGTTTGGGCTTCGATATTTTCTCTAATCACAGAACCCAACAACGGATGATATTTACCGGCTCTGGATTTTCCCAGCCTCAATGCTAACTTTGTTGTAAGCCGAATATTTTAAGCTTAGAGCCATCTCTAGGAACATTAACCCTCTTAACAGCAAACTCCATAAAAGATATTTTAAAATAAACTTTATAGATTATCACCTAAATTGGCTAAGATACCAGCCACGTTGATATCAGGAATTCAAAATACACCATCTGCACTATAGGTTGCTAAATTATGGAAATTTTTGACTGTGATTTTCTTTTAAATGATTTATGTTTTGTTATAAATATTTTTAATGCGTTACATAAAGGTTTATGAAAAAAATAATCCCCAGAGCCTGCCAGTTTTTTTATTATAATTTTCCGGAATGCATTCTTACATTAAATAAGTAAAATGAATGAATTAAGAGACAAAAAAATGGTATTTATCTTACCAAATTTTATTGAATCTGATGGCATTTATCTACCCAAATTGTTTTGAGTCTGATGGTATTTATCTTCATAATCTAATTATATCGAATTTTCACTTTTCTTACGAAATACTTCATTATAGTAAAATTGAATGTCTAATTATTTAATAGTATTTATTTATTTTGACTCACTTTGTCATGAAAGGAATCATAATATAACTTGAGGAATTTCATGAATATTTAATAAGCATAAATTACATAGCCAGTATCCTGGCAAAGGGGAGCGCGCCTTCAACCTTATTTGGGCATCCCTGATTCCAGTCTCGGTTCGGGCATGGTTGTTTTTTTAACTCTATTTGAAAGGTATGTAAATGTACCCCCCCCTGTAAAAAGGGGCCGCACAAGCGAATGTAATGAGTGAGTTGCAAAAGTCGTACTCATGGCCCTAGTTGGAGCTACTATAAAACATGAGACGCTGATAAAGCTTAAATCACTGTCTACCTCAACGAGCTTGTCCATGGCAAGTACCATAAGAAACAACAACATAAATTGCCTAAATCCTACAAATTTGTAAGAATTTTGCAGACTCAAACAAACAAATGTTATCTTATTATAAATTATCAAAATTATCATATTTAAGACTTCTATTTCGAAATTTTATTTCAAAAATTGCGAAATTATGCCCTTCTTCATTGTCGTTGTATTAACTGAAGAATATATAGCAATTTAAATCCGACCATTTTTTTCTCGCTTTTACTTACTATGGGGTTTTGAGAAATATGTAATATTTCATTATTTTAATTTAATCTGACATGAAGATCGAGTGTCAATAAATAATTCCATCAAGCAAGTAAATTATGTATCTAGGATTTCTGGGGAAAATGTATCGGAATAAATTTCTCCAACCGAAGTACTTCACGAACGCTGAAGAGATTCCAGCCTTAATATCAATATCATATCGCGATTCGTAAATTGCACTGAAAAAAGTTTTTGATTTTTTCGCTTCCTTTGCTAGAGCAGTGTAAGACTAGGTACAAGGGATATTCAAGGAATTCATTTTCTTCTAATTCTTGCATTTCCGAAGATTTGCATCTTGAATTGCTTGTACAAAACTTTCATTTTTTTTTTCTTTATAGAAGCAGATTTCTTTTTTTAAAAGAAAAAGGTTTATTTCTTAATGAAAACTTGCAACACTTTCTTCTATCTTTTATAGTATTATATAAACTGTGAAGAACTAAACTGTTATCTATTAGTTATACGAGATGATTAGTTAAAAAAAACACTGGTATTATTTGTATGAAACTATCTTATTAGAAATATTTTAAAGAAAAATTGAATTTATAATAAACGTCTCACATAGCATTTGATTTTGTTCTTAGCTTATTGATTATCATTATTTTAAGGAATTTAATTAATCGAAAATTTTATGCAAAATTCGATTTTTTAAATTATATTATCTTGGAAAATTCAAGAATAACGCTTTAGTCTTTAGACTTTCTATTGATATGAATGCCTTAAATCTTATAAATAACAATAAATATTTAATTGTATATAGTATTATTTAACAATAAATAAATAATTATTATAAATGCTACACAGTACAAAATAAATATAAAATCATAAATAGCTAACATTATTATATTATTATTATAACGGTTAAATTATTTTGATGAAACAGAAATATAATATGTGGTATGAATAAATAAAGAATTCCTCATAAACGAAAAAGAATAGACAATCATGATTTTAGACCAGCAGGAATCAGCAGGAACTCTCTTTATGAATATATGTTTTATAAAATTATCATTTGCCATTTACATGAGAAAATAAAATAAATTTTCATATTTGATTGGTTCTATCAGGCAAATTTGTTGACTAATAACAACAAAATATTGAATCGGAGTTTTATTTAAATAATTGCAATATTTTTCATTTAAAACGAAATTTCATTCACAATTCTATTACTAAGGGTAACTATTAACACAAAAAAAATATTTAAATATCTTCTAATAGTCAGAAATTTTAGAAAGAAATAATAACCACTTCTATACAGTTTTTATAACTTTTAAAAATAACTTTCAATATTACATCTAAAACGATTTTACACTGTATTGAATTCAATTATTTTAAATAAGCGTTTTTTAATTTGGAGAGACTTCTATAAAAATTAATTAAAATGAATTTATGTTATACTACCTCGTTATCATTCATAAAGTAGTATATCAATCACTGAAATAAAATTCAATTGAATTATAGTATTTTTTTAAATAAATAACACTTTTATCAATATTGCTTTAGTAGCGATATTTTATGTTAATGCTTCCTTCCATATGTTAATGCTTCCTTCCATATGTTCTAATACCAGCATTTAGTAAAAAATTAAATTTTTCTGATTAATACCATTTAATGTGCAAATAAATAGGAAAATCTTCTTCAACATTCAAATAGTTTTCCCAATTATTATATTTTTGTTAAATGATAAATGATGGATTGTTAAAAATATTTTTTTTAAATCAGATAAATGAGAAAACTTTAAGAATAAATTGAAAGCAATTTTATTGTAAGTTTTATTAGATGTTATTTAAAAAAAGAAATAGTTCCAGATTTGTAGGTAAAAAAAGTCGATTGTTTTCATCGTAATTACAATTAATAGATGTAAAATCGAAAAAAAAAATATCTTGACTTTCTTTTCCCTAATTTCCTTAAATTATATAAAGAATCATCCTGAATAAAGAATTGAAAGAATAAAGAATAATGTTTTTTTACACTATGTTTAGGAATTCATATGGTGACGGTTCAATAGGCAAAAGAATTTTTCATAATTTATGGGATTAATATGTTTGATGTTAGAAAGTTTGTGAAAATTAGGAAATAAAACCAGAAGTGAAATAAAACAATTTTAAAATATCGCATTCGAAATGACATTTTTTACTTAATATACAGCATGAAACCGCAGTATAAATTTGAAACATTTGGAAGCCATTCTTCTCGCAACAATTGTTCAAACCCTACAAGCCGTCGAAACCCATAAACGTGCGCTTCTCCTACCCAACAAGCCTTCGAACTTAACGGCTCCTGGACAGCATCTGCTTTCTAGTGTTTTGCCGAAGGAATCAAAAACTGAATCGGAATGCAACATAGTCTCCATTTTTTCTCCTTTTCAAAATGTTTCGAACAAATGCGAATATTGAAACAGGCCATTTATATGTCAGGAGTTTTTCATCGATTTCACTTCGATCAATGTCACTCTATTGATCTTTTTTTGCACATTTCAGTCTTGCCACTATAAATGTGCACCCCCTTTTCTTTTATTTTGCCCCTTCCCCTTTAAGTTCTTTAGAATACAATAAAAATTGGCATAAGCCTGGTTGCGAAGATGGGAGCCCGAGAAAATCCTCCCCTATTTCATTTCTCTTTTTTATCCAAGTGATTGATTTATAACTACTCTTCTACGGAAATGTTGATAGGAACTTTGACTGTTTTCAGTAAACAAAACTTATTAATTCATGCAAAATAGAAGGTGTTGAAAACGTATACGTTGATGTGGGTGGATATGAGAGCTGATACTACTTTCTACCCACATTTTATATCTATATAATTATGTATTAAACTTTTAATATTCTAAATTGAGAATTACTGAATTGGGTTATACACATTGATTAGTTCTCATCCTCTAATTATTCCTAACATAATAGAAGAATATTATCCTAACATCGTAAAAACATCCTAAGAATATTCCGAATATAAGAGCGTTTGCATAAAAATATGAAACCTCTATTGACATTTGTATTCAACTTCTCCATTGCATATTTCCGTAACTATGTAATACATGATATGGAATAATACATAGAGGACATAAGATAGCATAGGGAAACAAATGTGTTAAGCAGTTAGAGTTATTTATATAACAATTTTCTAAAACTTTGGTGTGACAACTGGAACATTGAAAATTTAAGAGTAAAGAATAAATGGAGCTATCACTTTTCTTGTCTTATATATCTACTAACAGAAATAATTTACGACATTTCCACTAATCTTTTCGTATTTTGAATGCCATGATAATCGGTGAAGACATCATGGAAATTTTTTATATCATCTGCAACTAGAGATAACTCAGGAATTTAAAAATGTGGTTTCAATAACGAAGATCTAAAAAGTATTAAAAAATGCATCTGCTTCAAAACAAAAAAATATCGCATTCTGAAAGTTATTAAAATTTTTCGTTACATTAAAATTTTTCGTCTATTGTCTTTTGTAGTTTTGAAGCCTTTTTTGTAGGCAGATTATTATTTTATTTTTGTTATTATTGTCTAGTTTATTCGTCTATTTTTTTTAGTTTTTCACCTACCAAGTGCAGACAGTAAGCAAATATTCGTCAAAAAATTCGAACTCAAGAGTTTGATGAATCTCCATGTTTCAGACCTCCCTGAATTCGTAAAATACAATTTTTGAATTATGTTTGTCTATCTGCGAGCACGATAACTCAAAACCACTCTGAGACAGATTCAAGAAATTTTGATATCGTCTATACATCAAATTTTTAGATTTCTTTCAAATTCTAAATGGAATGGATTCAGAGGAAATCTAACTATCTATATACAAGCGAGCAAGATAACCACGAATTTTGAAGAATTATGTAGATGAAATTTAGTACCCGTATTTAAAATCTATGATGTATTTCCTTACAACATTTTGAACAAATTCTTTAAGAGATTAAACATCTTTTGGTCTGTATTTTTCATGCATGTAAATGAGACAATTCAAAATGTAATAAAATAAATGAAGCCTGGTATGTTATTTTTTGATTACAAATTGTAGTTTGTCAAATTTTAGTTTCAATCAATCAGAAAAAAAGGAATAAAAAAGGAATATTCGATTTCCTTTTACTTATTTCAGGGATTAATTGCCAAAAAATCCCCAAATATTTCTGGCTAGTACGATAGAAACGCTAGATTTTGGTGAAGTTTCGATCACTATAGCTTTTGTTTGCTAATGACATGTGATTTTTACCCAAGTACCAGTTTTCTTTATTATAATATGAAGCACACAGCTCTCATAAGTGAAAATAAAAATATTAGCCCACGAGGAGCTTAAGTTTTACAGTTGTATGCAGATGGATAACATTTTTATTAGAAAGTGTAAAAGAATGTTTAGGGCATATTACATCCTTGGTTTGTTTTTATAAGATAATTGAAAGATAATAACACAGATAAGGAAATGAATCATACTGAAGTGGTAAGAAATGCTACTATCAGTTTCAATTTGTATTCATTATTATATATACTGGAATTATACATTATAAAACAAATTTTTTAACTATAATATATTTTACATTCTGTGATATAACACCATGAAGTCATTTATCAGGAATAACTCATTTTTTTACTGTAAGTCTTCAAATGATTCGTAATAAATTCTTTAAGACACATATCTAAACATGAAAATTCTGATTCTGAGTTTTTTTATAAGAAGTAATATTTATAAGATAAGTTTGTACTTCCTTCCCAAGTTTTCCATGAATTAAATCAAATATTTATTCTTCAGTTGGCTGTCCTATGGTTTGTTTGACTTCCTTCACTTTTAAACGCACAGGTGGGAGTGGTAAGTGTACATACCATATCTGCCCAAGCGGAACACAGGAAGAAGGGAACACCTGCTGCAAAAGATCCAGGACTCAAGGGGTTAGAAAATAGAAGTTGGTTCTGAAGATTTCGCGGCTCATATATCTTCACAAAGTCAGTTCCTCTTGTCAGACTTACACTGCGTTATGAGAAATGAAGAAATTTGACAGCTTGGAGTCAGTGGCCCCTATTAGCTCAAAGTATTGAGCTATATTTTTAACAGCATTGTTCAATATTCTGAATACGAAACAGTCTAGGGAAGATACCACACCAATATTGTAGATTAGGAACTAACTACAAAATTAGTATTGCTACGTAAATGCTAATCTACTTTAATGCTAATTATTTAGTGCAAGAGCGAAATTCATTAGGATCTTGTTTTTTATCCGTAAATATTCATTAAATCCTAATAAATTTTTATAAATGTTCATTAAATCTTCATTAATATTTGTAAATATTTATAGCGTATTAATTAATTGTAAATATGCATTAAATCTCATTAAAAATTTGGAACAAATGCTTTAAAATTTTCCGAATCTGTTTGAACGAATTCAGAGAGTAAATGGAAGAGGTGTTTTTTTTCATAAGTAAAACCTAATTGCAGAAGTTTTAAAAATGGAGTGCCAAAAGTCATTTACACCTGAGTTTTGAAGATTTTTACACTTACGTAAGAAGTTCTGAATATGATCTGAACTGCTTGATACGACACAAGTATGCAATATGAGAGAGCTGAAGTAATATATCTGAATAGTTTTCTCCAACCCAAAGAATAGTATCTTTGGTTTCTGCCAATATAGAGGGGTACAAATAATATCCAAAAAATATTTAACAACCAATTATGCATCGGAATTAAGTTTAGTGATAGAAGAGGTCATTTGATCTCACAGAATTGTTTCATTACTCGTCTTCATCAACAGTATCTAAAAAGAAACTCTTCACTGAACTTATATGACGCATTATTCTGCCTGAAGGTTACGATTTTGGATGCATCGCATCTTTTTATGCAAAATGGTAAATATGTGTTCATATAAAAAGTGTGATACTGCTCAGCAATCGTGCAGCAAATTTTCCAGCCAAGTATTTAGCAATATAAGAAAAATATGATAGTGAAAATACACCAAATGTTGGTAAGAAGTGAATGTAGTGAATAGATCGTACATTTATGAATAACCAAGGTAATCTGTATATGAATGTTCTGCATATTTAAGTTCCTAAGTGATCTTTATCAAAACATGAGGCATTAAATAATCGTTGTAACTGTAGTTCTTTTTCTAGAAACCACGGAAAAATGGTTTCCTATTTGTATATTATTCAATAGCTAGTGCAAGAATTATCGAAAAAATAAGTAAGAGAGTTCCGACATTTTACCAGCTTCAAGAACTCTGTTACTTTCTTCAGATGATTCAGCTGTCATATTTTGCATAGTATAAGCTCTTGGCATTTCACTAATACATAGTATACACTCTTTTAACCAAAAATGGCCCACCACATAATGAAAATTCTTCCTAGCCCATTTTTTTTTTCAAAAAAGCTTTAGAGGCAGCATTCTATATTTTTGAAAAACACCAGCTGCTGTTAATTTTTCTTGTAAAGCTGCTTAATTAACAATGATTTGTCTGATAATGATACAATACTGCATCGAATGAGAATCCATGTATAAATAGGTACGTAAATAAAATCCTGATTAGTAATAAACTTTTTAAAATCTCACATCAGTCAGTTTAGTAACATCTATCACTATATTCCATAAATTGATTTTTTTTCTGATTGCATTCTAACAAAATTTGAATTTTTTTTCAATTTTTTGATCAATTTAAAATTTTATATAACTTGCGAAGTGACTGTATATTTCAAAATTAATAGATTAATTTATCCGTTATTTATAAGGTTTAAAATGATAGTCATATGATTTTTTTTTCAATATCAGACAAGTATCAACAGTAACAACAACAAAATTTATTCTTTACATATTCTGTTAAGGAGAATCTGCATTGTTGGTGTTTTTCTGTACTAAAATCCTTGTGATTACAGTTATCACGTAAATTGTAAATAAAACAAATAAAGTGATTCAATAAAGTTTTATCGCACACATGCTATAAAAATTTGTAAGTAATTTTTATAGTAACAAAAAACAATCGAACAATATTTTTTTTCAATATTGGATAAACTTTGAACTTTACAAATCATATAATTTATAATTTATAGTATTTTCACCTATAAGGTTTTAGAAAATTTTGTTATAGATATTTTGTTTTTCAAAATTATTCATTTTATTTTTGTATATTCAAACTGGTTTCATTTAACTTCAGTCTTTCTGTCTTGATAATTTGCACAAAATGAGTATGAGGAATTTTGTAATAAAAATTTCTGTGCATAAAGTATTAGATATCACTCATCAAATAATTTCCCGATGAATCAATAATTTTTCATAAATATTTTTTTTGATAAAATTTTTTTGTCGTTTTTTTAGAAAAAAATATTTTTAGACGGTTAAGATTTATTAACTAACTTATTGACACCAATAATAAATACTATTGTTAACTTAGTTGAAAGTTTTAAAAAATCCAATATTTAATCATTATTATTTATGAATCAAACAATTTTAAAATTTAAAAACGTTCAAGTTTTTACCAAAATAACTGTATTTTAAAATTCACTTAAATTTTATGAAAATTATTTGAAATTGGAATAAATGTTTCCTGAATATGAATTGTGAAAATTTAAAAAAAAAATGTTTAATATTATTTTCGAATAAATGTTCGACATTCATCTTTTAATAAGAATATTAGCATTACATTATTAAGTACAACATTAATAATGTAATTCGAATAAAACAATTCGAATATAAACTTTAAGAATTATTGCTGCAACGAATAAAATTAAAAATTTGTAACAGCGCAAATATTAGGTTTTCCTTTCGTCTAGGAAAAATTTACAGATAATATTTTCTTTGGGATATTAATAATTTTCATAAAAATAAATTTCATAATCCCTCGCTCTTTTCAAGAATTCTTTGAATATTTCATGAGTTAGAATATATTTTTATCTTAAATATTCATTTAATGATATCAAATAGCACTAGATTGTTTTTCTATAAATTAGTTCCTTGGATTTATACTCAGTAAAATTAATTCATGAATCAAGACAAAAGAGTTGAAATTTTAAACCAATGACTGATTTTTCTTGATACTAGAATACCATCGAAAATGATTCGTTAATTAAAATTCCTTCAAGAAAATATTTATTGAGCTCAACAACTTACATTCATAACAGTTTTATTTCATTTTTACTGATATAATATAAGTGAATCTTGCAAAATAGTGTGACGAGTGAAGAATTTTTTAAAACGTAGTGTCCACAAATTCTTACCTTTAATTGAAATAATGAGCGTTGATAGGGTCAGATGTCCAATTGAGCACTTTTAAGTTATTTGAAACACCATCAGGAATCTACGATTATTTTTGCAATAATGGGGGCTTGATATGGCAGGATATCAAAAGTTTTAACAACAGGTGGTACAAAGACCGGTGGGCACTGGGTGGGTATAGATAACACCGACACCAGTTTTATTGGTCGCCAAAGAGACAACTTTGAAATCAAATCTAATGAGAGAAGAAATATTTCAACACGTTTTATTTGATTTTTTTTGCAACCTATGACGGCGAAAAAGCGAAGAAATTACGGTAAGCTCGGCCGCCATTTATTCTCGCTATGCTACTGGTCATCGAATTTCAAACGTATGAGGAAACCTATGTAATCAACGTAACGTAATCTCACTCTCCTAATAACGAGGATGTCCTAACGAGAACTTATTTCCCGAAACAATTCAATACATTTCATTACACTTCGGACGCAGCTTAATGTAATCTTGGTTAATGTTACCATTCACTTTATACTAGCAAAAATCTTTGGTTCCGAACCTATGAATTCTAATGAGTATAAAATAGTCATTTTATGCGATCACTGCATGCAATCGTTTAAAATTATTATTTTTGAAATAAATGATTCAGCAATCTTTCATTTTCAATCAGTGTTAACAATTGGCGTTTGTGAATTTGCTTGCACCACTTGTAAGAAAGTATCTGGGAATGATTTTCCTTGTGGGATGGGATTCACATTTTTTTTTGTTTGGATTAAAGTTTTTTGGATTGGTTCAAACTATTAAGTGTTTTGTCTAATTATGCTTGGCATTTGGACTACCATAAATCGTTACTGTCCACGATTGAATCCCAAAAGAAAAATGTATTTTAACCCCTTGACATACGAATTTATTTAACTTTCTAATCATATGGCTCATCCTATTTTGGTAATTTATTGTTAATTTGATTTTTTAATAATATATGAAGCATTTGGGATACCAAATTATTTCATATTGATTTTTTTGTATTTAAATACTTAATTCTGTGGCTTAATTTCAGACTTGAAAATAAAAATTCCGTAATTCGATGCGTATCAGACACGTCATTGTATGCGAAGTGGTTAAAGAAGAACTGATTCGTGAGTTAAAGACACAACTGAAATTCTATCTAGTGTTAAAGTTTACGTAAAATTAGAACATACAACACTGCAGTGTAAAAGTCCCTTTTTCAAACCTTTTGAAAAAATGTGAGATTTTTGTGAGTAAAACTAAGCAGTAAACTTTGATAGTTATAACAGGGACCAATGCATTGAAGAAATACTAACACGAACAACGAAATGTCTTAAGGATTTGACATTTCTAAATCCGAAATTATAGTTCAGGAAATTTTAAAAAGGTAAAATAGGTAAGGACAATTTATAAGTGAAATGTTACGGAGTAAGTTCCAATAAGTGACAGTTAGTACATTTTTAACTGGTATTTTTGAAGTAAATTACAGTTAAACCTGAAGTAAGTAATTTTTTTTCTCTTGATATCGTGAAAGTGTAGTTGATTTTTTCCCATCTGTTGATTACTATCAATATATTAACCCCTTGCAGCCTGAAAAATAATTAGATGCAAAATTATTTACCTAATACAAAGATTTGTTTATTGCTGTGAAAAATAAATATATATAATTCTTGTAAGTCGAATTTCTTTGAAAAATTAATCTACATCTCTTAACCCTTGTGTAGGCGTTTTTAACAATTAAATTTGAAAAATAAATAAAACGCAAAAATGATGCACAGTTTTGATTGTCGAATCACACTTGACATCGGACTGCAAAGGGTTAATGTTATCGAAATTCTTGAGTCCCTAAGTGATGACATCAGTCTGAAAGTAATGTGCAAAATGGTGATAAAAATGACTTACTTTTGAATTTAATCTAAATCATGTCGCTGAGTTTCTATTTTATCATTTTCAATAAAGAGAAACTTTTTTAAATAGTTCTAAATTTCTAAAATATCGCTGTTGTTGGATTATTTTGAAATATACATAAATGAAAATCAATATTCAATACACTAGTTAAAAAAGAAAAAAATAATAATAAGATGATCTGCATTCTAGCATCGTAATACCAACAGTCTAACTTTAGCCACCGAAAAATTCTCCTATATTTAATGCGGTATCGAAAGGAGAAAATTTACTACTATATATATATATATATATATATATATATATATATATATATATATAT
>JAOUZG010016587.1:11610992-11656824 GCA_026289955.1 Argiope argentata | reverse complement strand
ATATATATATATATATATATATATATATATATATATATATATATATACTTACGTTTCTTTTGTTAAAGAAATGAATTTAAAATAAAACCTGACATTCGACTCTGTACAAGCTATAATAAACAGCTCTAAATATAAATTTATAACTGATAACAGAACATAGTTATAACAGTTAACAGAATTATTCACATAAATGTAGTGATAGTTTCAATGCACGTTCTCTCGTTAAATGCAACGATACTGTCATAATTTAATGATGATTTTTAGAAAAAAAAAACCTTTTTTCTGAATATTTGAAACTATTCTACGATATTATTTTTTTGTTTGGCGATGTGATGAATAATGTTTTGAAAAAATGCTGACTTATTGAGGAAAAGAAAGGTTTGAAATATTATGCAGGGGAGTTTTAAGCAATTTTAATAAGATGAACCATATTTTCTAACTAAAACTTGTTTTTAACTTCAATTTTCTCAAAATTTTGATTTTCATAAAAATCCTCCGCCGTTAACATGATATCTCAAAAACTATTAGAGGTATTTACATAAAAATTGCAGCGTGTGTTTCAAATAATATGGGCATTGAAATGAACCAAAAGTTTTATTGTTGGTGAAATACTTTTTCATTTATAGGTGTTTTTAGAAAAATTAAGTTATGAATTTATGGAAAAAACGTATATAAACGTATATATTTACCCATAAGTTCTTTGAATATGATTATTTTTTCTTATATTTTGGTTCATTTCATCATCAATATATTCTATAACTTGTGTACAAAGAAAAATAGGATTGCTGCATTAAAATTTTATATAGAATGTTAGCCGTTTTGGTTAAATTTCCTTAAATTTTACTAAAAATTTTCCTATTTCTCAAAAAATATTATATTTTCAAATATGTTTTTTATATTTATGGTGTTTATAATTGACAATACATCTGAAAACTATAAATAGTTTTTAAAAAATCCAATATTTCAAAAAAATTTCTTCGAACGTAGTCGGATACCTTAAGGAAAAAATAGTTGTTGATAGAAAAGCTTGTTTTATAGAAAAACATAATCTTCTCGATAATATGCTTTTTTTCTAAAACGACACATTTATACTAATCAGAAACGTATCAACGATACTGAAAAATACCACAGAGATAAATAAATCAAAATTTTTAAATAAGATTTTCTGAAATAAAATTGGCATACTTGTAATATTCAATTACCATGAGATATCTTGGATTAGATTTCTCGGGAGGTATTATTTGCATAGGATCAAGGAAAAAAGTGCTATTTTCTTTTTCCCTTTCTCAGTGTGTAAGAATAGTATTAATACCTTTTCCCCTTATGGTAATAAATTACCTAAATGGCGGAAAATTTAGAGTGCAATCACGGCATAGTAAAATTTCAAATTGTTATAATAATTTAGTATCATATAAGTTGCGATGTGTAACTATCATATCAAAGATAAACAAAATGGAATAAACCTAAAGAAATTTCTTAAACCAAAATATTCAAATATATACATATTTAGAGAGAGCTAATGCTGTTTCAAATAGAACATGAATTAAATGAACTAAATTAGCAATAAGAATTAAGTTTAAAGCAAAAATCAAAAAGAAAAATACGATGAATCCGGTCTGAAAACTTTTTCAAGCATCACCCTCAAGCAGGGATTCAAACCAGGGATTTTTGATGTAAGGGATTATATAATTCGTCAAAAAATTTATCCCTCGTGATTCGAAAATCCCAGGAAATTGAGGTTCTGAAGATAAATTAGTATTGCAGAAATACAAGAACAAAATTTAAATCTAAATAGGTTTACAGCAAAATGCTTAAAACAAATAACAAAAGACCATAAAACCTAAAACGTCAAATTATATACCAAGATTAAAATCACACAATAACAGATAATTTATTTCAAGAAGGTTTTTTTTTGCATCTAAATAGAACTATAGAAAAATACTCAAACCAAACCACAAAAAGCCATAAGATATAAATCATAAACAGTAGAATAGGAAATAAATCAAACATTAGAATATGAAATCCAAATACATACCAATATTAAGAACAACAAAAAGATCTGAAGCGTGTCAACCTAACTGTTTATTTTCACTTCGTCAAACTAACTTTAAATTCGCCGCGGTTTAAGTTGTATACGTTTGGTCACATTATATCATCATTATGAGGAGTAATTGAAGCGCCATCTATTAAGTTAGGTTTCAGTTTGAATGAACTGGAAGGTTTGTTTTAGTTTTGGAAATTAGAAAATATATAAACCCTTTCTTATTAAGCTTGTATGTTGCAATAGGTTTTGGGAAGTAGTATTAGCTAAGTTTTTAATGGGATTGTTTGTTGCTTCAATATATGAAATTTTGTAATTAATTTATTTTAATCCTGTTAAATTGTGGAAATATTAAATTTTTGAAAATTTTAGAGTTTAAATTAGGATAGTAATTACTAAGTTTAATTATTTTAATGTTTAAATCATCCCTTTTACCATAAATTCGAATGAAAGTTTTTCCATTTGAGATTCCTATATTTAAAACCAAATAGTTGGCTTTAAGTTGATTATCGTTTGTTCTTTAAACTTAATTCTTATTGTTAATTTAGTTTAAAAGTTGCGATATCTTATACAAAATACATTTTTTTTCTCGGAGGATAGTAGGTTACCGAAACGTCAATTTTTTTTTGTGTGTAACTGATGCTTAAATATATTTAAAGTAATATGAATATCGAGTGGGTTATAATATGAAAATATAAAATATAAAGTAAATATTTTTACAAAACTAACTTATAAACTAAACAATTTTTAAATCAAAAATTTTAAAAGTAAGGATCATTGTATTTAGAGCCTTCCAATGTTACTGAACTAAAACACAAATGAAATTAGTTTATTAGAATTAAAAATTAACTTTAAGTTTAAATTGGATAAAATGAAAGGAAGTAAAAGGAATAAAAAAAGAAGGAAAATGATTAATTCAGAATATTTTATCTAAGATCACCTTCAAGCAGGGATTCTAAACAGGGCTTTTTTTTCTGTGAGGGATCTAACTTTCGCACAAATATTGTTCTTTCTTAACCCAAAAATTCTAAGTAATTGAGGTTTTCAGAAGACAAGAATTATTATGAATAAAACAGTGGCATTAAATAAAAAATACTAATTTAGTAAATAAATTATTTAAAAAAATTCCAATCCAAATCTAACACAGGAAAAACGGAATACAATCACAGAAAAAATCTATAAGACAAATAGATAAGGATAAAACCAATAAATATCAACAAGGTTGAAAATCAAAAATAAATAAAAGCAAAATAAACCAGTTAAATTCAATACCAAATTTGTACTAAATGACAAAGAGGAAAGATACACTTTCTCTTGAAAACAAAAATAACCATCAAATTTGAAATGTCCTACAATTAAGGCCGAAAATGTCTACAATACTTGACTAAGTTGCCTCACCCTCATACGAATTAAATTGAACGATTTCAAGGTCATCTATTAATTTGAAATAAAATCCAAAGAAAATTGATTAGAAAACATACCATTAAATGACGAAAATACTAGAATATAGATAAATCCTTCCTTATAAAAATTTCTATATTGCAATAGTTTTAAAGAAAATCATTAAAAAGTAAGATTGTTTATTTTCTCAATACAAGATGCTTTTTTACTGCAAATTTTTTGGTTCTGTTAAATTTTGAGAAAAATCAAGTTTTTGGAAATCTTAGAGTTTAAATTCGAAAAGTAATTACTTATTTTAATTCTTTGTAAAATTTATTATTTTTATCGTAAATACCCACCAAAGTTTTTCCAAGACAAATTTCTATTTTTAAATCCAAATTAGTAGCTTCCCATTGGTTTTCGTTAGTTTTTGTAAAATTTCCTTTATTTGGAGGAAAATTAATTATAATATTAGAATTATCTATACTTGACAGAACCGAATCCTTAATAAATCTAAAACTATTTATTAAATCCTGCATAGTTTTTTTTATCATAATGTGAAAAAATATTCTGCATTAATATGAATTCCCCATTTTCTTTCTTTTTTATTCCTTTTTTTGATTTTATATAGTTAAAGGTTAAAGCTTATTTCTAATGTAGGTTATAATATTTAATTCAAAAGAAGTAATCGAAATGTATATAAAAATACCTGGGAAATGAAATTCAAATTTAAAAAGTTTGTAATTCTGGAGCAAATTTTTTTTATGGGTCGCTTAAAGAACAGAAGGCAAAAAATTCAGATAAAAACTTTGTATAAAGGTTAGATACATTTTGTCTTTCAATATTTTATTTAAATGTAATTTTAATAAATGAATGCTTCAATTTTTCTAAAAACTAATTTTCATAAATCTTATGAATGCTGTGTGTGAAAAATATTTTTTTCTTTGGAATTTTAAATATATAGAAAATGAATTTTATTTCGAATTTTGTTTTCTCGATGATATAACAAACTTATAATAGAAAAAATAATTGAAGGATAAAAGTTCGCTTACTCTCAAAAGGCATTCAATTTACAAAATCCCCTCCTTTTATCGATTCTTCCACATAAAAAAGCATCATATGGAATCTTTAAAGAAGTGTAATGTAGAAATCTTAAGAGGGAAAAAAATCTAAAAAAAACTTAAGCCTTGGTTTAATTTTTTTAAAAAGAATATAGCAGAAAAACAAACAGCTGCTCGAAGAAATAGAAAAAAAAATGAATATTTCATCGTAGTAATTATAAAGATATCAGAAAAATTCCAAAATTGGAATGAGTTGCCTGTTTTAATTCTTGATAAGGAGATTAAGGAAACTATTTTCCTGGTTTATTATTTTAATTGGAAAAAAACACTGCCAGAAATTACTTGATCTGTCCTATTCGAATTCAGCGAAACAACTGAGGGAATATATAAAATCCGTTTTATTTGTCTTTGCGTAGGAGCTGTTCCCTATAAAGAAACACAAATTTAAAAAATAAAATTCCTTTCCAAACCGAGTGTTTTTTTAAACGTATGCACACATGATTATTCTTTCCTGGTACACATCCTGCAGTATTAAATATTTTTTTGGTCCTTTCGAGAAAATTTAATTTCTGGCCTGTTTAAAAAGAAGCGTTATTTTTTTAGTGTCTTCATGGAGTTTTTATCCGTTTAAATTGAATACGTCAACAAGTGTGAAATTCAATTTGCAAAGCACAACCAAACGAGAACTAGGTAAATCGCTATATTAGGTAAGGGGTGGTGGCAGTGTTTGATTTTCTACAAATAGTTTTCTGACGAGAACATCTTGGTAGAAGTAAATACCACGTTTACTTTTACAACCATTTTTTTTTGGGGGGGGGAGGTTGTAAAAAAAATTCAGATGCACAGAGATTGCTTTTTAGAATGTTATGGCATAACAATCTATTTAATTCGGGATAAGGAATATTTATTTTAAACTTCTAGTATTTTACTTTTCTATTTATTGAGTACAATGTGAATATTTTTCTTTTTGTTGGGAATATAAAAAAAATTCGGGTATTAATCCTTTATCATTTTTTCAAATATATTAAGAAAAAGTGATGTTGTAAATAGAATAACATCAAAATTTTACTGGTTTATCAGTTAATTTAGGAAATTAGAGGTAGGAAATATTCATTTAGGATAAATGAAATATGTAAGCGTTAAGGGTAAGTCATACCAAACTCTCCAACCCGCCATGAAAGCACAGGGTATTAAACCATAAAACTGAATGATCGGACCTCTATAATAGCAACACTGGGTTGAACTGTGATTAAGTCTTAAGAAGCCTCACCGGCCACGGTGCAACCCATCCCGTAGGATGTACGTCTCCCCATCGATGGAACGAGCTTATCCCAACTCATTAGTGTACCCTACAGGATGGTGAGATCCAACTACCATGCCGGAAGCATCTCATTTCGAAGTGCCCTCCAGGGGAAGTGTTAAGGGTAAATATACCAAAGTCTAGTCATTGGATAAGTACATTAACCTCTTAATTTAAGGTAATTTAAAAAAATGATAGAAATTTTTTAGTGCAATGTCATGATCTTTTTTGAACTAAAAGTAAATGTTTAATTAAACTGCATTTTCAAATACAATTTGCATTATATGGCGGCCGAAAGGCTACGTTGCATAAAAATAAACAGCATAGTTTTATTTATAGCATATTAATAACTTTTTATATTAAGAAACAATTCAAAATTTTTAGCTGCAGATTTTAAATATCCAGTGTATCAAATTCGACACCAAAATTTTTGTAAGATTATTAACAGTGAGATCACAAATGTGAGGAAGTAGTTCTTATCACTTTACAAAACTTAAAACTGATTTTAAATTAAACAAGTGATATAAAAAACAATTTTTAAATATCGATTCCTACTTTGGATATTGGGAAAAATTTCATTTTAGTTACTTTTTTACTAAATAATTACAATTGTTGCTCTCGTTTTCCGCTTTACATCGGAAGGAGGGGTGCAGTAGTTTCTGAGGGTATGGACTCCTGAGCAACCGAATAACGATCACCTTTGACTCCGTACCCCCAGTCGACTTTCGACATGGAGTACTTCGTGACCATGTTTGAACTCGCAGCACAAGGTATGCAAATCCAACGCCCTATCAACCAGGTTATCCCAACCTAACAATTACAGTTACTATAAAAAACTACTATAAAGGCTAAAAAATGAGATTTTAATTAATTAATAAAAATTAAGGAATTAATATTTTTAAAAAAACTGTATTGACATCAAATGTCATCAACTACAAGTTTAAAAAGCTTTACTTGAACTTGATTGGATGAATGAAAAGTATTTTATTAACGACTGAAAATTTAAGCAAGATATATATATATATATATATATATATATATATATATATATATATATATATATATATATATATATATATATATATATAAATTCGGCCACAAATACCTATACTTAAATATAAGAATATTTTAGATATCATTTAATATGACTCGATGTCATTTACTAAAGTATTCACAGTGAGAACGGACAACATACTTTTTTAATTACGATGAAAAGAAGGAATTGATATTTTTACAATTTTTAATCATAGCTCAATCGAATTCTAAGCATCTAATAATCCTATACAAGATTTTAAAATACTTTTTTCTCAATATCAGAAAGGTGATTAATATATATATATATATATATATATATATATATATATATATATTAGAACTCCACAAAAGGTTAAACTTTTTAAATACGAGTTCTAAAAAAATAATAATAACAGGAAATTGCTTTTATAAGATTTTTTATTTATTTATTTCGAATTTTATTGAAATAAGAAAATAATCATCTTTAAATTATTCTGGAATCGACTTGAAATTATGAACTGATTATTTGCTATTTAAATGCTTTAGGCTAAACTCAGTTGTTAGATTATTATTGGAATTTTGAATAAGAAATAGTTTTTATCTCCATGTTTAAGGCGTATTTATACATTCAAATGAATAAATGCTCGATGCCGTTATGGAATGGACTTCTATAAAGAATACAGATAAATATCGTAGAAATTCTTACAAAATTATTAACTTGAAATGGCATATGAATATCGAATTGTTTTGAAGATTTTCTCTTGGAGGGGGTCACAAATCTTTTACTCCGAACCGCCGTAGGCCCACGGAAACACTTGAATGGCCAGACCACATAGACAGAAACACCACCGAGAAGTGTTGTTGAGTCCTCAGAGTCATTACCAGCCACGCTACAGCCTTTTCCTATGGAAGTACGTCCCATCATCTATGGATGGAGCCAGACCCTACTTTTCATGTACCAATGTGGGTGGCGAGAATCAACCACCATACTAGAAGCTTTTCATCCTCACTAACGAGGTGCCCCCACATGGGGTATGTTTTAGGGGGAGATATATTTCTTAGCCATGCAGTTTTATATAGCCTTGGTTGAGCAATAAATAGTCTAACGTTTTGAATATTTTGAATGTATAACAAATGAAGCATTAATATACAATAAAAATATTGATTTAGTATAAAATCATCACACCTAACAATATCAAAATTACAACTGAACTTTTGGATTTTTAGATAGGAATACAAGCAGGAACAATGAGGAATCATACGAGCTTCCATCAGCAATTCGATTAATTCGTCAAAGATTTTGGAATAAATATGATAAAATAAAAATTGTTTTATTTTGAAAGAATATGCAAAATAACTGATTTAATAATGGTTTTAAAGAAAGATACCCTATAATACCTTTGAATATAAACACTCTTATGGTTATATATAGTTTTATCCTCAGTTTAATGGACATTTAAGGGCATCTAAGATAGATGAAACAACTGCCTTTATCTGTAAGATAATGCATTTTACTCCATTTCGTCCATCTACGGATTAATGCAGAATGCAATTATTGCAATTACCTCCCTTTCTATACAGACGAAATGTTTCCAAAGTCGAGAGCAATTACTATTACTTAGATTGCGAACTATAGTTTTCTTGAAGGAAATTTAGAAGAGGGACGTCATTCAAATCTCTTAACTTCTCCGTAAGGACGCAGAAATCAGTTTATAGTTAGGAATTAAGGATATTGCTCTAGTTAAAGAAGATTACATTTCTAAAAGGGATATTGAAGTTTTATATAGCAATGTTATAATTTTTACAATTCTGTGAATTTTTTATAATATTAAATCAAAATTTGACAAACAGTAATGAATGAAATCATATTATAGAAAACTTTTTTTTATAATAAAATAGTAAATGATTGGTTTCCAGAATGCCATTAAATAAATAAATGGGATCAATGATTTTGACATATTTTGCATCTATCTAGTCAAAGATATTATGAATTTCAAATATATTTAAAACAATGTTTAATTAAAAGCTAAGGAACATTCCATTCGTATCATTAATCACAAGAAGTAATTTGAATTTTCTATGCGATCCATTAAAAAAATGGGAGATGAAATCAAACATTGTTCGTTGTTTCGTTTTAAACGTACCAAAGGCATTAATAGAATTGAATTAATTAAAATATTTAAACTTCATTTGTTTCTATTTACGATAATATATTCTTATGTATTTACTAAGAAGTGAATAACTAAGAGTTTTGTAAGAGAATTAAAAGGAATTGTACCTCCTCCGAAATTCACTTAGTTATTTCTAAGCATTTTAGCTCAAAAATAAATGAAATGATTATTTAACTCTATTTTTAAACTGAAATTCGAATTTTGTTCAAGGAATGCGTTGTCACTTTGGTTCATCTACGAATTCAAGGAATGTTAAAAATATTTATTGACTCCACAAAATTTTTCTCGTAATAAAACAGAGCATTTAAAAGTTATTTCTAGTTTCTAAGCTTGAAATAAAGATAATTCAATGTCAATGTTCGGTACAGGCAAATGTATTATATGGATGTGATGCCATTTAAAAACGCTATAATTGATTTTTTAAAACTTAAATTCAATAATAGAAGAATTAATTAATAATGGAAGTTGAAATAAAACATGCAAATTTCATTAATTATTAGAAATGCTGATTAGTATTTTTTTTTTCTAATTTATATTTAGAGTACAATTTCTGAGTATACTGATTATGTTTCTAGAATATTATTTTTCTTTTAGAATTTTCTATCCCTAATAGTAATTTCGGGATCTGTGGTACTGACGCCTAATAGACCTCTTCTTCGAAATGGCATATAAGAGATAATATTTATGGTGCATTTACGATTACGAGGAACATATCCGACGATTCCTCGAACAGAGGTACGAACCAGCATTAGAAATGATCCAGTTAACAGGAGGACACCCCCCACCTTTTACACCTTGAAGAGATGCGAGAAACTGCAGGGACTAAATGATTCATTTGGTGTAATTTTATAGTTTTGCATAGATAGAGTAATTTGTTTCATTGCAAAGAATGTGCCTTTATCCTTAAACATTGAATATAATTCATGAATCATATCATTTTATATGGAAAGAAGAACTAATTTTCCCTTCATTCTGGCATAGGAATAGCACTTCTTCCCCGTGATCTGGGCTTTACGGGTTCGAGTCCCGGTTCGGGCAGGGTTGCGCTTTTGTGTTTTATCTGTAAGGGGTATGAATATGCCTCCCTTCAGAAAGGGGTCGTGCAAACGACTGTGTTGAATGTGTAGCTAAGGCGTACTTTTGGCACTAGTTGAAGCTACTTCAAAACAAGAGATGCTTCTTTCGGCTTAAAACTCGCTGATGCCTCGGTGAAGCTTGTCCATGGCAAGTGCCGCTAATAACAATAATAAAAACATAAATAATTTTAGGTAGCAGAGTTAATTAAAGGGTGTCATCCTTTTTGTGATAGTTTTTAACACAATGACTGATAACCGAATTGCTAAAAAACATTTTTGATATAAGTGTTATACATAAAATTCTCACTTTAAAGCCCCAAAACAGAATTTACTGTGGATAGATACAGAGCTTCTAAACCAATTCATATGAGTAAAATGATACATTTAGCAGCAACAATATAATTCAATAGGATTTCATTGGCAGCTACTCTATCATACCCATTTAATTTACTGCAGAATCAAAATTCAATAAATAAATAAAAATTCTTTAAAAAATATAATTATTTGTCCTAAATGCAAAAAGGGGAATGGCTAGTCTTTAAATATCAAATAACAAAATTATTTTCTTAAAAATTAACTTTCTAGGGATAATTTCTAGGGATTATTATCAAAAGATACATTAAATGTTATGATCACATTACGTGTGCATTCGCATGTTGGTGCAGTCTTTCTGTACCAAGGAGATTATTATAATATTTGTTCAATAATTGGACTTGAATAGCTAAATTATCCATTTATTTAGACTTAATTAACTTAACTTATATCCAATTAATTAATATTAGCTATTAATAAATTAACTAAATGATAATTAATTGGATATAAATATCTAGCTAACACTATCTGATAAGAACAACTTTTAATGCATATCCACTAGTGTGTCTTTGAATTAAGACAATTCTTCGATTTCAGGTTTCCAGAAAATAAACTACATTAGACTCAATTGGAAAATAAGTGGTTAACAAATATTGTACTAAAATTAACCGACCTAATCTGTTTTATTGACTTTGAAATAGAGTTTCAGACAACGGGCGCTAATGAAGTTCTTTTTCAGTTACAAACATCCCCTTGCGGCTTTTGTTTGGAAGTACTTACGACGGCGTTGCCTGTGTTTGAAAGGCGTGTGAAGAGCATATTTATTTTTCACTTGGAAGCAGTATTAGTAATGACGCAGAGGGAAGAAAACGGCCGGAAAGTCGGATGTTAAATTTCTTTTTAAACTTTTTAGAAGTTCCTCTCTTTCAAAATTCTTAATAAAAAAGAGTGATTGTGTAAACGGTAAAGGAATAGGGAGAGAAAAAAAAAATTCGGATTATAAGAATCTGGAGGGATAGGTGGTGAAAAGCAAACAGAAATCAGGAGGGGGAGGGGTGGAGAAAAATGACAAGAAAGCTGGCAGCATTACTCAAGAACTTCTCTTTGACCCCCGAGGGGGATTTTTTTGCGGCTGAAGTGAGCGCTCTTTAGTCTCCCCTCCCTACTTTTAATTCCCCTTTTTCAACATCAGCAACACGACTAGCAGGCGGAAGACAGTAAGAGAAGAGTGGAAAAAAAGCCCACAAAAACGGAAATGAAAGCAAAAAAGAGACGGACGAGGAAAAAAAGGTAAGCAGCACTACAGCATTTTTTTTTCTTCATTATTTACAAAAAGCACTGCATTTTAGACTCTTTCAGTAGTGGGTGAATGAGTGCTCCGTTTTTGTGTGCTACCATCTCTCTCACGACTTTATTCATTTATCCACTTTTGTTTATGATTTATTTTACTCACTGGCGATATTGTCGCAAGGAAACGTTTATTTAAAATGAAGAGTGAAGGCGAAGGAGGAGAAATGCTTAAATAAAACCATTTTGCGCCGTGGAACCGTATCTCTCGGCGATCAAAATTTGATGAAGATTTCTTTTCTGAACATGCAAATTACATTTCCCCCATCGGGTAACAATTACTCGATTATACTCACTTGAAAACGATGCGCATACCGATAATGGGCTGGGCTCACCCGCCCCAGAAATGTGTCTCGGGTCGTGTAATGTGAGCCGATGCCTTCCAGTTCAGTGCATTTATTTGGCGGGTAAAAATAGCTGCCTCGTTTTGCTCTTCTAAACAAGAAAGAAATATTGGGTTTTTGTCGTTTCGTGCGATCTCTTCCCCGCTTTAGTATCATCTCTCTAATTACCTCTCAAAGTGGTAGGAGGAAAGGAATGTGAGGTTTAATAAATTAGAACGAAAAACAATGCTCCTACTTTTTACGTTTCTTTGCAGCAAAGGTGTAACGAATAAATTTCGCAAAAGAAATAATTGCCGCTTGATTATAATGAATATAACTGGTACAAAATAAGAAAAAAATTTTAAAAAAAGGAAGTATTATACAGTAATCCAAGTATTTTCTTTTTCCTCTCTATTTTTGGTACATTTTTTCCGAAGGTCATTTACATTCAAATATCCCAAATAATCTAATTTTAGGTGATCTGCAAATAATGTAGAAAAATATTAAATGCATATTTATAAATTTATATCTGTTTTCACAAAAATTAAAAATCTAATTTACAAGTAGACGTACTAATTCGATTAGAGAGCAACTGTAAGTGGCAAATTTCTGTAAGTGGCAACTTTAAATGCTAGAATTCGCATGTATGGAAAATATAGCTATCGGATTTTATTCTAAGTTGCATTTTTTTATTGAACACTTAAAAAACCCGTGCACCACTAAGCATCACACAGGGCTGACATAAAGAAGTGTATAACTCATTACATGCAGAAATAAAAGCCAGAAAAGACGGAGAACAACCATGCCCGAACAGGGACTCAAACTCAGGAAGCCCAAATCAGGGGGAAGACGCACTATCCCTACGCCAGGATTGCCACTGCGCTGTATTAAAGAAATAACTATTTTTAAAATACTATTTTAGAGTTGATTTGTTTCTGTAAAACTTCGTCCAATAAATAGTTGATTTCGACAATAGGAATTCCAAAACTCTACATTATTTTTAAACATCTCTTATAAAAACTGCATTGATGACAAAAATACAATTTAAAATAAACGTATTAGTGCTTTTAATTTAAATGCATGCGCATCATTTGAGATTCGTTTTTTACTGCATTTTTGTTAGCCAAGAATTAAAATAATCCCTATGTAAATTCAGTTCCGCGATAAATCGTGATAACATCCTATGTTCAATTCCGTTTTAATGAAAATATCTATGAATTGAATGAAATTTCCTTAATATCAAAATAAATGATGGAATTTTCTCTGAAATTTTATATCATTAGGATATTAATCACGTCAAACCAGATAAAATAATTTTACATTTAATGATGGATTTATGATGGAACATGGCTCTTGTTACTTTTATATTGCATGCAATTGGCAATAATCCTCAAAAATGAATGGAATTACACATTTCACCAATTATTTTAATAATAATAATTATATATATATATATATATATATATATATATATATATATATATATATATATATATATATATATATATATATGAAAGTGAGTATTCAATTGTTTTAGTGTTGGTAAGATACGCTCAAATCTTTTGACATTTTCATTTCAAAAGACTGCAAAAAGCATCCTCTGAATTCCTCTGTATTCGTCTAAATTCGTTTTTGTAAATGTGCAACCTTTATCTCTTTCTGTTTAACAGCTTTCCTAAAATTTAGATGTTGGAAAGTTGTACCTTTATTTGTCGGTGAGGTTTGAAATCTCATAACACGTCATAATGTGGTATATAATCCACCAATGAGATTTCAAGTGGTTCGTACAACAAGCATTCCGAAAATGCCTTTTTCGTCATTCCACGTATCTGGAAAATGAACATAGATCTCAATGTCTTGCTAATACTATTCAGTTTGTTTACTAATAAGTTCAGTTTGGATAGGTAGTACGAATTACCCGTGGGAAATAGCTTGACAAAAATTATTTCCATCAAATGAAATCGCTACTTAAGTATTATATTTGTGAAAGCAATTAGCAGCTTATTGCAGCATTTTGATAATCTTATTTTGCAAAAAATGCACACAAGTGTCCCCAAGTGATAATCAGAATAGTTAATATGTTAAGTCACTCATTTCTCCCAATATTACATTTGGTTGATTTCGTTTATTTGTTTACATTTTAAAGAAAGAAGAGGGGGATTTGTGTGGAATGTATTACCGCTGGAAGAATGATGCGATTTGATGTGCTAACTCTGAAACCTATTTTGAATAGAATTTTAATCTCCTCAGAAGGAGCTTCAAGTACGAGGAGCAATCTTTAATGCCTAAGTAGAAAAATATCATTGTGAGCGATTTAAGGAGCTTAAATTTCATCATGCAAATGGTTAAAAATTTCAAAATATTCCTTACCAATTTTATTCCGGAATTTATTTTGCATTTTTCAACAGAAATAATGACTCACATTAGAGCATAAATGTACTTTCGTGAATTGATTTCCTTAAAAATATGTCACATACAGTCATGATTCATTAAAAAACAATTGAAATCAAACAGATTTTTTTAATTATCATTTACTTATTCTTAAATGAATTTTGCATATTTTATTCTTTTAGTTGCCATTTTATTCATTGTAATAGCAGAATCTTTCTTAAGTTCCATGTCTACAGATATTTAACTTTCAAATGTCCTTATTCGACAAGATGGATTATTTTAAAATAGTTGTTTCCTTTTTTATATATTTTCATTGAAATTTATATCGATGTCCAAATGATAGAGTCAATAAGAAAATATACGATATATATATGTTCGCATATCGTATATATCCTAATCAACTAACAAACCAAAATTTTATTGGATCTATAAACTTTAAAAACGTTTTTATAATTTATAAAATTATTATTCCGAGTTGTAATAAGTGAAATGAATTTCCGAAATATCCTTTTCGTATTTTTGGATGGTAAAATAAGTGAAAAAGCTGAAATAATATTTTGTTTTTGTTTTGGCATCTTGAAGGAGTTTTCAATCTTTTAACAGAAAATAGTGAAATTTAATATTCAATTGAAGAATAAAAGAATTTCAAAAACTAAACTCCGTTTATGAAATTTGGTAGCTCTGAAAATTTATTCAACAACATTTTAATAGAATTTATGTATAAAAATAGTCCATTATCAAATGTAGAGATAATTTTCGAGGAGTTTATCTTTTAGAAGGGTGTGTGTTGGAAACAGAATTTGATTATATATCCAGCTACTTGAATGGAAAAGCATTTTCTTAATTAAAGCCGTTGACATTTTAGAGAAATTTTTCTAAAATACAGCTATTATCAGCATGAAAAGAAAGCGCATGCAAAAACAGCTGTTTTTTTATATTTGTTTTTAACAACCAAAAGAACTTATTTCCTAGAATATAAATACAACAAAACTTTTCAAAAAATAAGGTTTCTCGCTTTTTTTATTTAAAAAAAGAAGATAGCTTCTTTTGAAAAGATTTTAATCAACATAGATGTTATGTAAGCAGCATGTAATGCAAACATCTATTCTTAGAACTATTTTATACAGGGAAATTCGCAGTTCATGCGTTTAAATATGTTTGTCAAATTGCTTCCTTTTTGAAGTTACAGTTATACAACAACTATAATATCACTTATTTTTTTAAAAAGCCAAATTTAATTTAAAATTGGTTTTGAATACATAGGAATTTAAATAAAATCAAATTAAAATCATACCTATACATTGATAATTTTTGAAACTTAAATATATTTCCGATTCTATAAAAATAATTCTTAGCTGTTCAGAACTAATCATAAAACACTTCTACAATTCGTGATCATCATTTTAACTTAACAAATGGCATAGCTCTATCCTTTAATTGTTATCGGCGCACTATTAGTTCACTACGTGCTAATTATTTCATCAAAACTTACTATTGCTAAATCATCGCATGTCAATATATTGCATCCCTTCGACAGAATAATTGCTACATTTGTTCGTTCTAGTACTTCTTGAGGCGAGAGCAGGGAGGAGCTTTTCTTTCCCTATCAACTAGCCGTGTTGGACTCTTAATCGCCAGCAGTGTAATCAAATCGTCACCGAGGAGATTGAATGGGATTAGTGCGATGGAAGAGGAAAAAGGCATGCACAGAAACAATTGGACTTTTCTGATAGACACGAATGATTGCTCGAGGTGCCTATTGCATTGATGTCTGCTCCAGAGACATTCCGATTCATTTACGGTAAGGATTGTAAATGGAAGAAGGAAGACGAAAGATGAAATTGCTAGGCTATTTGTATGATATAAGAGAATGGAAGATAAGAGTAACAGTTTGGTGATAAAAAGAATGAATCATTTGTATGAATGTCTTATTACATTTAGAATTTTGTTTTCAATTTAGATTATCTCCTCTAAATGTAAGAAAACGAATATTTTGCAAATTGGATAAAATCTTTTGTTTGAATAGCCGAAGTTTTTTCTTTAGGACACGAATCATTCATTTTCCAAAATACCTTTTGTATTGATATCTATTTTTGGAGGTATTTCAATTCATTTATGAGAAGGATTATAATTGAAAATGATGGATCGAGACGCGAGGTTTTAAGGCTTTTGTTAAGATATTAAAAATCAAAAGGGAACATAATACATTTGTAAATGAAAATTCAATGAATAATTCAAAAGAAGGGCTTGCTGTATGATGAAACATTTGGAATTTTCTGATTGAATCAAATGAAAGTTTTGAGGGCCTATTGTACTAAAATATGCTTCAGAGATATTAGAGAAGAAGAAAAATAGGTATTGAAATCCTTACATTATTAGTATTGCATAATAGTACCGAATGAAACCTCAATACTTTGAAAATAATGAATTATTTAGATGTGACGCAATTTTATATTAAACGCATACAAAAGATGCAATTTCTTTTTACAGTAATATACTTTTTTTCTTCTTACAGTAATATACTTTTTTTTTCTTCTCACAGTAATATACGTTTTCTCCTTCTTACAGTAATATACTTCACATTATGTATAAAATAAATTAACAGGAAGTCTCTTGTCCCATTTGTTTCTTGATTGTCCATAATTCTTGAAATTTATGACTAGAATTTCAAACCTTATTCCATTGATGATAATGATCTTATGTCAGCTTTTCAACAAAAAGGGAGGGGAGGCAGTAGCTTCTGAGGTATGAACCCCTGACCACCGGAGAGCAGAAGTGTGATTTCTAGCTCATATAAGAATGACACACGCACATTTACTTTTATATCCCCTTTTTAAAGGGGGGGCCCATTCGCACTACTCACAGATAGTACACAGAAGAACAACCATGCCCTGACCGGGACTCTAACCCGGGTCTCCCAGATCACGAAGAAGACACGCTTCTTCTGTGCCAGAACCCCGACTCTTCATTCCATTACCAAATAACTGTAGAGGTCAAAGGAAACTGTGTCATATTTCATCTTTTGCTGACTTTCCTTAATGGCTTAATTAATACTTTTAGTATAATCAATAAGGTTTAAATGATAGTGTTATATAATTTGAAGTAGTGATAATATCTATAATAGACTATATTTTGGTAAAAAAAATTTAAACAATTTGCGATCCGATTGCCAAAAGTCAGGTCGTCATGCTAGAAAGTCGCCCATCGGAATATCTGTTTTATTTCCTTGAGCGTTATACCGAATACTTTCCGAATAGGTTTTGTTTTTTTCTTTCTGATGTTATTTACAAAGACAGAGGAAAAGAGTAAAATGAAACAGCTAATAACAATAATAAAAGCTATGGCATTATGAAAAGTTTCAAAATTGTCGATGTATATTAAACACTATTTACAATCTTGAAATAATTCATCACCTGATGTAGAATATCAATTGACTGAATATTTTTGGATAAAGGAATTAAACAAATGAATAAAATTTACTGTGGCAAAGAACACAAAAAAGAATATAATTTATATTTATAAAAATTAATTTCAGGCACTTTAGTATTCAAAAAACAAATTATCATTCTGTTTGACATTTGAGGAAATCTCAACCACTTTTATAATAACGCCTGAAAACCCAACCATTTTTCTTAAATCTTAATTATAGAAAATGAGATTTCTTTCAATGTAGATACGTTAGGAGTTACACAAGAATATGAAAGCCGTTTCACTCCCCCCAAAAAGCTAGTGAAATCTATAAGCTAGTTTCAAAACACAATCACTCTGTAACCATCGTGGTCTAAATGTCAGCTTTTCATTAATTTTCTACCACCAATTATTGTTTTCTTTATGAAAAAAATGTCAACAACTCTAGAATAAAGTTGCTGCCCGGAAATATTTTAGGATATTCGCCTTCTGAACAGATTCCATCAAATCTTTTTACCATGTGAATGAAATATTCTATTTCATAAACCTAAATGATGAAGAAAGATCTTACTAATGTAATTATCCTAATCTGTGAAAATTCTGTTTTAGGGGGGGGGTATGTTTCTTTCAATATTTTTCACGAGTAACCAATGGATGAAATATTTTTGAATGACTTCAAAACACACTAGACTTAAAAGGTTGCAAATTAGTTGGTTGTGTATCATTTTTCAACAGTAATAATTTGTCAAACTGCAGATCTGGTGAAAAAAGTCAATGCAAAAATATCTAAAAATGGTTCATCGATATGCAAGGCTTTAAGACGAGTAGAATTTTCTCTTTTAATCTTGGTATTTTTACAAATGTACATTTCTTAGAGTACCAACAATCTATGACTAAAGTGCAGAGACAAACAAATATTATTGAAGAGCTACGTTCTCCTCTACAGCAATTTCAAGAATCAAAATATGTAGTATTTCCAAAAGACATTGGTCCAACACCAACAGCCACCTACAGCATCAAGCATTCCAACGATATCTGCTGTTTTTTTTTTTTTTGCAGGAGTTGTCCTTTCTAAACCGCTTTCATAAAGTCCATAAAATGAAAGGAAAAGAAAGGGAGAAAGGCACTATCACCTGAATGTCCGTCAACGTCTAAAAGAAACATCGGGCAAAGCTGCAAATGAACCAGCTTCTGGAAAACGGAAATCGGAAAAAGGGGAGAAAGTTTCTTTCTCTTTAGAAGATGATGAAGGACCTCCATATATGTGAACTGACATCAATGACATCAGTTGTGGCGAAGAAGATAATGATGTTCAATCTGTGAAGGGCTTTACTCAAACGATTGTCATGGATAAACTTGGTTAAAATGTGCGATATGTAACAAATGGTTCTCACTAAAAATGTGATAAGAGGAAAGTATCGGGAAAAAAGTTATATCCTTGTAGAATGCTTTTAAAATCTGTTTTCTTTTTTATTTTCAAGTTGTATTCAGAAATTTTTTTAAAAGGGTAAATTAATTATATTCCTAAAGCCCTAATATAAGTTTTTGTATTACTGTGAGACATTTAATTTTTATGTTTAATAAAAATTTATGGTCATAGCATAAATTCTGTTTTAATTCATTTTAGATGCAAGCGAAACTAAGAAGATATATTGATCGATATTAGGAATCCTTTTTATCAAAGGAAAAACGCCGAAGTAGCAAATTTATGTATTGGTAAAATGTTAAATTTATATATTAGAGCTGTAATTAATTTATTTTTGGTTAATAGCCATGGTAATAGATTAGAACGAATTTTAGTTAAATGACACTTAACTTAGCCTCCTGAATAAAATAATGGCTTAAGAGGGTAATATTCTCCCCTTTATCTATTAAAAGAAACATATATTGTTTTTCGATGCCGTTCCACTAGCTACTTAAAAAATGTTACAGGGGAAAAAATGTTTTTAAATGACAGTCATATTATTTTCTTACGAACTGCAGAGTTTTTCTTAATATTATCTTTCTAAGTAAAAGTTACAAGCAATGTAAGAATTTTTTTCTAATAATTCTAGCTAGGAATTTTTCTGTATTTATTTTTGAATAAGTTTAATTTGTGGGTATATGCAAATTGAGTATGCATATTTCTATTGAATTAGCAATTTTTTGCAGAACAATGAACTTTTTTCATTTAACAAATTAATTTCATAGAGGAATTAAATAATGCAATGTTTCGTACTGCTCCTGATTGCAAATTTATACCTAATGGATTATGTAGTAAAAGTAAATAGATGATTAAAAATCTCAGATTTCCGTTATTTCCATTCTGAAACAAATACTAAATTGCCTATACGATGATGGATATCAAAGTAAAGAAATTTTTGCCAATTTCTGTTTTATTTAAGAATATTAATTGTAGAATTCTATAACTCATTTATTTAGATTAATTTTAAAATTTTATAAATCATTTACCGTTTCAGTTCAAAGAGTTAGTTTGAAAATCTTATCGAGAAATGTCCACCAGTCTGATATTGCTTATCTTATTGTTCCTTATCATAATATGGTGTTAATTCCCAAAGAAACCAGCTTCGATTAGCTAGACTGTTTTCTATTTCATAATGGTTGAGATTTCAAAGAAATCAATCGGAACAATGCAATTACGTTGCTTGGACTTTCAGATTTTTCAGCAAGTATTAAAAGAATATTCAAGGATTATTTGAGCAAAAATGATGCGTTATTGTGCATCGTAATAGAAGCAAATATCAGAGTTTATTTGATTTTAAAAATGTGAATCAAACTTTGTTTGCTTTCTTCGCAAATGCTCTTTTGCATATTCTTTTATATGTTTATTATTTATCATATGTTTGTGAGTATATAAGCAATTTTATTTTCTGGGAACTTTTGTTTTTTTTACGAAAAAATCTTTACACTTGCGCAATAAAAAGACATTTATTAAATTTTCATCTTATTTTATGAAACTATTCATGCAGTTAAATCTTTTCATCCGTAAGATATCAAAGAAAAAAGAAGGATAAAAACATTGAAATGTATTTCACTCAGAGAAAGATACAGTATTCTATCTTAATTTATTCTTATAACCAATCTTCCATTAAGTGGAACCTTAATCAATATTTTCAAAATTATTCAGCTATGGAATTTATCGAATTAATTGGCGCTCAATAAGTATATTGATAAACTTATATGAGTTTAGGTTTATTGCTAAATATTTTCATGTGAAGACAACTAAAACATGAAAATATTTTTAATTTTTTAGAATAAATATATCCTTTAAATCCGCATGAAGAATGCTATTTATTTATTTTTTAATCTCATGGATAACTAATGATAAAATCTGAAGAAATTGTATGTTTTTTTAATGATTCATTCTTACGAGTAATAAATTTAAGATGATTAAGCATCAAACAATATGCCAAATATTTTGCTTTTATGAATTTATTAATTGCCTTATCAAAGTAAGATTTATCGGCGGATTAAATGAAAAGCTTCAAGTAAGGGAAATATAAATTTAAAGACCAAGTTAATTTACGAATTTTGGACTGACAAGCCCAAACCAAGGCGGCTCTTTCTCATTTTTACGCCTAGTCGTTAATTAAAAAATCTCAGTTAAATTGTTAAGTAGAAAAGAAAAGTTTAAAAATCCCATTAGCTTCAATTTATTTCTCAAAACTAATCCTTAAGTAAATGTGGAGATCTCAATTAAAAGAAAAAAAGCGGAAGTTGTGTTTAATCAGTTTGTATCTTCTTTCATTTCAAAGTAAAGGATAATTAGCTCAGAATGTGGAAAGTGAGGTGAGTTAGGATTTTCTAAAATGCGCACGTCCCCTTACTAACTATAAAACGAGTTTTCAGCTCTTGTGAAATTGGCGACATAATTAGGAAGCCATTTTTGATTTCTTTTAGAAATCGAACTGTTCCCAACCAATCCCAAGGAAGAAGGAAAAATAGTCACGCAAAATAATTTGACCTTCATTTTAGTTTTATTGAAATGCTAAAAAATTCACTACGCTACGACCTTATTAAAATAAAATGAGGTTCCAATTTTATGTAATTAAGTGTGGAGACCATCGACTTTTAGTTTAAAAAAATAAATTTCCTTCAAAAATGAACACTTTACGAAAATAATTAAGTTATGTTAATTACGTATCCAGAAAGCCGGAATAAAAATGTATAAAAATATTCAGACCAAACTCAAGGCGAACCTTACTAAAACTATTTCCTTTACTTCTTTATTATTTAAGCAGATTTTGCAATTTATATAATCCCGTAACGTCAAAATAAAATAAAAGCAGCTTAATCCAATTTAGAAATTGTTTTGAAAAACACAAAAAAAATTATAAGAAATAAAAATTTTAAAGCCATTTCTCTAAAATATTCACCGAAATAGAGACGATAATATTTAGTTTAGTAGTTTTCTGCTGACATAAGTAGTTAAAGGGAGATCAAGTAGGCTTTCATGAAATAAGTATTGAAGTTTACGGTGTTAACACGCGAGAGTTTGCTGATTTACTTAGAAATAAGTTGGCAATAATTAAAATAAAGAGAGCATATAAGCATTGAAGTACACGAGAAAAGAATAAATAATACATTTTTAATGGGGTTAGGTGAAATAAATTGCCTACATTATTAATTTGACTCACATTTTGGTTTTATTAAATGTTAAAATTTCATTTCGCTACAGCCTTATTAAAATAAAAGAGTTTCCAATTACGTGTAGATAAGAGTGTTAAAATTGACGTTTGGTTAAAAAATTGTCATTATGGATGAGTGGCTTCCGAAAATAATTTACGCATTTGAAAATAATATAAAATTATATAAAATGTATTCACTCCGAAGAATTTCTATTAAAAACTATCTTACTTATTTTTGTTATTATTTAAGCAGATCACTCAACTTAGATGATCTGGTTATGTCAAAATAAATTTGAACTTGTGAATCCATTTTAGAGACTGCTTGAAATAGTATCTCTCTCTCTGTGTGTAAACAAATTTTTTGAAACAGAATCGAGGTCGAAGACAGAAAACACATTTCCTAATTTTAAATTTGTTTTGCCGGCGTCCTGACATAGAGGTAGCGCGTCTTCCCCAAGAGCTGGGCCTCTCGGTTCGAGTCCCATTCTGGACATGGTTATTGTTTTGTGTTCTATCTGTCATGGGTATGGATGTACTCCCTTGTAAAAAGGGGATGCCAAAGCGACTGTGATGAGTGTATAGCTAAGTCGTACTCTTGGTTCTAATTGGCGCAACTTCAAAAACAAGAGACGCTCATTCAGCTTAAAATCACTGGCTGCCGTCAGCGTGCTTGTCCATGGCAAGTGCCGTTAGTAACAATAACAAGATTCGTTTTATTCCTTCCCAAGATTCATGATTTATGTACAATCAAAAGCGACAAGAGCATCAAAACGGAACGGCATAAGAGCAAAAATGAGGGAAGGCTAATGAAAATTTTATCCCTGTGGTTATATACTGTGTGACTTTGATGGGGATTTCTTCACGCGTGTAGATTTTGGTAAGGGAATCGTAGTGATATTTTAAAAGAATATCTTTATTCAATAATTTTTTAATCCCTTCATTCTTACACTTTTAGTGTGGGAACTTGCAGATGTCAGCAATTTTACAGATATGCCATTGCATTAATTAAATTTAAAAGGGGGGACTGGATCAGGAAATAAGAGATCATTTTAGATTGCAGCTAATATAAGCTAAGTTAAGATAAAAAAATTAGGAAATTAATTAAGTTTAAATTAGATTTTAAAATATCCTTACACACATATACATATATACACTTACATACATGTATATGTGTGTGTGCGCCAAATAAACCTTTGAAAGCTGCCACCCTACAATAAATTCACCAAAGTAGTTTATATTTCGCATATGTTTTTAATGCTAATATTAACATTATGAGAGGATCACCGGCTTTCTGGTAGCTCGCCTTCCTCGTGTTCCGGGATTCCCGGTGCGGGCATGGTTGTTCTTCTGTGTACTATCTGTGAGACATGAGACTGTCTTCCTCTGTAAAAAGGGGCTGTGCAGGACATTGTGGTGAGTTTGCAGCTAAGTCGTACGGTTGGCTCTAATTGGCGCTACTTCAAAAAACAAGAGACGCTCCTTTCGGCTTAAATCTGCCGCTGTATCAGCAGGGGGATTGTCCATGGCAAGTGCCATAAGTAAAAACAACAACACATGAAGGGATAAGTGTTGCTGCATAGGAAAGCCCTATCATTTAAAAGTTTATTGATTTACTTAAATGCATTTTGGTAATAATTAATATAAAGTCAGAATTATTTCAGGAAAAGAGATAATATGGCATTTTATGGAGATTAAATTAAACATAAGTAAATGCTTTTTTTTAAAAAACAGTGATTGAGTGTTTCAAAGATAACAAACGTGTACATGATTTTCTCTGAATTTGTATCACGAATTAAAAAAAAAATAATATTTATCAATAGTATTTGATGAAAAAATCTAATATAATACAAAACAACAACAACAACGAATGAGTGCTTAGTGCTTGATATTTGCATCAAGAAAAGGGAAGGAAAGCCAACATTTATTATTATTATTATTATATATTTCCACTAGTTTCTTAGCGAGCCTCAGTTGCGTTAGACGGATGCCAAATTTAGTTTCCCTGAAGAGTACTAAAAAGATGGAGCTGTTTGATTCGCAGATGACGGAGTCGGGCTTTGAGGTAATGCTGCTGCTCATAACAGTGGCTATCATATAATGACCACAAAAACCAAAATTATTAGAGCAACCGAGTCACGTGATTTGCTCTGCATATCGAAGCAGGAAGACGGAATTCTTTTGCATAATATGTTTTTTCAATCAATTCAACTGTTCCCACAATGAACATAAAAATATTTTAAATTAAATTATTCAGTATAGTTAACCCCTTAACTGGTTTGCCCGTACGCCATCCGTGCATCGATTTATCGAATTTTGATAGTTGTAAACAAAAAATAAATCCTTCCTAACAATTATAATTCAATAGTAAAATTATTTCGAATACATAGATAAGCCAAGTATTCAATGGATTTCCATTTGAATCGAAATAAGAAAATATTCCCAAAATAGAAGGTGTCATCTTATTAGATAGTAAGGAAAATAAACCGGTTAAGGGGTTAAATATAATTACTTGATAGATTGTTATTTCATTATTGTTTAAAAATAATAGTTTTTTTTTCTGTGGTTAAATTTTCTCTGGTTCTTTTGCAACCATTTATGATTTTGGAGATTTTCGTGTTAAGTTATAGCTCTTTTTCTAGTGAAGCTACTGGATCTCTATATGGTATAGCAATTGATCATTAAGAGATTTGTAACATTGATTTTCATATTCTAAGCTAGGTAACTCGGGTCCGATCTGAGATACCAATAACTTATGTTTAATTATCGTAATTGAGTAAAACAAAATGCCTTTAAACAGAATAAAATGGAAAAGAGAATGAGTATATAACTTTTTTACTTCGAAATTCGAATTGGAGTTGTTTTGGATAAATTCAAATCAAAATTCGGAAAAAAAATCAAATTTAGGTATTCCTAAAACAATGCACACATTTCATATTTAAATTTCAACTTTCTTTTTAGATAACCTTGTATATTTGTTATTTATTTTGAACGTCGATTGCTCTGAAATTTGTTTTAATTCGAAATACATTTTCTGAAGTTAAAGAATTCATTTCAAAACTGCATTTTAATAATTATTAAAAATAATTTGTAAATGAAAACTAAATTGTGTTCAGCTTTTTTCTTTTATTTAAGGTAAATGTAGCAGTATTTTCACTTTCACAAATACAACTCAAATTAATTGGACACATACATTTATAATGCTTAACGAGAAAATTTAAAAGATTTTCTTCCAAAAAAACATATTTAAAGAATATATGTTAATGGTTACTCGAAAACAATTTCATTTTTGCTTATTACTCAATTTTTTTAAAATAGCTATTCGATAGATTTTATTTATTCTAACAATTGCTAGTATTCAAAGAAAAATTATGATTTGCATAAAAAAGCACTTTTAACTAAATATTCATTATATTAATGAATAGCAGTATGTGCTAGAAATGATATTTATAAAAAAATAAATGCTATTCAGGGTGGAAAAATATATTTTAAAAAGCCACAGTTGTTTATTTTCCATTTCATTCTTATCCGAGCTAAGAAAACATTCTAAAGATTTAACTTTCTTGAAAAGTAATTCTTTTGGAGGGAACAATACCGTTATCTACCTAAACTACTAAAGAAGACTTCTAAAACTAGGGTAAAAAAATTGTCACGTAAAGGTTCGTTTCAACTCAAATTAGGTTAATGCTTTACTTTATAGGCTTTTTCCACTCGGCAAAAGCAGAGCTCACGATCGATTATGTTAATTAAGATTATACTTCACTACGCATCTTCAGAATGCGCCTAGGCCATGGAAAAAAGTACGTCAACAGGCTTCTTTCAAGGGAATTTTATTTTCTGCGTAGTTTTTATTTATTATTAACAAAAAAAACTTTCTGAAAAGATTATCTTTTAAAGAAAAGTTGAGACTTATAATAAAATAATGAAGTTTAAGCTTGTTAATGATATTATTTTGCAATCTATCAAGTGTGAAATATTTAAGGAAAAGAACTGACTCTAATTAGCAGGTCTTGATTTTAAGTCGAATGAAAATTTCCGTTTACTTAGTCTGCTAAGATAATGATTTTTCTTAAAGATATGGAAAAATGTAAAAAAAAGCATAAAGAATACTGCCGAATTCATTAAAGAAATAGTCTTTTTACCGGGGGCAATCGTAAAATAAAAATTTCACTCACTTATTATAACTTTGGAAAAGTATTAAAATTTACTGCAATACTGAAGTAACTGACATAACTACATAAAGAGATAAAAATTTAGTAGCTCAAAATTATATCCAATTAGGGTTGATAAAATTTCAAATATAGCCCTGGAATTTGATCTCATATATATATATATATATATATATATATATATATATATATATATATATATATGGGAATCTAACCAAATCTTCCAAAAATATTAGACTCTTCAGACTGCGGGGTTTTAGTGGCGTGGTGACTGCGGGTTTTTTAATATTTACGGGTTCAGTTTGAAAACTAAGATAAAATAATGCTAACGAAGGATGAAGAGACTTCTTAAAAAAAATAAAAGAATTTATTTAGAGTTCAAAGGATAAATTTACAAAGATCAGTAATTACAGAGAAATATGAAAAAGGTTAAAACAAAGAGATATTAAACAAACAGAAAATAGATTATTTCTTCTAGAAGGACATTAAAAGAATATATGAATGAAAACATGTTACCGCGTTGCTTTGTGAGTGGGAAATGCTATGACGTGGAAACATCTTTATAGTACCGTGGTGAGTGGCCTTCTGTCTGAATATTAATTGTGACAGCTTTTCAAAAGCTCGATAGAAGGTGTTGTTCTGGATTGTTGTATTATTTTAAATTATCATCCTCTGGGAATTGATCTAACCTTTTACAATTCTCGTTTTGAATTACGTCTACCAGCGAACTTTGATAAAAGAAAAAAAATAAAAGTTAAAAGGATGGTTAAACAAATTAATTCCTTGGTATATCTTACGCACGCACACACACACAAGAAAAAAGATAAAACAATTTAATATGTCTAAACCATGTCATAAAAAATACATTGGGCATTGCAATTTTTAATTACTATAGTAATAAACACACATATGTATTTAGAGAGCGCCTATGCTGATATTTTTTGTGTATGAAAAAATGCAAGTAGGATAACAACAAAAGTAGGAATAAACAATAGCCGCTTTTTGGAAAATAATTAAAGTAAGATGTATATTCGTAATTAAATAATACAATATCAAATATAAATGTAAAAAGTAAGAAATTACAAAATGTATAGAGCGGACATTTTGAATCATCTGTAGATCAGCATGATCTTCCAAAACTCTTATCTGCATTTACAATTTAAATATACTCAACGGTCAATTAAAATAACCAGTCATTTTCAGTAAAGAAGTAGATTATATGTACCGAAACGAAAGATTCATGAAACTGGAATGTATATATATTATAAAAGGACACACATTTAGATGCTTTTAGCTAACATCTACGCCTAGGCAATATGAGCACACACACGTTAAGAATTACACCATTTGCCATTATAAGAAAGCGCAGTCCAGAAACAAGTTATGGACTGTTTGCCAAATGAAACCACCCTACATCCTATTCACGAAGATTAATGACTCTCCAGCCAATTTTATCTGGTATCTTTACCCGGTCCTGTCACATTATCCCCCGTCAAGTATTTCTGGTCGGCTGCAGAGAGATAATGAAGAGGCGACCCGACTTCTACACTTGTCTATTCACACCTGTTTATGCATTTCCCGTCTAATGAAATGCAAACTCGACTGTAAAATAAACGCTTGCTGCTCAACATGACGTTAGAGTGGAAAAGGTCATTCCCATTAACAAGAACGGGCCATTTATTCAACGGAATTTGTGGGATGATTAGAAGTTGAAGTATAGACTTCCTTCAACGTCATTGCCCATAAGTTAGCCACTGGATTTAACTGGATTCCCTGAATTTGCCGTTTATCTTGTTATTAGTGGGGACAATTAATAATCTGCGTTTTGCTTGTAGATTTTTGCGATAACATGCATCTAATTTTCATGAATTTTTGGATATCTCGTGAATTTTCGGGCAATGCACCGTAATTATCAATGAAGAATATGTCTGAAAAATCTAGAAAAGGGAAAATGTAAATTATTTAATCCACTGGAGGAAATTCATTTGGATCCAAACATGTCAACTTAAAAAAATACTAAGAGTTTCCAGGAAATAATTAAAATGCTTCATTTAATTTACGATAGGATATTGTAGAGAAAACGTTTTGAGCGGAATGTTTTTTTTTGTAGTTATCATTGCTTCTTCATTAGTTCTTTAATTATTTTTCGTTTCAATAATTAACACTTTCTTAGAAATTATTTTTGAGTGATTTTTTCTCAATTGTTTCAGAAATAAAACATTTGTGAAAAACTTTAAACCTATATTCTCATGACTGTTAGGAATATTTCCATAAGATAGAGCACCTGATTTCAATCAGGTGTTCTAATCTTATGGAAATGTGTTATTCCAAAATGTATTATTCCAAAAAATAGGAATTTATGTTCCGAAAAATATGAATTTTTCAACGGAATTCAACTTTAATTATATATTTATTTTTATAGAAAAGTAATTCAAATATACAATAATAACTTCTGGATATAACTATATTATTATGTCATGAATACATTATTTGGCTTAATTTGAATGGCTGAATTTTAGTTATCATTTACATGATTTCAAGTAATTTGCACTTGAAGCTTTCTTTTTCTGCACCTTTTGTACAGTTGATAAATATATTAAATTATTGCATAAACAAAATCTTTTCATAAAATTGTGTATTAAAAAGTAAGACAATTTGGGTATCTTTAAATTATATGGTTATTGTGTATTAAAAAGTAAGACTGTTTAAATTAAAAAGTGGAAATTTTTAATTATTAAAACAATAACTGTCTTCATATAGCAGTCATCGTTTATATCATAAAAATTCGAGTTTCAAATTATATTGTAAAACTAACTATATGTCTACTAATGAATATTTTTCCTATTTAACTGCTTTCATTTTTACATAAATATTACATGATTTTATTTAACTCTAAATAACAAGTAATTTAAGAATAAATATTTCCCTATTAAAATAAAATGAAATTGTTAAATTATTATTGATATACTTAAAATTGTGAAACTATCGTGTGCAATTAAATTAATTTAATGTTCAATGGAAGGAATTATGTGAAAATACTGAAAAACAGTAATTATTTTGACTAACTTCTCATTATATTTTTACTTCAAGTAAAAAAAAAAAACCTATGTGGTTTTATAATGAAAAAATTCCATAAATTATTATATTTACACAATGCACTACTAATTAAGTATAAAAGCCAATTCTGCTTTTTTTTTATCTTAAAGCAACATTCCTTCCTTCGCTACATTTTAACGTGAATATATATTTCCATTTCATTACTTAAAACACACAGATTACGGCCAGCTCATAATAAACGCATCAAATATGAATATTTATCCCCGGTTATATTTCCATTCCCTTTCACGCATTTAAATGAAAAGTATTGTCATGGGAATAAATACTTCAAAACAGAATGGCAATTGAATAGCAACTCAAGCCTCAAAAGAATCCTTCGGTAGTCATTGTTGTCATTTGAACCCCTTAGGGGGAGTTAACATTTTGGATCGAAGGTATGAGGAATAATTTTCTTCTTAAGCCTTTGTGGCCAAAGCGAAAAGTAGTAGATATATATAGCTATATATAAACTTTAGCTGTAGGAGGGAACGGAATCTTCATGAGATGAAGCACGACTCTGCCCCTCTTGTGTGCTTTCAAAGAATAATTTGAGATGAAACATACTTTCACGAGATATTGCGTGACACACGGAACATGTTTTCCGACTCTGCGGCAGAGAAAAATCATTTCCGTCGGAGAAATTCCCCGCACAATAGACATCATGAAGAACGAATTTTTTTATTTAATTTTTGTCATTTTTATCTCCCCTCGTCCACTCTACCTCTGCCAGGCTTGCTTTTTAGCCTTGCGTGAGATGTCGTTTGAAACATCCCTCTTGGTTTTTTTGGAAGAGACGATGGTGTCGGATTTAGGAATATGTGTTAAAAAGAGTTAGCGGTAGGAGGTTTACGACTGACTTCCACTGAAGCGATGTGTATTCCATTAGGGACACCGCTCCTCCTCGAGAAATTTCTCTTTGAGGGCAATTGCAGCTTGTTCTACTGAAAAGTTGGGGAAATACTTTTTTATAACATCTGGTAAGGGAATGTATAGATTCCCTATTTTTTCTCCGTAGAAAACCAAAAGGAAAAAAAACCCACCTCTGCTCTTAATTTCATTTATTGTTTGAGATGATGATATTAGATAAACGAATATGAGTTAAAGAGGTTCACATTAATACATCTAAGATTGGACTCACTTGACTTTGATTAAGGTTATACGCAATGGAAATATAGATCATAGTTCCAATCTTGTTTTTTGGAAGAGAAGATAGTCTCGGATTATGAAAATAAAATAAAGTTGGTTGTTCACAGAATATGGAAGTTAAAACAAAAATCGCAAAAAACACGAGACAATGAAATTAATCTTTGTTAGATATCATAAGAACGAACATTCTGAATAATAAATTAAAAATTAACTATATAGTGAGTTTTAAGATTAAACTGGAACATATTTGGGATATTGTGTTGGTGCCACATATTCTTTTTTTATGATTTTCTTTTTGACTTCCTCATTTTCGATAATAATGCTATTTTAGATTGATTATTGTTTTCTGAATGATTTCAACTCCTGTTAAGGTTAGTAAGAATGAATGCATTTAATATTTATGGAGAGATTAACAATATTAAAGCTAGTAAATGTTTTCACCAATTTACTCTGTTTTATGGGGGTTTCTTTTCAATTACCTTCATTCGCTTAGAAGAATTTATGCTTTGAGATTTCAGAAGCTGACGAAAAAAGGCTGATACATGCGACTTTATGTTAAGGTTATTCAGCTTATTATGAAATATGCTTTTGTGTATAAGTTATTCAACTTATACTAGAACCTGCTTGTGTATATAAGTTATTAAACTTATTCATTTTATATCATGGTGTACGAGTATAAAATTCTTATTATAAAATATTCTATCTAAAAAAGTTAATAGGTATTAAGATTTTAGATTTTCTCTCAATTCCTTTAACAAAAACTCTTTTAGCATATGCTTTTCAATTACAAGTAATTTTATCATGTTTTTGATTAAGTAAATTTTATCACTAATGTAATTTTGTATCTTCAAACTAATTCTTGAACTAACTGGAGGCAAATAATTTAGTTGTTTGCCTTCATAAGAGACTAAAGATAGTTTTAAATACCATGTATAGAGTGAAGGATATCAAAATGATGCAATTAAATGCATTCAAGAATTTTGGTCAGAAACTCATCAGAAAACAACTGTGTAGGTTAAGGAATAATGTTGAAATAATGCAACAGGAAACCAAAATTTATATGTGAAAGACTTTACCAAAATTTCGAAGTCATTATTGGTCAACTTTTAACCAATATTCTAATAATTGTGACCTGCTTAATAATACAATATTTGTAGATCCCCTATACTATAAAGTTTCATATATTTACGTTGCTAAAATTGTTAATAGATTTGTTTCAGAAATTCTCGAATAAGGAGGATTTTACAAATTTATAATTATCCGTTTATGAAACCTTAGAAAAGGATTCAAGAATACTATAAATCATAATCGATAGTCTCTCCCTTTTTCAATTTTCACAGAATCCAATTATATTTTTTGAATATATTCTTGACTTAAACGGCCTAACATCTCCGACCTTTCTCAAGTATTTCAATTTAATTTCTTAATTTTTCATTCCACTAAAATTCCTACTATTTTTAGTTACTTAATTGTTACTTAACACTACAAAAAAATATTTTTTTTTATTTCCTACTATACTAAGTATAAAAATAATTTTCACTGTTTGATTCTTAATCAGTTAATCACCCTTTTGTTACCTTATATCAGATCATCAGGATATTTATAACCATTCAGATTACTCTAATAGAAAAAGAAAGCAAAATTAAATACCTACCATAGCAATTAATTACACCTAAGCAGGTTATTAACATTGATTAAAAATTAAAAATTCTTTCACGGTGTAATATTTTTGATAACGATAGCATTAGATTGCAGCAATTTATTATTAACGGTTGGGTTGGAATTAACTACCAACTGATGAGTTCCAGTCGAGATTTTGACAACAGCTTTGAGCGGATTATTTTTACGTCATTTGATTAGTTGCACTAATTATTATTCAAGTGGGATCCTGAATCCCTCTCTCGGAAAGAAGAATTCTTATCCACCTCTACTTAGCATTCACCTAGTAGTTACTCCAAGTTTCGTTTCATTTGGGTACTCTCCTAGCTGAAAAAAAAATCCCCCGGAATTTCTTTGTTGCATGTAGTTAGTTAAGAGTGGAATTTGTAGTTAGCTTTTAATTTGCTTCCAATGCTTTCTTTGTTGCTTTGAAAGTACGACAGGAACAAAAAAATGGATACTCATTTCCTCTGAATTCTAATTATGTTTCTTAAACATTGTGTAACATTCATTGAAACTGAAAATAACATTTACGTTATTATTTTACTGATTATTTATTCATTCCACTGATACATTCGTGGGTTTCACTAAAAGTTAGTATACTTCTTCTTAGAATAAGTAACGGTTGCCCATGTTCATTTTTGGAGTAATTTTTCCTTCCTTATTAACAAAATTATTACAAATGCAATAAAACAGTTCTTTCTGGTTGATTTAGAACTAAAGATAGCTTGATGTTAAAAGTAATGAAATGGGATACTTTGTTAAAGTGTAGTTCAAAGGTTTTATCATTAAAGAAAACAGTACTTTGTTATGAAATTGCCATTACTTGATTTTTTTATAATTAAATAAACATATCTGTCAAATAGTTTTCAAAATTATTTTCTTACATTACTATTAAATATAAAGGTTATTAATTCCTTTGAAACAAGTTATTTATTCATTTTAAATACGAATAAGATTAACAATAAATTTCTTTTCAATGTTTCGCAACCATATTTCATAACCATAAATGTCTAGTAATTTTTTACGTGGTAAAATGTAGAATAAATAGATGTTAAATGCATTTCTGTGATCGTTTACGTTGATGTCAATGATGAAAATTATTGAGTGTAAAATAAAAAAACACTTTCAATAGGCATATTTTATTTAATTTTTACTTCTAAGCATTGTTAGCTTTACTAAATGTTATGTGCAGGAATTTCATACTTTTGCACTCTAGACACCATTTTACTCCTATTCGCAAGAAAAAAATTACTTGCATCCTCAAATTTGTAAATAAGTAAGGGAATAAAAAAATTGAAATAATCAAATTATTACTGACACAAAGTACATGAAATAATAATAATAATAATAATAATAAAATAATTTAAATCAAAGCTATTATCTTAAACATTTTTAAAATACAGACACTTATGGGGTATATCCTTTATAATTGACAAAAGGATTGCCACTCGAAACGCTGATAATTTGAATTTTTTAGTGAACTATTTAATAATTGTTTATAATTTTTTTGCGATTTGGACAAATTCAACAATATTAAAAAATTCATGACTTTTAGCGTAAAATTATTATGTATCTAAATAAGCAAGAAATGTAGAACTTTAAAAAATTTCTATAGAAAGGAAAATAAAGGGAAAAAATACTATAAACTGTTTAATTAATAGAAATATAAGGCGCAGTAATATAAAATTCTTCGTTTAAAAACCTTTACGATGAAATAAATATCAGATCTAATTAGTAATCTATAGAATATAAGCAAATCTTTTAGAATGTAGCTTAATTTTGATAAAAATTGCGCTTGCACCTTCTGTGTTAAGTCATCCCTATTGGATTGAGCATTGAATCCTCTCTTTTTTTCTCTGATATTTTGAGGACAGTTTGTTACAAAATATTATATGGACTCTCAGGTATCTGTTTCACGGATGATTAGTTTTAAATCGGAAATTTTTACTAACAATAAAAATTATCATCTAATTGTAACTGAAAACGTTTTCCCATGATTGTTTTTCACCTGTGACTCGATTATTTCAGAATGGAAGATATGAAATGCTATTGCATATTTGCCAATGCGAATGGCTAATGTGAGGGCAGTGGCTTTTCAGAAGGAAAGTTTTCGTTTGTTGCAGTTTCTTATAAAACACAAACTGACATATTCCACAATTGTGGTGCCCCTTCCACTCTTTATGAATTTCAAAAATCTATTCCATTTGAATCCAAATTTTTAATTTATATTTCTGAAAGAAATATTTAAGCTAAACTATGTTACTGTATGTTTATTATGATTATAAACTATGATACTCCTTATAAACTACTAGCCGCCTTTGGCAACCAGTCGGTTCGCCATTATTAATGCCGACTAAAGGGTTCAATCAATTTTTTATACATAACTTGGTCTCATAATAAGCTTCGCAGCAAAATATTTTTAAGATTCAAATTTTGATAGTCAATTATACTATAATTTAGGCCTTAAGAAGTCATGTTCTTAGAACTCCGCATCACTCTCTAATTTTCTATCAGTGCACGTAAAATCCAGTTTTAAATTAAAATGGAAATGATGAAACTTCAATTAATATAAAGACATCTTTACTCAATCCACGCATGTCTTTAAATAAAACTACGGACTGAAAGCAGAGTAATCCGGCTTGGAAGTTTTATGTTCACTGCATAAATTGAAACATTATAATATTTTATAAGTTATAATATCTCAACGAATTATTCAGTAAACGTTTCACAGATTGAATGAACCATTCAGTTTTTAATTTTATTTTTAGATGTATGTAAATGCTCTTGATGATAACATATTTTTAGGCTTATAAATATATTTCAAAAAATTATTGTTTAAATTCCTTGGTCTTATAGATTCATATGTGTAACATATTCTTAATATTTCAACTTCTAAACAAATAAATAAACATTTCTATCTTCTGCGATCAAATCTGGCTGATTTATTCAGTTCTGAATATTGCAAGTTTAGAACAATCATCAGTTTCATAATCTGGCCAATTATTCCCGGCCTCCAAGGTATACATGTACCAAATTTGGTTGCTGTAGGTCGAACGGTCTGGCCTGTAGAGCGCCAACAGTCACATACACACATTGTGCTTTATTATAAGTAAAGATAATATGTTGTATTGCGCCAAAATTCTATATAATAAAATATGTACATAGTATTGTACAGAGTTTAAATCTTAGATAAATCTTGGATGTATATATTATTTCTTTAATAATTTAAATTAATTTATGCTCATCCATGGGCTAATCAAACAAAAAATCTAATTATGTAAACATCTAAGATTGGTTTTAGTTGTTTCTGGCTTGCAGAACACATCAAAAATATAAACACTGAGCTACCAGTCATAGTACATTCCAACAAACATTATACATTATATTGCATAATTTTAGACTTAATACTGGAAAATCTTCAGTCGAGACACAATTACTGGTCATCAGATCTCATCTAAAACTATGTTTAAATTTACCCATTGAAGCAATAAAGTAAGCCGCATATAACACAATATAAAAGATTAAAAAGATTTTTATGCCCTCTTTATATCGCATTTATAGAGAGCACTAAAAAGCAGAAGTCATGTTTCGCAAGGTTAATAGTCTTTTGGCTACATAAATGCCTGCAATTGTGTCCTAAATAATTTTATAAACCAGATACACGCAAAGCAATCTTCAGTGTGCACACACTGCTTCGAATAGTTTTGTTGCAGGAAATCACGAATCAATATATCCGTTTTACGCTCCAAGTCATTTTTTTTCTTTCGGGAGGAAGAGAAAAAAATGTTTATTTGTTACATAAAAGAATACTCATAGTGACAAAGTATTTCTATTAAATCGAAACATTCCAGAGTGAATTCAATGAATTATGATTATGAATATAATAATCAGAAACTAAAATACAATTTCAGTAATAGTCAAATTTTTTCTTCGAAAATACCTACTTCGCTCCATTTAAGTAACATCAAGTAATTTAATATGATCAGAAAAAGACAATCATAGATTTGAAGCTGTAAAAGTATTTTGATCTCTTAAATAAAAATATTAATATTATTATAAATGCTTGAAATCGCTCAAATTTCAAAAAAATATTTTTAATAAACAAATAGATTATAAAAGAAGTGCAACGGTTTAAAATACTTTGGACCAATACAATCAAATTAATATTCCAGTTAATTTTATTATCTAATTAAAAATTCTCAAATTCAACTTTAAAATAAAAAAGTATCAATTTTCCAAGACAAATAAAAAATGGCTGTACAAATCGTTTCTACGTGAAACACTTAAAATATGTCACATTATATTATCCAGTTAATTGCCGTTTTCACTTTAACCAAAACTAAAACAACTTTGTTTGCCCTGTGGTGTTAAGACTTAGCGCTTACTTAAAATATCGATGTTCCCAAGAACAAATATAGACTATGTGAAGGTTCTGTCAGGAATCTTGAAATATGTTTGGTACAGTAACATGGGATTTGTTACTGGCAGTATGACGTTAAAAGATTAATCTTTTCTTACGTTTGGGAATATATGACAGAGTGTTTGAAAAGCAGCTTTTTCTGCGTTTCTGGATAAGAATCCGTGATTCTTCTCATTTGTTGATTATTGTGTTAAGAAATATATAGTGTCAAAAAGGTAATATTAATTGTTTGAAGCATGTAATACTGATTGTTTAAAAATGTAGCTATTCTGTTTCATGAGAAGTTTTTAACACAATTCTAATGGCATTCGTGCTAATGTAATAAATATTCTTTTATCTAAACAAAACGCCATGATGATTCTCTTGTTACTGAATATAAATATGTTGAAAGTAAAAATGCCTACAATATCTTAAAAAAGCCTCATTCTTGTATTAATTCAGGCCAATTTGGAATTTCTATCAGAATTGTTGTCATGAATTCAATAATATTATATTGTGATGCACCATCTATTTGGAACGACAATTTGTTATATATTATTGAATAAAATTATCACTTTTGCTGTTTCATCCCTTTAAATTCGAAGTAAATGAAAACTATAAATTAAGAATACTGTGTCGTTCTGTTTCAGTAATCTTTATATTGGTGAGACTATCTTTGTCTTGAAACGTCAATAACTATAATTACATTGTTTATATCAGACAAAAAAACATCCTTCGCAAAAACAGTTATCTTTTTTTGAATAATGATTCCATTTTTTCATGTAGATAGCTCTGAAAGAATAATTCTTAAAAATAGCATGCATGAAATGATTATATTTCATAGTGTATAATCAAAATTTTCGATGTATTTAATAGATTCTTTTCAAAGAGAAAATTTTACCTATAGCAAAAAGAACTTATGAGATAAGTCATGTAAAACAGCTAAAATAGTATTTATCATATAAATGATATTTGTTCTCTAAATATTTGAGATTAATGTACAATGGAATTTTTAATCCTTCATGCTCTAAATTCAAATTGAATTATTGTAGCGCGAACAAACGCGACTTCATGTCATTTAAATGACTGTGTCTTCCCAGTGGAACGATTCACCGAATTAGCATTCATGAAGCCCCGTGGCAAAACGGGATTTTAATTACGATATAAAATTTCACTTCACGGTTTCATCTAATATCATTTCTAACCTATCGATAAGTTTAAGGAATTGGTAAGCTCTTAATTTGGGTCAAGAATGTAGAGTAAACAATGCAGAAAGTACTTGCGAGTCAAAATACAGGAAATTTGTTTCCGTGTCAGTGCAGCATAACGGTAGATTGGGTTAAATCAGCTCAGCTGTCGAAATAATTTTGGTTTGAAACATAACTAGGGATTCTTTTAATAGTTTATGTCTCATGAATCCTATTGAATAAATTCATGATATCAACGTGATTCTTACATATGGCGCTTTTCAATCCCCTCCATAATCACCTTAAGTATAGAAGCTAATGATTTATTTTACGAACTCTTTAACATATTAAATTTATCTAAAGGACACATTGGCTAAGAGATTGAGAAGAAGCCCTCAAGATTTATGGAGTTTGTCAAAAGTGTTTGTTCATTCGGTATATTGTACTTTTAATAATATAAAATTTTGCGAGAAATAAAATCTGCACAGGTAATTGAGAAAATTTCTGTATGTACTTTACAGTCATTCCTCAAATTTCCAGGAACATTATTCATTTAATAATGAAAAATATAGATTTTGGTAACATCCGAAAAGGAAATTGTGTTATTAAATCAGCTTTCATTTGATTATATATGACTTTAGCCAGAAACTGACATAAGAGTAATTCGTCTTTCCCGTCATCTGGGCGTTCCCGATTCGAGTCCCGGACATGGTTCTTCTTCATCTTTTGTGAGGTGTGGAAATGTGCTTCCCCCCCCCCTGTAAAAAGTGGCTGTGCATGTATATGTGACGCATGAAGTACCTATTCTTGGGCCAAGCGTTGCGCTACGAAAAACAAAAACAGAAACAAGAGACTCTCACTCGACTTAAATCACTGACAGATAACTGTCAATTGTAAGTGCAGTATGTTACAACACAATAAAGTGCTGTAAGTCACAACACAACATATGACTTTAAAGCTCTCTTTTTTCAACGTATCCAAATATTTCTTAATAAACTCAACTTTTCTTCTTCAAAACAAGAAAATATGCCATTATTACAATATATGTAGAAAAAAATCGATTTATTTCAAAACTTTGTTAATAACTTGATATAACTTTTATGTTATGAAATCCTGCGTTTTGATAGTAAGTTTTTTTTTTCATCAAACAAGACGATTTTTTTCTAAGTACGCTTTCAATTATTTCAATTTACTTTAATTCATTGATTCTATACAAATAGAATTAATCTTTTTATCAGAAATTTGAAAGGGTGACATTCGTGTATTTACAAAAATAACAATTTTATAGGGAGAACTTATAGCTTCTAGCCATTAGGGAAATAAAGCATTAAACCAAAATCATTGGCGCATATACTTCATCCATGTACATATGTACCCATTTATTGTATTTAATTTTCTCATATATGTGTATTGTATTTAAATACAAATTTAAAAAAAAAACCGAAATATTTCCAAATAAATATATTAAGTTTTTGATTTAATTTTAAATAGCTACAACAATTATATTTATTAAATATGCATTTTCTTGATGAAAGAAAATATCCATGAAAAGGGCCACTATATTATAACCACTATGAGGAAATGGCTTTTTTAAAAATTGCATTACTACTAAAGATTATAAGAGGGTTTTCCAAATCATTAATTTGATATTCCTTCCCTGAATCCCGTACATCTGTCGTGAGGAGCGATGTAAAAGTACTTTTAATCTAAAGGCCAAGAAAAATGGCAAAAATTCGGAAATGCAGGCTTAATTAGATATCACAAATGCGGAATAAAACAAAGAATTCTATTCATTAGAAATGGCTCGAAAACTGGCACACTTTCAACATTTCTCACTTGGTGCACATGTAAGGTAAGTCTTGCATAAAGTCTTATTCGGAGGGGAGGTAGAATGGGGTGGGAGATTTGTGATGAATGTAGAATGAATTATTTTGTGTATCGAGGTTTGAAGCTGAAACTTTGTAATTAGAGCCATTGTAAGCCCTCATTTATAATGTGAATGTAAACTAAATTAATCTCTGATTCCAGGATTATTCTATAATAGCAGAACTGTTTAATTTATTAAGCATTATAGAAAAAGAGCAGTGGATTTCAGTTTGAAATAAATTTAGTTTGCGTCCACTCATGAGTAGAATGAGAATGAATGAGAAGTCTGAGTTTTGGTTTAGTGGCAGAGCGCATTGTCTTATGAGAAGAATTTGCTCCAAAAGAGGTACAAATACATTTTTTTTCTAATATCAAAGATATAAAATACAATAAACACAAAATACTGTATATTCTCATAAAATGCATGCATTACTTTAACTCAAATTAATGAAAAGTTATTTTAAGAGTTTTATTCATATATATAAATACAACTGAAAAATAAATTCAATAATAAATAAGAGAAGTAAATGTTAATCGTTTTACATAAATATTGAAAATGCTTATCACACAGTGTAAATACCATAACTACCGAACGAATTATACAGCCCAATTTGTCCTTTATAATTGGATAAAATGAGGACGATCTCGTTATGTGAATTATTTTTCGAACATCATGTATTAATTAATTTAACAGACAATGTTCATGAAAGTACTCGAAATTAAATTTCTATTTATTTCCATTGGAATTATTCATCTAGAACAGCGAGTAAATAAACTTATGCAATTATTTTAATTTATACTGAAGAGTGAAATCATTATTACTTCAATTTAAACGCATGAAATCACTTTCTCAATTTAGAACCAGTGACAAACAGAAAAGAGATTATCTTATGATTGCGGTAAAGTATATGCGATTATAGAAAATACATTGGTAATAAATAATTAATGGTTTCAAGATTTCTATTAAAAATAAATCAAAATATTCCTATTCTAATAAGATATATAATGTTTTTAGCTTTAATCCTCATGAAAATTTAATTACCATAGTGAAATCTGAATTGAAATGTTATTTCATTAGCATTTATCAAAACTGTTATTTTGTTTGCATTTTTTTAAAAGAGTGTTTTCAAGGAACGAATATTGGACCCACTTTACCATATACACCATATTACCATATACCCATAAAGTAACACACATACAAGATTGAATCTAGCATCATGCTACTCTGTTATTATACTTTTCAGATTATTCTTTTTCGGTTATAGATATATGATTAATATTTTATAATTTAAAATAAATATTTAAAACGTTTCTTGGTAGTTTTAATATTAGTAATAAGGTTATGCACTTTAGTACTCTGACCACAACAAAATATGCTGATCTGTTTTCTTTTCTTATTTATAGTCAGCCTAAATTGAGACTTGGAGAAACGTATATTATTCATGAAATAAAAATTAATTAAATTTTATTATTTCATAAAAGTATTTCCAATTACTGATAGATGTGCATTTTTAATTTCCTTTCCAATGTGTCATTTGTGATAATATTTTAAATACTCTTATTCTAAGTTTTTTTTAAATTTTAATAGCAAGATCAAAGGAAAATCATTTATCACCAAAGAAAAGGCGACGTTTTAAATTAAATCGAATATAACCACTTTTAAGTTCTCATAAAATCAAAAATGCATAGAAATTCAAGAACAAGTATTCTTCAATTATTTTTACCTCGAAGAATTTCACGACAATACAGTCAATAAATTATTAATCTGAATAACTGTCAAGATTGAATTGCTTTGATCTCATTATTAAAATTTAATTTATCAGCATGTTCATTTCTTCCCTAGAACAAACTTCAAAACCTGTATCTTTAAGTTCCCTTTCTCATGGCTAGCATATACGAATGAATAATTTGTTCAATTACATTAAAGTGAGATTGAAGAAAATAAGAAGCAAAAACTTAAAAATATATACCCATTGAAGTTGAACATACACTTTGCTTCTTATATTGTATCGTTATAAGATTCTTCAAATTAAAATACAAAAGGGTAAACTGATGTAAATAATGATTATTTAGAAACAAGAGCAATCAAAATTATTCTATATATAAACACTAAATCATAAAATAATAATATATCATTTATGAAAACAAAAGTCTTAAACTCATAGTGTTGTTACACAATTTTATAAAATTTCATTTCAAAAAAAGCAATGCTTAATGATACATATTTACCATTTTATGCTACATTCTTGATTTAAAAATACAGGAAACAAATCAATTCACACTTTGATGACAATAGATTTAGCAATCAGTCAAAGCGTATGGGAATAACATCGATTTTTTACATCAATTAAATGAAGGAATTTTCAGCAAAATTGAAAACACCTTCATTTCTGATACGTTGAAGTGCTGTCAAATAATTTCGTAATATTTTAAAAGTGAAAATAGTCGTTTATATCAATGAAAATAAATAGATAGCGAAGATTTAAGTATCCGACTACTTTTACAGGGGAATTTTTTTAAAAAAAGATATTGCTTATATAGATAATGAATAAAAGTAAATGATGAAGGATAGGATAAATTGATGAATAAAAGTTAAATTATTAAATTGCATTTGTAGCTTTGAAGAAAAAGCTTATTTCGACGTAAATTTTAGCAGTTATTTACAAAAACTAAGATTACTCTTCAGAAAAAAACTGCTTTGGCTTTTCATTTTTCCTTAAAACCTTATATGTGTAATATATGTTAGAGTGTAACTAACTATTATCTAAAACTTATATTCAAAAATATAATTTTTGTGTATATTAAATGCGATTTTGAATATTTTTCAAAACCTTTAAACAAACGTAAATCTAATTCTAGAATATTTGACATTAAATACATAGTTTATTACATTTTGCATAACATAACAAGCTCTAAATGTAAATCACATTAAGATATCTCGATTGTTTTTTAAAATATTACGATACATGGGCAGTAAAATTATGAAAACACTCGTTCATCAGAAAATACATTTAAAGTTTTCAAATAGTTATAAACTAACATCACTAACATGTTAATATTTTGTTATAACTTAAATTCTAATTGACATAGAGGATATCACTGGAAAAATAACCATATTATTTTTGCAACAGCAAAAAAATAATGCGAGTTTTTCTCCATATTCATGGTTTCAACCTAGTTGGATAGCTTAAGAAAATGTTATCATTGTAATAAACACACAGATAAAACTAGAAAATTCTTTCTCATAGCAAATTAATTTTAATAAAAATCACAAAATGTACGTTATAAAAATTGAAACAGACGAAACTTTAATGATTCAAATGAATAAGAAAAATGTAGTCTATATATTAAATATATAATGGCAAAGCATAATTATAAACACGCTGCGAAATGGGAATTTAAATCTCGCTGTCCGAAAACTTTTCATACAAAGTTATGTTGTAAAATTTCTTCCTTTCCTGTTCAAATTCCATTGTTAAAGGCTCGAGAGTTCAAATGACGGTTGTTCCTGATATGAGATGAGTAATTAAATTAATTTAATTTGTATCAATTGATTATGAAAGGATTCTGTTATATTTCATTTAGGCTATTACCGATTACATACATTGTATAACTGCGTATTGTAATACTTTTTGTACAAATTTGCAACAATATATATTTAATTTAAGCTAAAGAACTCTTTTCCAAAATTATTTATTGAATTAATGAAACCATTACTATAAGAATTCAAGGTCTATTTTTAGCAAAGCTTTTAAAATGAAATTGAGCTTGCAGGACATTTAAATGCACTTAAAATGACATTGTAAAAATAAGTGTTACTAATGAAACACAAACGCACTTTTTACTCTTTAAGAACGAAGCACCATTCGAGTGGGTTAACGGTAATTACACGAAAAGGCTGTAATCAATTGTTGAGAACCATATTTCAACACGATAACACCGGAAGGCAAGAGTAACAACAAAATATTCATCTCTATTACTTTCCGGTAACCATCCGTTCCATTATCAGCGAAGGAAGACATCGAAATTCTGAAAGTCATTCGTTTAGTTAATAAAGCAATTGCTGAACCCATGTATCCGGTTACAGGATGTATCATCAGAACGATGACGAAAATTAATCGCTCTTTAATTACTAATGGAGAGTCGTTCAATTCATATTTTTTTCTCTGATTTCTAGTACTTGTTCATTTTAGAATAGAATAAGAGACCATACCATTTAAAACTTTAATGCAATTTTTAAAAACCCTTTTCAATTTTTGTGACACATTCATCATCCATTAAAATTTTAATGGAATTCATTCGTGCCAATCTGATGTTAAATGAGGTTTAAAATTTAAATTTGGGTTCATTAAATCCATTAAAATTTTAATGGAATTCATTCATGCCAATCCGATGTTAAATGCGGTTAAAAATTTAACTCTGGGTTCATTAAATATAAAGCAAGAAGAGTAAGGAAGTGAAATAACGCTCATAAGAAGAACAATTATAAGATTTTGCCATCAGAATAATTAATTGATATAAATGATATTTATACCAAACTTAAGTATATCTTTGGTCTCCTTGTATATATAGACTATGTAATATTTTTACTTAAAGTATATTATTAATTAATATATATAGTAAGTGTATTAATACTTAAAATATACTTACAATTCATGGAACTTATTCTTTTCTAATTTGTTTTCTAAAAGTCAGCATCCCCCTAACGTATCAAGAGACAGAGGCTGCAAACCCACCAAGGCCATAGGAAATCCTTTAAAAGGGAGTCCAATCCTCTATTTGATTTCATTTATGGTGATTTTATATATACCGTTTTCAGTTTCGTTATTTAATTTAACAAACCCAGTATGAATTTCGAGCTTATTTATTGCAACTAATTGTGTCTAAATTTTAATACAGATGTACAATTTTGATAGTAAAATGCTTACCACATTTCGTGAATTGCGTTTTTGAGTTATCTCGAGTAAACCGGTAAAAAAAAAGATCATTCTTTTGACGGATTTAGTCCAAAATTTAATACATATCTATATCAATGATCATAAAATTATCAGAAAATATATCTTTGCGTTCGCGATTTACTGTGCTCGAGGATAGACTGATAGACTGATTAACCATTAATGGATTTAAGTCAAAATTGGGGCTCTTATCATATATAAAAACTCACCCTACTAGCTCGAAGCATTTTTGAATTAGAAAATTCACAAACTGACTAGAAAACTGGCATTCACTTTTCAAAAAAAACTTTTTTAGGTCAAGGAATTTCATCGAAATTTAGGAACCGCAATCTTTCCCTTTTACCATGCTTTTAATTTGTATCTAAGAAAGTAAAAAATGTATGATTGTAAATTATTATTTGAAATTGTAACATTTTATTGGTGTTTATGGAGCTATAGTATATTACAAAATATTTTTAAAAATATTAACCTCTAGCTTACGGGCGGTACAACAGTTGTACCAAGATTTTTTTTACCTTTCCTTACGGGGTGGTACAACTGTTGTACCAGCAACGAGTTTGAATTTCCTTCCCCCACTTGAACTTCCCGGCGGACCGTAATTGCCTCATAAAACTCCCTTCCCTTTTGTGCTTTACCCCCTTAGGGTCAGGAGATTTCGTCCAGCTGTAGTTATAATCACTATTGGCGCTAGTGAGTTATGTGAACCCTGCTTTGGCGATATTTTTTTTAAGTAACACTCCTAAGAGATCTCGAATGAGTTTGCATAATTGCATTTATTAGTAGTAGTCGATTGAAAATATTATTCTTTTCCCCCGTTGCTTAAATTTTTAACATTTTAAATCATTAATTCTATAAATTAATAAAATTTTATAATTTTGCAACAATAGGCGTTTATAATTTTAT
>JAOUZG010016587.1:11584314-11601003 GCA_026289955.1 Argiope argentata | reverse complement strand
TAAAGAATATAAAGAATATAAGAATCATAAAGAATATAAAGAATATATGATAAAAGAATATAAGAATCATAAAGAATATAAAGAATATATGATAAAAGAATATAAGAATCATAAAGAATATATTATTTGAATTTAAAGAAATGACTTAATACTGTCAACTAATTGAAAATAATTTTGTAAAAATTAAGATCATTACAAAAGCAAAATAGATTTTAATTAATAATTTAAAAGAATCATGACAGAAAATACATGCTTTGTCATAGAAGCCAGATTTGAAGATTATTGAATACTTTTGCACGAATTCTTTAGCGATAAATTGTTTATTTCGGTTTAATTTTCTTCCTGGTGTGATGACGTATAAGACTGGAATTTATAAGCACTAAAACAATTTAAGAGCGTCTTTCGAGACCAACAAAGCAATCAACGAAAACTGAAATAAATTAAGTCGTTGATTAACTCAAGATAAAGTATACAATTTTCTACAATCATCTTCGATACGAATTAGTTAAACAAACCTGAAAAGTATTTTTATTTCAAAATATTTTCGCTTAAATCAATTATTTTACGTGCATTCTTCGATAATTGATGTAAATTAATCGAGAGGCAATTAATTCTTCAAATTGCATTTCAAATTATGTATCATTTCATGATATAATTGCTTTTAATTCGATGCGGTTGTCTAACTATACATAATTAAATAACATTGATTAATCCTTGAATTAAACAGTCGTAATTATAAATTAAAAACTTTTCTTTATTTTGAAAATAGGAAAATGCAAAAGTCTGTTACCGAATTATGATATTATACGTTAAAAAAGTATCCTTACATTTGACAATTTTTGTAATTACGGTAAAAGGACATCTTTTAGAATCCATGCACAAAGATACTGACATATTTCATTTATTTATTTGATAAAAAAAGATTACCAACTTTATGCAATATAACTAACTATAGTACAACAATTACAATTTTTCATATTCGATGAAAAATCTATTTAATATGACATTTGTTGGTTTTCAATGATTCATGGAATAAATATTCAAAAACAGATGATCATTGATTTATTTTATCATTCATATCATTGATTTTATTTATTAAAATTATGTTCTAAAATAAAATAAATAGTAATTAATCAAATCTCGCTAGAAGCAAGTAATCCAGTTATTGTCTTTTATGTAAAAGTGCTGAAACTATTGATAAACGTTTTATTAAATTATCACTTAAATTTTTACTATGGTCCTAATACTAAAATAAATAGATATACCTGATTAAATCGAGGCATCCCTATGTATCTCTTGAAAACTGGTGAGTATAAAAGTGAATTGCTTCTGATTGTCATATCAATTGAAAACATTAATTCGACTTAACTTTTAAAAGATTAAATTTTAAAGAATTTCAGAGAAATCATTTATATATTTTGTAAAAAATATTTGTTGATATATAATTTTGAGTATTCATTAATTGTAAGGGAAATAATATTTTTTTTCAGATGATTAAGAAATTTGATAAAACTAGCTAATTATTTATGTTTTCTTTTGATTATTTATTATTAAATTTTAAGCCGAATAGTTGGACTTTCGCAGTTTTTGTGAAATCTGTTCTATGTGCACCACATTCTTTCCAAAAGTTATATAATAGAACAAAAAACTAAACTAGACAACTCTTTATAAATCAATTTCTATTTTTAAATTGAAACTTTGTACATGAAGGTAAAATAAAAAAAATAATAATAAACAGAGAGAAAAGACTTTATGTTTCGCTTCCAATGTAAAGTAAACGTTTAGATCTTTCAATTTTCGCCCTTTTTTCCCCCGTTTTTCATGACAGTGACCTCAGACACATTCAGAAAAATGATTAATAGCACGGTAACCCTGGATAGGATAAAATCACGAACTTTCGCTATATTTGCTATCCTTTCTGGAAATAAAATTGCGATGAAAGTAAATCGAGAAACTTCATCCATCAAAAGGTATCAGAAAGTCCAGAAAAGCTATGATCTTTACGAGAAGCAATTGCCCTTCTTTATTCCTACTCAGTGGTCACATATATATTACTATACGGTCAGATCACTGTAATTTTAAAAAATCCATTTTTATTACTTTTTTGTTAATTCATGTTTAAAATGGTATTACACATAGTAATTTTGAAAAAAAAAATAAATATACATGTTGTCTTTCAATGTTGTCAATGAAAGATTTAAGATAGTTAAAATGCTAGTCTTTTTAAAAAAATCCGATATTTGAGAATGTTGTCAGTAGTATAAACTGAAGAAAATCCATTCATATTGCTTGAGAAAAATGTTAATTTATTATTTTCTTGTTGAGAGAATGTTTTCCATTTATAACGGTGGTTTTTTTATTCCATCATAAAATTTTAGGTTGTATAAATGGGTTTAAAATACAATTTTAAATTCATTGTTTGCGCTTAACCTGCTGATGTTAGTGTGTTTCCAAATCATGAAATATAAAATGCCAGTCTGCGTACCCTACTATATCACTAACAGTTCTCTGGTAATTGCAATATGGGTTATTATTAAAACAAAATAAACCATTGTAAAATAAAACATTTTTACGTTCAGTTGGTTATTTTAACGAAAAATTTAAAAACGATTGATTTTATATTATTGCATTTTGACTTATTGATAATTACAGAATCTTGCAAAAGATAGTTCTTAAAATAGATTTCCTCATTAACATTTCATCTTTATGCATATAAATAGGAGTTACGATATTATCTCAGAACTAAAACATTATTTATTACTCCCAACTTGGAAAAGCATTTTTCTTTTGTTATTCTTCAGAATACAATTTGTCTCTTTGAGCAATAGGAATGGATAAGAAAAATATAAACTAGCGTATAAACTTCAACTTCATCATTTTAATTATTAATCTGATATTTATTTTTGGCTATTCCCCCCGTCTTAAGAGATGCGAAAAAAACTATTAAGAGAGGAATGAAAGGGAAATAAAAATGAAATCGCTAGTGAAAATGAGCTACACTTGGTAAAATCTCAGATTATGCTTTCCATTCGTGAGCCACTCATAAAATCTTCTATTGTACCGCTGGACAGAAAGGCCAGGACTGAAATTATTTTTGCAATACTCAGAGACGAAAGAAACTCTGAAAGTATTTATGTCACGCCATCCTTAAGCGATATATATTGCAAGTGAAGAAGGGAAAAATCGAGATAATAAGAACTCCAAAGATATATCTAGGCACCAAAAAATAGTGATCGCTTGACACGCTCATCCGCACTTATGAAAGTGACCCTCCTTCTTTATGAACATCATATAAGAGCTACGAGCTACACCTACAATTAGTAGATTAGAGTCCAAGGTCGCTTCAGAATATCTCGATACATCATTTTTGCCCAGTTTTTTATTGCATTGCTCTTTTTAAGGTCAATCAATAAGCTTTCGTCTTTTTCAACAACTATATTATGTGAAGCAGATGATCACTTGTACTACATTCTAATTTCTAATGACGTTTGATTCTGCTTTCGTTTTTCATGGAATAAAATTGTATCTATATCCCCAAAAATTTGACTTTAAAATTATCGATGTTTAACTGTCGGAATGTATCCATTGTCATGGCATAATCGGAAGAGATATTTTGTTTTATGGTGCAATAAATTCAGCGCACCCATGAAAATGAACCAACTTAATAGGGAATGGAACGAAAAATCATTTCGAATAGCATTTTCAAATTATCATTTAGCTCTTTAAATAACGAAAACATAGTCGCATCTATTTTCAGAATTTTGGACTTAAGTATTAATATTCTATAAATTTTGTCTTAAAAATTATTTTATAAGAAATACATCAACTTTAGCATTTTATTTTTTCTCATCAATGAAAATCTAGATATCGCTTGACAAGATATCATCAATGAAAATATTAATAATATAATATAAATGTACATATTAATTTGACTTCCAACAATCTATTTACTGCAACAATTCAGATAGATTTTCCATCAGATATCGAAACCATACATATGTGTGGATGAATGTTTATAACATGTATAATCAAATGGGAATACATATTAACCGCAACAAAAGATACGAATTCGACATAAAATTGAATACGCCGCAAAAGTTCCATTCTTTAATAACTTATTCTCTAATACATAGAGATACAAAAATATTTGCAAGACACATATTCATTCTTATTCAAATTATTATGTTTACATAAGCTACGTTTATGTCACTATTTGTTTTCAAATGGTGATGATATTATATTATCTTAAGAAATTCGAGAATAATTTGTAAACATAAATCTGTTTCCAAATTCGTTGCTTTTATTTCATTTTATAAGTCATAGTATGACTTATATCTCAAAAGGGAAAATTATCTGAGCTTCATCAGTTACAAATATAATATTCCAAATAAAAGTTGATCGATATAAATATATATATATATATATATATATTGTTATTAAGATCTATTGAATAACGAAGAATTTAATCTGCACAATTTGGAAGTATGCAAGATAGTCTAAACATTTTTAACAAATAATTTCATTAAGTTTCGCGCAAAAGTCATGGAATCAAAAATAGATTTCGTAACTTTAATTTTTACAATTCGAAAATCTTACAAATTCTGTAAAATGTATTAAAATTTCCTGAAACATGAATAAAGCGTATTAAAATAAAAAGATATTTGATGATTTTTGGGAAATTTCTATCATTTTATTAATAAAGTTTAAATCTTTGCTGTCGTGCGTCTACTCTCAGCCACCATTCAAGGAGATGCATCATTTTGACAATTTATTTATTCTTTTTTTAAAAAAATTTAATTGTTAAAAACTTATACAGAATGTTAAAATGATGCAGATTTATTTTTCAGGGAAAATCAACTTAAAGCAGTTGAATGTATTTATTTTTTGGTGTAATAAACAGATCCATATATTAAGTGAATAATTATGCATCGAATTACTTTTCCGATCGCAAAGAGTTAAACCTATTCAAAAGTACTAACATTAAACAGTGATTATCAAGGCAATGGCCTGACTTCAAGGTATATAAAATTGTTAATAAAGTAAGAGAAAATTAAATTTGCCTTACACTAAATGCTTATTTTTTACAGTATCTGTTTTTTTATGTTATATAATTATGATTTCTAATATTGTATTTCATCGTTTCAGTTTTTGACAAACTCTATTAAGGAAAAAACATTTTATTATTCGAAGTTTTCTCATAATTTTGGAAACATTACATGTTAGATTACGAGTTCTTGGGATAAATTGGCTGATGATTCGATTATGGGCAGAAATAAATTGGTAAATCAATATATGTGAGAAAATACAATGAATGAAATTTACTAATTTTGATAATTATCCTAAAGAGAAAAAATTAACCAACGAAAGAAAAAATGTAATAATTTAACCTGCCATTTTGATGTTTAGCTTATTGTTTCATAAAAATAAGAAACAGAGATCTGATATTTAGTGATTAAAGTGTGGGTATTAAAAAATATTACTGATAACTTAAAGTGATTCTTTAAAAGTAAAATTTCTTTGTAGAATATAAAGTGTATATTCGCGCATAATAATGAGCTTGATCATGCTTATGATTATGCTACTTTATTATTACTCAAGTACACATTTAGTCTAATAGATTTGATTTCATTCTGAAGTAAATGAACTTGAAAGAAAAGAAACAGGAATATTGTGGACAGTCCCTTTACATCCGTAAAGAAACCTCGTGTACCTGAAACGTAGATTGCGTTATTGAAATTACGTTAGGGACGATCAGCTGTGGTCTAGAGGGTAAAAGGTGGTTCTAAATTTAGTCCGCAAAACGCTTCGAAAATGAAGGACGGTCCATTTTATTGATGAAATGACTTGAACGATATCCCGACTAAAATCAGCGAAAATTGTACCTTCAAATTACCCTGCGGTCAGAATACACTCATTAATTGCGATAAAAGCTTTTCGACGGCCAGAACAAAGAGGGAAAAGCAGTCGAATGGACACGGATGAAAAATCAAATCGAGACCTATTGCATTCTCCATTTTTGCTTTTGTTAATGAAGTACTGAAAATTGCTAATAGCCATCCTCTGCGTACACATTACAAATCAAATAAATGACCTTTCATTATCTCATTAGGCCTCGATACTAAGTTACTACTAATATGATGAGACTTCCTGCAAGAGCACTAAATGAAAGAGAATGATTTTCCGGGTCGATTGAACAATTTCTCTATTTATTTCAATGGAGAATCGGTTAGATAAACAGAGCAAACAAGATAAGAGGATTTATATGATAAGGATAATCGAATATGAAACCGAAAATATAATATCCCTAAAATTTTGATATTCTTTTTTACTTTCTCGTGTACAAAGTAAAGGTACTGTAATCGCCAAAAGTACTGTAATCAAACTCGAGAATTTGGTGAATCTTCACACATCAGCCCTCTCTTCGAATCCAAGTAACTCATATTTCGAATTAAGTTTCTGTTTTTCTGAATATACGATTTCTCAAAATAACTTTGAGCTAGGCATATGAAATTTGGTATACGGCTTTTAAACCGAAAAATTTGTGGATTCCTTTCTAAAGTACTGATTATGTTTTTCTTTACGCTTTTGAATGCATGTGTTGTTGTTGTTACTTTTGGTACTTATGGTACTTGCCCCCTGCTGATACAGCGGCAAATTTAAGCCAAAAGGAGCGTCTCTTGTTTTTGAAGTAGCTCTAACTAAGTCCAAGATTACGACTTAGTTCACAATCACCATATTTGTTTGCACATCCCCTTTTTACAGGGGTACACAGCCACACATCTCACAGATAGCACACAGAAGAACAACCATGCCCGAACCGAGACTCGAGCACGGGATTTCCAGAACACGAGGAAGACGCGCTACCTCTGCGCCAGAAAGCCAGCTGAATGCATGTAAATGCAATAATTCAAATACGCAGAGATTTAAATAAAAATTCATATTCGATCTAGAGATTATATATGTAGTTTTAAGACAACATTTGGTTTCAATCTAAAATTTAAAAAATTACACCCAAATTCAGATTTTCTGGTACTTGTTTTTTACATGACTTATTTAAATTTTATTACATGCCATAGATTAAATTCCAATAATCACCATAGATTCAGCAAAAACGTTAAATTCCATGAAAAGTTCGGTATTTTTAGACTGTCCGTCACTGTCATATCATTAATACATGTGAACGTTTTTCTTTCCTTTTTTACAATACCACTTATTATGCACTATAACCTATTTAACCTTTTGAAATACAAATCTGTGCACTCACAATTTTGGATTCATCTGGAAACATCTCCAATTTTATGTGGAGAATGAATAATGATAAATTATTTTTTATCCAAGAAAGATTTGGAGTGGTAACTACTGCTACTATTTTCTTCAATTATCTTGAAATCAGGAAAATCATCAATGCTCAATGCAGGAATATCAGGAAAGTGCTTGGCCTATTTACCTCTGTTTACAGAATTTTTTTGACCTGATTTCTTTTTCAGGTTTATAGACTAACTTCGTGAATTAGATTTCATAAATTAATGTCTTCAGAATCACGCAATCAAATAATATATCTAAATGGCACCTTAGATATAACAAAAGGAATATCTAAGATAAAACAGGATTAATTTTTAGTCCTTTTATTATCCCCAGAATGATTAGATATGGAATTTGTGGGTCGATTCGGATACCTGCTATGTCATCGATTAAACAATCAGGTCCCAGTTCCAATATTTCAATATAAATCATTAAAGAAACAAATCAAATGCAATAAGCTTTATTAAATAATATTCCATAGTAAAAAGATAGAACTTTAACATTTTATTACTTAGAAATTATAACATACATATTTGACTTCAATTAAAAAAAATAGTGTTAGAATTTTAACATTCTGCAATAAGCTTTTAATAAAGGTCATTGTTCAAGAACTAAATTCAAAAAATTTATATTGATGCATATGTATTTTTATTATTATTAAATATTAAAATATTATTAATTCGTGAAAATTGTTAGTTCTATGTTCTTTTGAATACTATACCTAATTCATTACTTTAAGAAATCAATATATTGTTACGAATACTAGAAGTGGTTCTCACACAAGAGAGATAAAAAGATTCAGACATTATTGTCCATGAAAAAGTGTATTAAACATTTGCAACTCAAGCTACAAAATTCACAGCGAATTAACTCTACTTAATCCGCTAATTTCAAATAACATCGAAGCTATAGATCCACACGGTAGAGAGATAAAAGACGGCCTCTCCAGCTAAACTAATCCCGTAGCTTGTTACCAAACTCAACGGAACTACCCACCTATAAGGCGAGTCTTAAATAGCATCCCACTTAAGTGGGTGGGGCGAACGCAGAAACAGCGTATATAAATCTGGAAATTTATCCACTATTCTATAAGAACATATCTTTATTTCTTAGCTTCTACTACACATTTTCGCTAGTAGTAAAAAGCGTTAGCGACCTCATTATGTCACCAACGCATCTACATCATGAAATTGGTCAAATATAGTGATCTACGAGTAAATTCCCTTAGAACGGTCTTTTCTCCCTGCGGTTCCTTAACAATTAATTTTAAAGAATTACACTATTTGCAAATATCTTCAAAATTTACACAACGATTTAGAAATATTTACGATATTTACATCTAATTTACACAAAATTCATAATAATATAATAAAATGGATTTTCATACCTGTCAACAAATGATGTTTAATTTTTCACAATAATGGAACAGAACATTTTCTCAATTTGGCGAAATAATATTTTAGAATTTGATGAATAGTAATGAATAATTTGCCTAAATTATCAGTCCAAGCTTTAAATCTCCTGAAGCATTAAAACACTGTTCATGGTATGATAATCTCGAAAGTCTATTGAATTTCTATTGAAGAATCCATTTCTAGTTTCATCTATCTTTTAGAAAGAAGTCAACAATCCCATTCTCCAATTCAGTGCTCTGAAATTGTCAGTACGAAGAAATCGGAATGTTTCTTTAAGCTGATATTGAGAATAAAATTTTCCTTTGCTCAGCTATTAAAGATAACTCTGAAATGGATGTATAAGAAATGTAAAGCCTCTGTCATGCATCCTATTAAATGTAATTCTAATTATAAATTTAATCTAGAAAACACGTATACATAAAGCCACTCCACATTAATTATATATTTTTAATTTTTAGTTTTCTTTCGTCATTTAATTTTTTTAATCAAATGCATTGATTCAGTTTATGCTTTTATGATTTTATTTTTATTCTCAAAAGCACTTCTTTATATTAAACGCAACAAAATGTAAAATTAAATGAATTCTCAATGAAAATGTGACTTTCAGTAGAAGCTTTATTATTTTTCGAACCTGTACAACTTCTTTCATTTTCTTAAGAGGTACTTTAATATGAAACAACGAGTTTACGTTATTCAGATTCAATTCAATCAAGGCTTAAAACGTGTCACTAAGCAGAAGAGGATTTTTTCTAAGAAGAATGATATAGCATATTCATTCAGGCGTGTTATACCTGAAATACGATTCAGTTAATCAATGGCATTCACTAGAAGCGTTGTAACTACAAGTGCTATTGAAAAAGAAAATTGGGGAATTCTTACAATTCAAGTTCATTCATCAACTCCAAAACAAATTTCTGAAGATCATATTGTTTAACATTATGATGTTGGCAAATTACTAAAAATTTTTTATAAATAAAAAGTAAAAGAGTTATTTTGTTATATGATTTTAAATTTCACCCTGAAAAACATTTTTACAGTTTAAGGTGGTTTTAATTTAAAATTTGTTATAAAAGATTACAAAGTTCTAAATTTACAAATCTCTTTTTATTTAATTTTCTAAGGAAATTATTTTGAAACAATCTAAGTATTTCGACAGGAGTCTCATAATAATGAAGTATTTCAAACACAAGCAGAAAACGTGTCAAAACTCCAGTTTCCATAATTTTCAACATTTCTAATTCTAAATTTGGGATAAAAATTCGAAGTAAACAGCTTTAACTTAATCGAATCCCAATTTTTTTCCTAAGAACTTCAAAATATTAAACATTTGTAAAAATTCATAACAACGCTTTTGGCATAAAAGAAGACTATACAGTTTTAAATTCGAAAAGGATTAATTAAGTTTTAGGATTTTATTTTTCTTATTTCTGATAAAAGATAATTATAATAGCCGTAAATACAGTAAAATCTAATTTTCCTGATCCTATTACAACTAACAAAAGGTTTTTGCAAAATTAAAATCACGCAAATGCGAAAAATTACAAATGTAATGTTTAAAAAAAGCGATAAGTCGTTGCGACTTATTTGAGACTTAATGTTTGTAATTTGATTAATAGTATTTTTTTATAAATCTCTCAGTATAGTTATAAAAATTAGATGCATTAATTATTAATAGTATGGTACCTCTTTCATATTTTGCATAGAGCCTATAAGCATATTTTGCAAAGAGAGCATGAAAATTTTTTATGACTTTAGCATCTTAATATTGAGATTCTTCACTTATTTACAAAAGAGAGGAAAAGTGCTCAAATTATCAAAAACAGTCTATCCCTATACTGAAATCAGAAATTAATGATGAAAGGTAAAATTTACTTAATGTTTCATTAAATTGATGCATTTAACTTATCATCATTTGATTAAAAGTTCGTACCATATTTTGCAAGGAGAGCATGGAAATTATCAGAGACTTTATCATCTTAATATTGAGATTCTTCATTTATTTACAAAAGAGAGGAAAAGTTGCCAAATTATGAAAATAAGTCAATCTCCATACTGAAATCAGTAGTTAATCTTGAAAAATAAGTATCAACTTTTCATTAAATTGAAAGGTTCTCAATATGATCCTAAAGTATATTAAAAAATATGCATCAATAGCTATATTATGCTTGTATATGCTTATATCTATATATGCTTGTTGTTAACATAACTGAATCAAACTACGACTACTCTAGCTAGAAAATCATTGAAATCTTGAAAGTCTCTACCACAGGAAATATCCAAGAAATTTTAAAAATAAACTGTCTTTACATTGATCTTCCTATATGGTACTCAGATATATTTAATTTTATAAATACTTTGGAAAGGTACAAAATATAGACGAGACGTCTAGACAGAATACTAAAGTAACGATGGTTCAACCAAAATTTTCCAATACAAGAATTATTTTTTACATATTAATAAACGAATTGCATTCTTAACAAAGATAATGAAAGCAAAAAGAAAAGAAATTTAAGAACAAACAAGAAAAAATGATTTACCATGTAGGCTTTTCTAAAGATCGAAGTAACGACAATTTTTCAAACAAATGTAGCTGCATGATTGATTGCCTGTCATTTTCGAATTATTTTCAGAATTTATAAATTACATCAATGGTGAATGATAGTTATTGGTGGCTGAAGCCTGGATTTTAGACAAATTCAGTATCAAATTATCATTCATATGCACTCTTTGATGACTTAAAATGGAGTAAAATTTTATTTTCTTAAAAAAGTCAGTGCGATACAATAATATATTTCTCAGTAAAGTTTTAATTTATAGGTTTCCCTCTAAAAAAGAACAAGACGCATTTTTTTACTTATTTATATTTGAGCTGAAATATATTTTCATCGTTTGCCCTTTTTAAACGCATTTTTTAATTGTATTTTGCATGGCGTAAATAACTTATTTATTATATTTTTGTTTTAAATAAAAGAAATATTTATTAAAACATTTTAATAAGAAATCAAACTTTTTAAAAGCGAGAGTTTGAATTAAATTTTTATTTTTAACATTGATTTTAATGTATATTGTACGTTTCCCAAATTTAATTTTATTTATTATACAATTTTTCTTCGTAATAAAAGATGCAATAATTTATAAATCCATTTCTATTTCAGTTTTTCTATTAAGCTCACGTAAGAAGATAAAATATTTTTAAAATTACTTTTTGTTTGTATATATATATATATATATATATATATATATATATATATAGCCTTACTTCATTTTAAAATGCAAACTGAACTTATGTTAAAGGGTGATTATTTATCATACTTAATTTTTAATAAATAAAATTTAAGAAAAGGCAAGTTATAATAAATGGTATATTTAATTACTATCTGCTTTAAAATGTCGATAGCAAATTAAACATTTCATCTGCATTTGTTTTATCCTTTCACTAATCGATTATGCTTTCTCCAAGTTTACTATCATTGGCCGATTAAGGAAACGGAATCCCAGAAAACATAAAGCAATGGCCCAGTGATTAGTGAAATGCCATTCTGTGCACTGCATTTATGTATGGTGTTCCCCATGAAACAACTATGTCGTTCAACAATAACTAAGCGTAAGGTAATAACCCCGGCATCATTTACCGATGGAGTTGGACATCCTTTCCAGCTTCTCTTGTAAGAAAAGGAGGTGCAATTACTTGAAAAGAAACTATTATGCTCCGTGTTGAAGCAAACGAAAATTGAATATTAAAGGGTATTCTGGAATTTTCTTTCTCTCGCGGATAAAGTCATAAGTCAAAGCTAAGAATAGCTAAGCTCATAAAACTGCCACAGTGTATTGTCGTAACTGTTACTATTAAATGCCATGAATTTCGCCGTAAAGACGTGACCGGTAAATGTTTTCTTTTATGAATATATTAGCGCTCCTAAACGACTCTGGGGTAGGGGTGGGAGTGAGCCAGAAAAAAAAATGTCTTCTACGCGTGAGGAAATACTTTAGGTTCCGGGGAAACTGCGACGGAAGTTCAAGATTTCTTCTATTATATTTTTCTTCTTTCTTCTTTTTCTTTTTTTTACCGCCACCGATACATGGCGTGCACTTTCTTTTCTGGCATTTCACCTAAATCTCCACAGCACACCAAGAACAAAAATCCAAATTTTAAAATTCATATGCTATATATATTCGAGTATATATCTATAGGATACCAAATCGTAGGGGGAGATGGATAGAGGCCCATTAGGAAGAGGAGGGTGCCTTGCACCCTCTTTTGCATATATCTACCTCACCTCCCCCTTTGTAACACCCAACAGAAATATTTATCCATCAAAATGTAAAAAGAAAGTGAAACGCACACCATTCACAAAGCTCAGTCATTCTGGGTTCATAGATAGCATGTTAAATGTGGTAAGCTATGCGAAGACGTTGTTTTAAGAGGGGAGTTTTTCTTTGCTTTTTATTATATACGGGTAAAGGAAAGCGCGAACTCCCTGACAGGGAAATTGTGAATAGGGAATAGGATATGGGTAACTACTAATAAAAAAATAAAGCACTCGATTTCCATTTTTCAACTGTATCCTATCGGTTCATTGAGTTAAGGTTGAAAATGTCGAGAGAAAAGTTGAGAGTTTCGAGAGTTCGTTTCAAAAGAGGAAAGAAAATATTCTTTCGATGGCTGAGTTTTGCATGCATGGAGCATTTTACCTTTTGCTCTATTTGCTTTGCATGCCCTCGAAGAATGCTTGGATTGCCACAAAGCTCGTCAAACATTTCATCGGAAATGTTCTTCGTACAAATAATTTTTTTTTAATATGGGCTTTCATATTTTAAATCGGTTTTATTTCGCTTTAGCAATTTTTTTCCTGATACGGGAGGATTTATGTAGTGAATGCATTCCTGATATTCCTATTCTCGGTGTATTTTAGGAGTGTTGTTAGGCATTGTATTGTTTTTCTTGAGCTTTTGTAGACTATAAAAATGTGTTATGAAATTTATCTATGTGTTAATTTTATACTTTATTGTGAACACATTAAACAACCAGTGTGCCATTACTTTTGTTAGAAAAATAAAATAAAATTTTGACTAATCATGAATGATTATAACATTTCACATATTTTTTCCAAATTTTTTTTCTAATTTTTTTTCTAATTATAATTTTGATTTATTATGGCGACAATCACTTCGGATTTCAAATTTGTTTGCTAGCAAAATATTTGTTCTTATCCCCAGTTCTACAAAGTACTGAGATAAAAATTTGAATCCAAGCGAAGAGTGTTTAAACTCGGATTATGAGGAGAAAGCGAAGAGGGAACATTTATGCACAGGACACATGGAATTATAATAATTGGATGTTTACCGTAACTATTTATCAGGAATAGCTAACTACATAAAAATGCATACATTTTTTAGAAATGTTAATTTTTTACTAGCATTCCAAAGCAATGCCTCGTTTGAATAAATTGACTGTTATTGGTAATTGATAATGTTGAATAAAAGTCGTCTTTACATTATATACTAATTTTTTGGTACTTACGTATTATACCGTCTTCGCCAATGATCGCCAACGGTTTAGTAACTTTTTGGCGATGAATTTAAATTTGGCGATATAGATCAACGGATTACACAATTGCCGGATTGCCATAATTGGTGGTTTAGCAACTCATTGGCGATTACTACAAATTTGGCGATAAAGTTGGACGGTATAATACGTAAGTACCAATTTTTTTTATATGCAATTTAAAAAATAAAATAGTATTGCTATTAAAAAATAAAATAGTATTGCTATAGTTTTTAAAATAATAATAGTATTGCTTTTTTTGTTGTTTTTAGAAATGCTCATATTAATTTCCAGACTTCTCTCAATCACATGTAGAAAATTAAATTAACTATAATGCTAATGTAACTTGTTTTTTTTCTTTCTACAATCATAATAAGCAAAAAAATAAGAATAAGACCAATAGGGAATTAAATTTTGTAATAACCTATATATTTTTAAAGTTTAGCAAACAGAATCATGAATTGCTTTTGAGAATCACTTGATGAAATTTTTAAATTTTATTTATTCCTTAATTGTATCTCACAGAGATCAAATGTTAACAAATCATCTTCCTTAGAAGATAACAAAATGCATCCCGCCGTTTAAGGGACACGCAAAGCTTTTCAGAGCAATATGATATCAATAACGGCTATAAATTATTTAAATAATAATAATTTTTTTATTTTATTGCCAGCTTAACATCTTAGTTCAGAATACATGAGATTTAAATTCACAACAAAAGTGCTAAATCTTTTAAAATACGAATTTAATGTGGGGTTCTAAATTATAATCAGATTGATAAATTGAAAAAACAGCTCTAAAATTAAGAATACTTTCTCTCCTTCCAGTCTCGAAGGGCGCCTAAATATTTGTGGATCCGGTTACATTTGGGAAAGAACGAAGTAAAAAGTTTCGCTTATTTCTTACTCTAACGTTAATCTATTTCAAATTTAAGAAGCGAAAATTAATTGTCGTTGGATCCTAAGATGTCAGATAATTAATTATTTTGAAGAATAATCGGATCACTCATTTTTCATTTTGTTTAATTAAAACCTTGATATGTATCTGTTTCATTTAACAACGTTAAAGGAGATTATTGATGATAGTAAACATTTTATAATTCCATTAATGCATTATTAATACCTTTATTATACTTTCCTCTAAGAAGAAGCCACCGGAAATTTCTGTTGTTTAAATTCGTTGCGTTATTTAGATTCTAAACAAGGCAGGGTTTTTTTCCTGTGTTTATTGTTGCTCTTTTTCCGCAAAAAATAAATGGTTGCTTTCACTTATAATTGGTAATTAATGGTCTCTTTTGTATAATTAGTAAAAAAGAATTGTTGAAAAAAGCATTCATTGAGTTATGAAAATATATTTGTGTAATCATGTTTCTGCTTACTTCGTTTAAGTATTTTTCAACAAGATTATTAATACTTAAAGCTGAAGTGAAACATTTTTACTGTAATTTAGCTATAAATAACGACTTTTACATGTCACTTTGTAATAATAAATATTTTTATGTTGTTTAGAAATATTAGATATCTTTTTTTTCTAATTTTTACAGCTAAAATAAATAATATTCTCTTCACTTCGACAAAAATAAATGAAAAAAAAAGATGTGTTCAACAATTATTTATGCAAAATTCCAATCCACTTTTATTCTATAAGATAGGGATAAATTTTCATTAATCTTGAGCAACAAAATGAATTAAATTTATTTTTTTACATAGATACATAAAAACTAAAAAATAATAAAGTAAAGTTTTAGATTGATCATTTATTTACTTCTTTAAATAAATTCTGTGCGAATAAAGCAAGGTAAAACTTATTTCACAATTTTAATTTTTCAATGAAGTATATTTTTCATAACATCTATACGTTTTGTAAACAAAAAGAACATTTGTATTGATTTATTTCAAATTTGAGCCATTTTCAATAAAGTGCTTTAGTGAATCTACAGGATTTCAAATTTTGTCTCAAACTCCTCATGAATTAATAATATTTTTGAAATTCAATTTCATGTCTTTCTTATAAAAGTTTCATCTTAAAATGTTAATAATTAATGAACGCCTATCAGTCTTTATAAACTTTTTATTTAACCACAATAGCCTTTATTAGAAATATAGAACTCATATAAAACATTTGTATATAAACTGTTTTTAAATAAACGAATAATGAAATTCACTAGAAATAATTTAATTATCATGTTTACATGATCTCTTGAGAAATTTATATAACAACGATAAAGTTAGTGTTTAATTTTATTGTGTTATTTATATAATACAGAATTTTCTTTTCATTTTTTATATTTATTCTTTTTTAGTTGGTATCGAAAATATCGGAACTTTCATGAAAGCAGTCATTCTTCCTAAGCATTATCCTATAAAATCCTATAAAACTGCTACTACTATAAATCCTATAAAACTACTACTACTATAAATCCTATAA
>JAOUZG010016587.1:11567440-11584304 GCA_026289955.1 Argiope argentata | reverse complement strand
CTACTACTATAAATCCTATAAAACTACTACTACTATAAATCCTATAAAACTACTACAACTATAAATCCTATAAAACTGCTACTATGCCGGCCTCCTGGCATAGAGGTAGCTCGTTTTCTCTAAGAGCTGGGCATCCCGGGTTCGAGTCCGGGTTCGGGTATGGTTGTTCTTCTGTGCTCTATCTGTATCTATCTGTAAGGTGTATGAATGCGCCACCCCTGTAAAACAAGGCCGTGCAAGCGACTGTGATGAGCGTGTAGCTAAGTCATGATCTCGGCCTTAGTTGACGCTACTTCAAAACAAGAGACGCTCCTTTCGGCTTAAAACTAGCAGATGCCTTGGCGAATCTTGTCCAAGGCAAGTCACACTAATAACAACAACAATTACTATGCAAGTGACAAAAGGAACTACAATGAATCTTAATAGCATTCAGTAATTTGAATATAAATTTTACAGATAAAAATTAGGATATTTAAATATTTATCAGCATTTATGCGAAGTATATAAAATTAACTTTTAAACAGAATTTTCGCTCTTTTTTATAGAAGTTGTTTTTTACCTTTTATAAATTTGACTTTTACCTTTAATTGTAAATTGCATATTTTTGAAAACTTTTATCCAAGTAGATGTGCGAATATTGCTAAATATGCCAGCTTATGAAATGGAAAAAAAAATTATAAATTGCATTACTGTTGACAATTATATTTTCAAGGTAAGCGGACTTTACTCTTAATTTGAATAGAATTGTAAAATCTTGAATCTTATATGGGAAAATTCAGTAATTTGAATATAAATTTTACAGATAAAAATTAGGATATTTAAATATTTATCAGCATTTATGTGAAGTATATGAAATTAACTTTTAAATAGAATTTTCTCTCTTTTTTATAGTAGTTGTTTTTTACCTTTTATAAATTCGACTTTTACTTTTAATTGTAAATTGCATATTTTCGAAAACTTTTTTGCAAGTAGAAGTGCGAATATTGCTAAATATACTAGCTTATGCAAATGGAAAAAAAATTATGCTTTGCATTACTGTTGACAATTATATTTTCAAGATAAACGGACTTTACTCTTAATTTGAATAGAATTATAAAATCTTGAATCTTATATGTGAAAATAAAAAAAACTATTAAATTCAATTTTTGCTGCTTGATCTTAGGTTTTATTTTGTCATCTATGTCCACTTTTAAATTCAACGACTAAATACAAAGATCAGAAAATGGAAAATTTATTTCAAACATAAAGAAATGAATGAATTTCTAGCAGGAAATGATATTGTCTGGTATTTTGTTACTAAGGATATTTGTTAATATTATAAAACATTCTTGAAATCATCAAAACCAATATGGATCAAAAATAACTCTTAAAAGTTTCCGAATAGACGAGGAAATTCTGCCGAGTAATTGTTTAGAATTTAGAATTCTACTGGAGCCTTTTTAAAAAAGTCTAATTACTTTAACTAAATGGATAATTCTTAATTCTGCTTGCTTTTAAATTATTACTTATATTTTCTACTTTTCTGCGTAAAACAAAAGATCTAAGTCACATTTGAGGGAAAAGAAAAAGAAAAGAAATCGGTATTCATTAGTAAAGAGGTGCAAAATACCTTAATAAAATGTATACCTTACGCATTCTCATTTAGAAAATTATACATTAACGTGTCATTTTCAAACTTGCGTAAGATATGCGTGACATTCAGAAGAAAAATGTAAGCACGAATCTTCTCGTGACGCCTTTTTCTCCAGACGTTAATAAATGTAAATAGCATATACTAAGAGCCTTCGGAAAGAAGTGCAAAAATACCCAAGGAGGATGATTTAAAGTATTTTCACGTTCCCTTAGACTTTTTCGGAGATCATTACTTTTTACTGGAATAAGAAATTCGATGGTTGATGCAAATGACATGACAAAAGGCCCCATTAAAAATGCTCGAGACTCTTTCTTTCATCAAAAATATTCATTTGTTGGCTAAATGCTATATAACTACACAAAGAAGAAAGCAAATACTTTAAGCATTTATATGATATTTTGGCTTTCTAAATATTTTATCATAAATACAATAACTATTACTGACCTTTTTTTAATTCAATCAAGTTTATATTCTTCAAAGAATTGAAAATTAAGTCTTTATTTTAAAAACTGAAAGCTATTATATAATTTAAGATAAGCTCGTACAACAAAATCCACACAGTCTTTAACGATTAACTTAAACATTCATTAAGTTACGTGATAATAAGTTCTACATGAATAAATAACACTCGTGCCCTTTTTAAAACAAACTCTGGTTCTATTACGAAAACATGATTAATGAATCTGTTAGAAAATTCAAGCCTAAAGGGGAAAAAGATAAACAATAAGTATAAAAATATCCTAACCTTGAATTTAACGGAACAACTATATGAAAAACTTTCTGTTATGAATATTTGTTCTTTATGTTCTGAAATTGGCATTTTTTATGAACCACCAAAAGAATCTAGGTAAATTTATTGCCTCATGTTCGTTTTTTTTTGTATAAATAATGTCTAAGAATGCTTTCGGACTTACAAAAACGCAGATACCATACTCCTAACTTAATAGAGCTCCTTGAAAAATCAAATTATAGCATTAATTCTTAAAACTTGAAAAAATGGAAGATGATTTTCGCTATGAGATAATTCGAAAAGAAAATAATGAAAGTATAAATCCGTGAAACTAAACGCATTTAAAAACAAAGAATGAAAATTGAAAAAAAAAACAAACTTAGGATCAGAATCTACGAATAGCTAAGAAGTAAAACATCTACATTTTGCAAGAATATTTTTTACAATGTTCAGAAGCAGCGTAATAAAAATGGAAAATCATAATGATTATTACATTAAAAATATGCTTCTTACAACAAATATTATTTCTATTTTTTTTCTATATTTTAATTTTAAATATATTTCTTCCCAATTTTTTCGCTTATTTGTATTTTTCATTCATGGTAAAAAAAGAAGAAGAAAATACAAAATAAACTAAGACATGATACAGTAAACAAAAAATTTGCCAAGCATTATTTTTTAGAAAAGTAGTTAATAAGATTCATAATTATATACAAATAAGTATTAACATTTATTTTATTGTTTAGAAAGCTGAGAGATATGTTTATTGATTTGTTTTAATTCCTATACTTTAATCTGAAAATGTTTCTTATTTTCTGATTCTTATACTAATCATTAATGAAGAAAAATGCTAAAATCATTAGTCTATAATAAGAAGAGAGAGTATTTGCGTATAAGTTTAAAGTGTTTATAGAGAACAGTAAAGAGAACAGTTTATAGAGAAATATGTTAGAATAAATATGTGATAGGATAGATTAAAAGTAATCATGTCAAATTACATTACATTCTATACATTCCTTGAATGAGAATATTGTTTTAATATTTTTAAGAAAATTCTTGAATGAATATGAACTATTAATATGTATCTGAATATAAGAAAAATAAGCAGGCGTCCTGGCATAGGGGTAGCGTGTGTTCCCAGAGAGATGGGCACCCCGGGTTCGAGTCACGATTTGAACATGTTTGTTCTTTCGTGTTCTATCTGTAAGTTGAGTGAATGTGTCCCCCTGTAAAAAGGGGCTGTGCAAGTGACTGTGATGAGTGAGTAGCTAAGTCGATTTAGTTGACGCTAAGTCAAAAACAAGAGTCGCTCCTTTCGGCTTAAAACTCGCTAATGGCTCAGTTAAGCTTTTCCATGGCTAGTGCTACTAATAACAACCACACGAAAAATAAAATATATGTTTTTCTTTTCTTTTTTGTAAATCATTTGACGCTTTTAAATTTTTACATAAATATTATCAATAAATATTTAATTAATTATTTTATTCTGAAGCCTTTCTTTCGGTAAAAAAAAAGAAATGGAGTGGTTCTTCTATTCTGATACGTTCTCCCAATGAAATTTTGCGCTTCAAATAAGACATATGGGGTTTTTATAAATTAGAGAAGACGGGTTACATTTAATACAAATGAATGCAATTTTAAAATATATACTTTTCAGTAGAATACCTCATTTTTTGTAACTTTCTATTTCAGGAGATGTATTTATAACTATTCAAGATAGATATTTAGTAATGAAAAAATAATTCTTATTTTAGTTTTTTTTATTGCACTTTCATCTAACCTTGGAAAGTAGCTGTTTTAGAAAAATAACAGATATTAGTATTACAATATGTCAATTATTATAACTTTAATAAGACTAATAAGCAGTCTATAGAAATACATGAAAGCAAAAACATTTAAGTTTTTGATTCAAAGACAAAATTTTTTTTTGTTTGATTAGTTTAAGAAATATTTTATTATCATGTTACTCAAAATCAATTTGTTTTACACACCTATAGTTTACTTAGTGCTGATAACTAATAATGAGATAATAATAATTAGTATTTTTATCGGGAAACAATTTTTATTTCTTACATGAATACAATACTGGATATTTTTCTTAATTTGATAATCTAAAATATATTTAAGAAATATACTCAATGTACTTAGGATTCTTTCTAATTGTTGAAACATTATGATACATTTAAAATATATTTCGAATCCTAACGATTAGTAAATAATTAGAAAACATTTTAAAAATACGGATTTACAACTTTATTATTTAGTTTTAAATCTTAACAGAATAAATTTTAATACTGTTAACGCTGTTTATTCCTTTGTTTTATAAAACCTCAATAACTATCAATCGTAGAAGATTGGTAGTTTCATCAGCCTGACGTCACTTCCGCATGTATATTGATTCATCGCATTTTAATTAGTGGTAGACAGTGTGATTGCTTTTACCAAACATGTGGTTTAGGGTAATGAATATGTAGCAGCTTAACATATTGAATGGTCAGTTAGTTAATAGTAAAGGAGAGCAAGTTTTGAAAAATCTAATGAAAACTGTGAATAGCGACAAATTTATTGCTTTGTAAAACTGACGGATATTCAACGCAATAAGTTCCGCGACGTGTTCTTGAAACTTTAGCCAGTTTTTATTTATCACAAACTTTCCAACTGTTTCTGTTTCCTTATTATTAATTTTTCAAATATTATGTTGTAAAACTTTTTCAAAATACTTCGTCCTTTATTTTCAAAAATTGCATTCTATCCTAATCTTATTCGCATATTTTGTGGAATGTTAAAACTTGACTCATCGTATAAATTACTAAATAGTATATTTTGGTCTTATTTTTAAACAGTCTCAATTAGCTAAAATAAATAGAAAGCAAGAAGAATTTTCAAAGCTGATAGGCTGCTGCGTAGAAAGTCTTCTTCGACCCTTCGTAAAAGTTGGAAGTGAGAAAAATAAAAGAATTTTCTATTATTTATTAATAATAAATATTTTTTCCTCGAAGAAGTGTGACTAATGTTTTATTAATTACACATATAACATGAAGTGTAACTTCTTTTACTTTTGCTCTATTCTTTCATCGCCGTTTGGATGTGGTATTCTGGTGGTAGGGAATCGGTTCGTGAACTGTAAGTTTTCAGGTTTCAGACTTGATTCCATCGAGGAATCATCGTATAAAGGGGTCTGTTAAATCCGTCAGGTGCAAAAGTCCTCCTATTGGTGTGTTGTGAAGAGGGGGGTACAGCTCAGGTATCATCCTCGTCAGCTGATCATGGTTCATCTATCCAAAAATAGCCTTTGCGCTCACAACAGGACGTTAACTAAAGTAAACTCCGCATCATTTCTTTGATTTTATTTCATAGAAACAGTGATTAATCTATTTTTCATGACAAAACGCATTCAATTCAATGAATGTTTAACAGAACTCATCAGTAATAAGAAATCTTCATTTTTCAGTTACTTCATATAATTTTTCTCAAATTCGATTTATCATTTTTTGTTGATTCAATGTATAAATTGTATATTGTCAAATTTATATATATAATAAAAATATAATAGAATATAAAGTTTTTGTAATTTCACAAATTAACCAGTTTATTTAAATTTATTATTTATAAAAAGATTCTATATGAAAATTGTAGAGCTGTAATCTCTTTCTCTAGATGTAAATGGTCTGGCGTTAAGCTTTTAGTTGCGGGACTGACGGTATCTGGTTTAAAAACTAACTTTATCAAAGCTCCATCCTATAGATGGGCCTGTACATGGCCAACGTTACTTATCTTCTCAGGTTTGGCCTGCGTTGCCCAGATCGATGTGTCTGCGGAGATTAAAGTATTCCAAATAAATTCGAAGTAATTGAAAATAACTCTATGTTGCGGATTTGACGATCATTTTTTAAATCACTAGGTCCAGAGCTTAAAATGTATTGATCAGGTCTGAAAATATTATACAGACTAACAGATATTTAATACTAATAATCAGTGTAGTTAATACGTCAGTTAACAAAAAAAAAGTGACATCATCAAGAATTGAAAAAGATCTCAGCCAGATATCAAATAGTTCCCAATGATCAATTTTTCTGAATTCTTTAAATCAACTTTCATATTTATAATTTCCTCTGTGATTCTAATTTGCTTTGACGAGTTGTTATGTAACCATAAACCTATTTAGAGGGATTCTCTTCTGGTGTTTTAAAATGATAACAATAATATAGGGAAATAATTTTGAGCATTTATTTTGTGGAATTACATTTTTTATCTGATCTTGACTAAAATATATAAACTTATTCTGAAACTGTTTTTAATTTCCTAATATCACATCAAATTTTTATTTAACAACTAGCCGCCCTTGGCGACCAGTCGGTTCGCCAGTATTAATGCTCGCTAAAATTTTCATATAATATTTTATGTAGCTGTGTCTCATAACAGGTTTCTCACCAAAATATTTTTAAACCAAACAAATTTTGATAATCATATAATTCATTTAGAGTATTATTTAGTATTATTTTCTTCAGATGTTCTGTTCATTGTGCTATTCATCTTTCTCTTTGTATCCGAGCAATGATTGTCACGGAATTGATATTTTACTTAAATGGTGGAGGGAAAGGTCTAAAATTCTACATTTTTATAGAATAATGAGATTCAAATTTTCATAAATGTAAACACACTAAACAATAAAGACAATTGGTTTTTAAGAGATGCGAAAGTTTAAAAAAAGCTCGGAAAATGCCGCGCACAGAGGAAATAATATTGATACACACACATCCTTCTTTTCTTTTTTTTCTATCCTTTTTTTCTTCACTAATTTTGTTTCTACAAACCCTATTTTCACTTTGTTATTCTTTTTTTTTTCTTCCGTGCCGAAATTTTATTTTGAGCAGGCATAGATTAAATATTCATACAGACTAATAATAAAAGCAGCTATTTTGTTTCTTTTTTTAAACATCCCGTTATCTATGAATGAAAACCAACTGACTTCGCGCATTTCTTTCTAAACAAATCATAATTTATTACTTCCTGCTATCTCACTCAGTTGGCGTGGGGGAAGGAAATGCAGATTTTTGGCGGGAAAGTTAGAAAAGTGTCGTTTTAACTATTTTCCTCGCAGTTTTTTAATTTTTTCTCTCCATAAGAACCATCCTCGTGTCTTAACGAAACTATTAAACAAAAAATTAGCCGAATCGGTCGAGCCGTTCTCCAGTTTTGCGCTTAGCAACGCATTTCGAGCTCCATTTTTATTATAATAGATTATCTGTTTACGATTATTGGATCTGGAATGGAATAATTATTAATCGAAAGTGAATGCCTTCTTCCTGTAGGGATGAATAGAATGCTTTCGATTTCGCAAGACCCACGAGATCATGCAAATGACAGCCATTTTCGTACCAAGGTGTATCTAGAAAATTAAATTTAATATAGAATATCTTTGCAGCATTCACTCCGCATCATTCATTTGTCATAGGAATGCAGGTTTTCTATTGCTATTTGCTTTCTTGAAGAGCATAATTATGGATAAAGTGTGTGGTAACTATATTTTATGAAAAGATGTTAAAGCTTCGTCAATTGAAGAATACTTATACAAGTTCTACATTATGGTATTTTCTAACTGCATTCTCATTTTCTGACAGCTCATTTAAAGAAAAAGCAAGGATTGCAATTGAAAATAATCCTTAACTATCACCATGCAGTTTCTTGGAAATACCAGAGAAGGGAATTTCAAAGAAGTTGACTCGACACTCTTGGACTCCTAAAAAATGCTTGACTAAAACATAGGAACATCAAAGAACATTTTCTGCTCAGCTATCTTGGGGATTTTCTTATATGCTTTTGAAAAACCTGGAGGGTAATTTTCTTCGTAGAAAATTGATATTATAGAACCATATATAAAACCAAGATCATATTTGGATTCCCAACATCCAAAAGTTTGTCAAAAAATTGTGTCAGAATGAAGTCAATGAAAATTGTGTTACCCATAGCATTGTGGCTTCGCATGCTTTGAATCCAAATTCAAGACTCAGACGTCTTGTTGTTGAAATGGTACGGAAAGGCGGATATGAAACTTTAACCACTTAACTGTTTTGCCCGTATTTCGTACGTGCATCGATTTATCGAATTTTGATAGTTGCAAACAAAAGATAAACCATCCATAACAATTATAATTCAATAGTAAAATTACTTCGAATGCTTATATAAGTCTAGTATTCGATGAATTTCCATTTGAATCCAAATAAGAAAATATTCCCAAAATAGCAGGTCTTATCTTATTAAATACTAAAGAAAATAAAACTGTTGAGTGGTTAAATGCGGTTCTTTTCCTATAACCATGGTTCGAAAATAATGTCTATTCTAAACTAACAATTTCTTTACTTCAAAGCACTAGGCTATTATTAAGAAATAAAAAAAACTAATTTCCCTTATTTTTAAGGTTTATTACATTATTTCCCCCTAGAAACAATGTATTTGGATTGAGGCACTATCTCAACGATTATTCCTCATCTGAAATCACTTGATAAAAATATCATATGTAGAAAATAATATGTATAATGTGAATTTCAAACTCAAATTTCAACTAAACAATTTCTTAATACATTGTTTTTTTTCATAACCCATAATACAAAAAGCGAACAAAAGAAGTCAACGTGGGATCAGGATCTAATTCAATTCGGTAATTTATTCTTTTACCTAATGACTGATTACCTCGAAAGGATCATACATTATTCAAGCGACAAACACTTCAATAAATTACACGATATTAGATTTTCAATTGAACTTCTGATTGCCTATTCTGTGTTGCTAATCTGTTTCTTTTTCCTCAGCAGTCGAGGACAGCAAAATTGTTTTCGGCAATCGATGGGAAGCAGGAACACTGGTTTTTATGTCCCCCTAAAACTCATTTAAATCGTAGCAATCCGCTTTGGAAACATCCATATTTAAATGAAGTTACTTGTTAGATCTTTTTTTGTTATTGTTTCCCCTTAATATATTCCAGTCGACATTGGAAACGCAGTTCGAAACATGTCTCAGAATATTATTCTGTCTTGCTTCCACATCCGAAGAAATAATAATCATTGCAGGAAAAGAAATTTTATTTTGATTGCTTCCAGGAAATCATTTAACGCAATAAAGCACTTTAGGTTTCCGAAAAGGTAATTTGTGCAGTAAGAAAGGGACCATGGCACAACCCATCGAGTATGGCTACGATAGATTGTCGTAACCATTATTAATATATTTTTTTACATTATTAAATTCCCCGTGTAAATAGTGGCCTTCGAGAAAAGCCTTAAAAATGTCATTAAAAACTCGAACACGGATCTGAGAAACTTTTATCGATACACTTCATAGAAAAGGCAGACAACATTATCCAGCAACTGAAAAATGAGCATTGTTGTTGCCGAAGAAAGTTATTCTCGAATCATTTAAAATTTTTAAGAACATTTAATTCTTACTTAAAAAGAAATGAAGTGTATTAGGAAGATACACTTCATATAATTAAACGTCTTTAAATATTCCATGTAAGTTTGTAAATCATTTATTTGATCAAAATTGTCATGCATTTGTTTAGTAATTCTGAATGATTTGAGTGTTTCACGTTTTCACTAAATACATATAATTAATTTAAGTGAAAATAAAATTTTTATTCACAACATATATTTCTTTTATTTATCTCTGTGTGATTATATTCATGATTCACTTTGTATTGATTATATTCATGATTCACTTTGTATTGATTATATTCATGATTCACTATGTATTGATTATATTCTTGATTTATACTCATGTATTTCATAAAGGTAGAATATTGAGTATACAAGGTGGCCAGAAATAAAACACCCCTACTCTGACCTCCATGGATATCGAACTACTCAGTGTAAAGGCTCAAAATTTTGTACACATACTATTCAAAATATGGGGAAACGGATTTCACGAAAAAAAAATTAGTTCCTAAAATCACCGATAGGTGGCGCTGCACAAATGGAACTATGATCAAAAGACACAAATAATAATAAAAATTAAAATGTTTATGCGGAATGGAATGCTTCCATGCTTCCTTTTTAATTTTTCTGCCCCTTATGGAAAATAAAAATAGTAAAGAAGCTAGAACTCCCGTTGTAACTGCAATTTCATACTGTAACCAGAAAAATTTGCATAAAGCATGGTTAGAAGCCATGTTCTGGGAAAGAAGTTAAAAGGTGGGGAATGTCATTCTTATTAGTGATGGCTGTCACGCTGCCAGAACGCGCTTTGCTTGTGAAGTTGTTTTACGAGAATAAAGGAAATGCTCCAGCAGCACTTCGAGAGTTTCGCCGACTTAAGGATTTGCGTAAGGGACCATTGCTTCCACAAGCTCTCAGGAGAATGATCGCTCGATTCGAGGAAACGGGACATCTTGGAGTTCAGCCTGGTCGAGGACGCAAACCGGTTCGTTCAGATGTCGTTGAAGATGTTGCCACCGGTATTGTTGAACAGTCAATGGATAATGTTTTAGGCTGCAGTAGTGCACGTGCAGTGTCACGACACTTGGGTGTTCCCTATAGCACAGTGTGGAACGTACTCAGAAAAATGGTGCATTGTTTCCCGTACAAAATCCGCCCTAATCAACAATTGCTGGCCACAGACAGGGAGATGCGACTGACCTTTGCATTGACATTTCTTGCTAGAGTTGAAGTGGATGCATCGTGGCCGTGGCAGATTCTGTGGAGCGATGAGGCCCATTTCCACCTCAGTGGAACAGTGAACACCCATAACTGTCGCATATGGGACACGACAAACCCCCGTACCTTCCAAGAGATTCCACTCCACTCACCGAAAGTTACAGTCTGGTGTGGATTCACAGCCACATTCATCCTTCGACCGTTCTTTTTCGAAGAGGTTACTTCCAATGGCCTTGAGACATGTACCGTGACGGCCAACAGGCACAAAAGGATGCTCGAAACATTTGTTGTACCCCATTTGCAGCAGCGCCAATGCCTTGACACCATTACTTTTATGCAAGATGGAGCACCTCCACACATTGGACTCCCTGTGCAACAGTTTCTTCGCCAACATTTCACCACTGACAGAATAATCAGTCGCGCGTTTCCGACAACTTGGCCATCTCGTTCACCGGATCTTAATCCGTGTGATTTTTGGCTTTGGGGACACTTAAAAAACCTTGTTTATCGAGAACGTCTGATAACCTTGGCAGATTTGAAAGAGAGTATCAGTCTGCATGTGAGAAGCATCTCAGATGACCAGTTACGATCCGCAGTTGAACAAGCTGTCCACAGACTTCACATTTTACATCTTCAGGAAGGGAACCATATTGAGCAGCATTCCCTGCATCGATAACGTCCTTGTTTCATGTATGCTTGGTACTTTCAAATAAAATGTGTTTAAAACGTGTTTTTGTGTCTTTTCAGCATACGTCCAGTGGTACAGCGCCACCTATCGGTGATTTCTGGAACTAAATTTTTTTTTTTCGTGAAATCCGTTTCCCCATTTTTTGAATAGTGTGTCTACAAATTTTCAAGCCTTTACACTGAGTAGTTCGATATCCAGGGAGGTCAGAGTAGGGGTGTTTTATTTCTGGCCACCCGGTATTTTGTCCTGATTGTATATTTTGATTCTGTTTTTTTGTTCACAACTACAAATTCGTTCTCAGAGCAATCAGCGTGTTACGCACAGTCTGGTGTTCTTAAAGGTCACTCAAAATTTAATTCATGATTTCTATTAAACCTTACTACTCGAATAATTGTAATTTTAATTTGCCAAGAACCAATTTGTGATTATTCCCCTCATACAAGCAACGATGGGATCTTGTTGCGATGAAAATTTTTTGTTTGCTTCAGAATGGTACTTTTCCCCTCTTGATTGCCAGCAACGACATAAGGTACATTTATGGTCTTATATTAGGCCTAAATACTTAAATATGGATTTGAAATGGCGAATACCGTATATGGAACTCAAAAGTACGGCCAAGGGTAGAAAAAAGAGCTCGAAGAAAGTATTCTAAACTTGAGTAGTTTCAGAAATGAATTTGCCAACACAACATCTTGATTTACTGGAAAATCAAAGCCCGTGTAAAACTTAGCCGTTAAAGTTAAAGAAAAAGAATTATTTTTGGAACATAGATTAATTAGAAATTTCACATACACACACACACACACACATACACACACGTGTGTGTGTGATTTATAAAATTGATGAAAATCTTGAAAATGCCTTTAAAATGGATTGATTATGTATTCGAGATATTTTTATTGGTTCGTTTAATCCACTTAATAAAAAGCTACAAAATGCTAATTTGGAATTCAAAATTTGCATATATTTAACGAAGGAAGCTAATAATAATTCAAATCAATCAATTAATTGACAATTTTAAAAGATATTTATTTTCTTGTCAAATGGGTCGATAATCATTATTATAGGAACTTATGATTCTTTTATTTTTGACAGTTTTTAAGATAGTAATTAAGTTAAATTTTTGCAATCCATCTTTGAAGTTTTAAAAAAATGCCAATATATATTTTTTTTATCAAAAGGAAAAACATCATATAAATTAATAAAGATGCCTTATTTTCCTTTGTTCATTCATTTCAGTTTAAAAAATAGGGAATAAACCTTTTAGATATTTTCTTTTATAACATTTTAAACTGGGAGTAGCTAGATGGTTATATAATTACATATGAATCGTCAAAAAAGTCAACTAGGTTTTGAACCGGTAGAAGCAAACAGAAATGGCATGAGGGTATTACACCAAAATTCAGTTTTAAATTTTGAATGCATTCGTTCCTCGATATTATTGAAAAAGGAGATAAAAGTAAAATGAGGGGGGGGACACATAAAAAATTGCTAAATGTGGTGGAAACAAATCTAAAGGTACCAGGAGATCGAAAAAATTAACCTTCCAATGGCCTAAGATCACCAAACCAATATGACTTCTGAGCAAAGTAGAAATACTGATATACAAGCGAAACATGTTATTTGTTTTTATGCACCACAATCCTCTTCTATTCATTTAACCTTGTTTTGAAGCTACTAATGAATTCTTAATTAATTAATTCCTTGTTAATTCTTCATAATCTCATAATCTCAAGTAAGAAATACCACTTTCTCTGAACTATAGCCATACGTAGGTGAAAAGGTTCAATGAAATAGAAGAATGAAATTTTTCATTTCGGTGTTTCATCATCATGAATCAAATTCATCAGATGTTCGGCAATATATCTATTCATGTGGTTATGCAAATGAGAAGCATGATTGAGTGCACTGAACTTAAGAATTAAATGAAGGCAATTTCTTCACAAAATAACGATTATTTGCCTAGATGACTTATACTTTTAAGAAACAAAGACATTCCATTTATAGAGTTAATCTCTAACGTCAACATCTATGAAAATAATTAAATGTTGCTTAATTAGTAAAGAGTGTATCAAATCAGTTTTGAAATTCCTTCTATTTGAGGATGTCGCAAATTTAACTATTAGTTTTGAAATCCATACCTATTTGCTTCCTTTTTTTATTAATTTGAGACCACATTATTGTATTGCTTATTTTCAGTCTCAAAAGTCTTCTTGAATAAAGGAAAAACTACCGCCTTTATCAGGCCTTTCTTCAGTTCGGATCTGTCGTTTTTTCCTTTCTCACTGTCGTACCAAATGAGACTCTGGAGACTCAAAGCAAATGTAGAAGTGTTTTCCTATTCACGCTCTAGATAGGAAACTCTATCTATTTCTTAACTTATTGAATCAGTTTTCGAAATTCACTCTATTTGATTTTGCAGTCTTTGAAAGCTTTTTTTGTTGTTAAATCTTATTAGTACTTGACTGAAATTATTGAAAATGGTCTTGCTTCTATCGCTATTTGTTTTCCTTTAACAGAACCAAGACTTTTTAAGCACTCATTTTGGAAGTATTTAAGATTTATAGCTTGTAACAACACTTTTTCCCAAAACCAAAATGTATCAATTTCAAGTATACTTCTCAGAAAAGCGTCAAAGATCGTCAAAAATAAAAATTCAAGATTTTCTTCGATGATGTCATTTATTTATAATCAGCTCTTCTTAGATGTCATAATTTTTATAGACTTATTTCTAAAATCGAATTATTTTCTAAGTCTTGTAACAATTATATTGATTATTTCCATAAAGAGCATGTCTTTTTGTGAAATTTTAAACATTAGAGGCTGTGCGATGTTTCTTTATCTTTTTTTTTGAAATTTCTGTCAACTTTTATATCATTTATCTCTTTCAAGGACATGCTTTACTAAAAAAAATGTAAATTGTTGAAGCATCATTGGAGTTTCTTTATTATTTCTTTTGATTTCAAATTCAATGCAATAAAAAATAATGTAGTCTAACTATTGATAGACTCTCAATAGCATTTTTAAATTATAATCATACGTATTGCCCTAAACCCTTTTGCAGATAATCGAATTTTTTGCTATTAAATGATAAGTGCCTATTTGCAGAACCATATGAATATATCTATGTTTGCTATTAGTATTTCAGATATTTTGTACAAAATTCGTTTATTCCAATAAAAATACGTTAATTCAGCATGAAAAATCATCAGCTGGTATGTTATAATTTCTAAACACATCTTAACTACTTAATACTTTTGATGTAAAAGCTCCTCATATTTTAAATTTCTATTCTATTTTCAAATAAAAATCTTTTCTTTCAATGGTGATAATCATGAAAGAAGATCATCAATATCTTTCAGCTAAAAAATTATATGATGATTTATCTTTTCCAATATGCTAAGATATTTTAAAGTGTTTTCCAAATGATCAAACAATGATGTTTGTCGTATTCTAATTTTTATAAAATAATGAGCACTACTTACATTTATAAAATTAAATACAACAGTATAGAGTATTTTTCGTGGTTATAAAATAAACTTTTGAAAATACGCTATTTATCCATGATTTTTTTTTAAGAATAATTCAATTAAAATATCCAATAACTGCGCATTAAAGTTAAATTTTACTCAATGTATTTACTCTAATAATTTCAAAGTAGCTTTTTCAGAAATAAAATATGTATTTAATCTCACAGATGTAAGTTAGGGCTAATCATGAATTGAAACAACTAGCAACAACAACAATAAATTTCTCTGCTCAAACACAGCTTGCTCGAGACATTTTACAAAATAATTAACGAAAATATATATCTAAATAACAGCCAGGATTAACTAATTTTCGGCGATACAACGAAATAAGACGATAAAACAGGAAATTAGCAGACTTCCAAAATGAAATTTCTCGCCAATCAGAAGGAACAAAAGGCTGAATACTTACCCAATTTTAGCATGTGCTACATGCAACTGTCTCAGAGATACGATAGATACTGGAAAGATTCAATAAAATATTTATTGTTGACAGAAAAGAGCCCGCTTCTAGGAATTTCTCAGAAATTCTTGCAGAAATGTGCACAGTATTAATTAATAGAGGTGCGGGTAATTCAAAATCAAATGAATCTGTCTCTTTGGCTGATTCGCTGTTACATGGTACGATAAGCGAAAGATAATTGATACGATTCAGTCGGGTATATTTACAGCACATATTAGTCACAGATTTATGCTCTTGCATAGAAATATGCTTCGCATAGGGGTGGGACATTAGATGCGCATATTTTCGGCATAGACCTTATTCGAATGTGTGATGTGTTATACGAAAATAAAAGAACAAGTAACATAAAAAATGCAGTCAATGCCTACTTAGGTTAACAAAAAAAAAATTTTTTTAGCTACTATTTATTAAATAATTACAATTAGTATAAATATGTAAAGAAATATGAGAGAATCACAATATTAAGCGGCAAAATAGAAAACGAATTTCTTGGAAATTTTCCATTTTCATTTCTATACATGATGTTTGAAGGTTGGTTGGTTGGTTGATTGTTTTTTTCTGGCACAAAAGTCATTCCTGGCCATGCTGCGCCAAGCGAGTGGACATGGTGTTTGAAGTCGCAGTCCAAGGGAAATGAATCCAGCACCATACCAACCAGACTATCCAGGTCTAACGATCACAATTACTATAAATAATTGATCAAAAAATTATACTAGCGTTTAATTTTCAGCCCCAATTGAGGATTAAAAGTCAATTGTGGCAACCCAAAATGCGTGAATTTTCTACATCAGTTTTGGTACACAATACAGATTAGAAATATCTAATTTTCTTTTTTCTGTATTATTTTAATTCGAAAGTACTTCAAAATGAATCGGAAAAATCGATTAATTATCAATGTTTGATTTTAAGCGCATCAAACACTTAGAAAATAAATAGAATCGTTTGAAATAACCGGTTGAAAACAGGTTAAGCCTATCCTCATTGGTGTTGGGAAAAAGCAAAGTGAATTCGTTACATATTTAGCGGTGGTAAAAGAAAGATTCTTGGCTAGAAAATTAGTTTTTAATTAATTATTAAAAATGAATGAATTAATATTTGAAACAACTGTATTAACATCAAAAGCCATCTACTACAAGTTAGCTTAACTTGTTTGGATGAATGAATGGTATTTATATATA
>JAOUZG010016587.1:11541063-11567040 GCA_026289955.1 Argiope argentata | reverse complement strand
AGCTTTTGTTTAATATATATATATATATAAGGAGAGTGCAAGCTAATAGTTGGAATTGAATTAAAAATAGAATATTTATATCTTTCTTCAGTATATTTTATGAGGATTTTCAACGGCGTAATAAAAATTTTAGAATTAAATAATCACTTTCAATTTATGAGAGTAAACGTGACTTACCTGAGGAAATTCAATCAAAATCTTTTTTGTTTGATGCAGATAATGTTGCACCAGAAGAGGAAATCTGTAAATGAAAAGATCAGTATTATTTCTTGAAATAACAACTTATCTCGATTGATATCAATTTACTTTCGCTTGTAAAATATCAAGAAATATGAAAAATATCATAAAGAAAATCATTAAAAACAATTGAAAAGTATGCTCAAAAGGCAATTCAATTCTATGAAATACAATTTCTTTTATCTTCCTTTAAACATGTATATATAACATACGTAAGTCTAAAATGATATTTATTTTATGAAATGAATCAAAAACATTTTACAAATTTAAAATATTAGTTTTTAAGTAAAGTATTTTTGCATATTCTTAAAACCTTTTTAATACTGTATCCAACGTAAAAATATAGCAATATCTTGGATATACTTAAAAGTCTTATAAACCGGTTTATATAATAATTCTAAAGTGAAAGGCAGTTAATATAAAAATTCGTAACCTTTATCTTTCCATGTTTGGGTAGTGTAGATTTTAACTAATTTTTACAGGAATTTTTTATTTCAGCTTAGTTAATTTTTAATAAACATATAAAAAATGTAATGTCTTGTTTGTCAGATTTTATAAAATGAAGAAAAGAAATATTTTAGAAATTAAGAAATTATCCGATTTAATTAGCCCAAGAGAAATAAACTGAAAAACTGAAAGAGCTTGATCATGAACAATTTTTCTAGCAATACTAAATCACACAACTTAGTCAATTAATTAGATTTTGGAAATTTGTCTTCTGTTCCAACGTCATGAATGTGTTAAAATTATTTCATAATTATAAATAATTACAACAAAACTACCAACAATAAAATTTATCTGAGAATAATAAAATCACATTACAAATTGGTAGATTTTGAGTGTTTTTGTATCATAGATTTCTTTGTTGAAATTCTAATTAAATGATATTTTCGTTCGCTTAAGTCGGAAATTCCTATAGAGAAATTATTCTATTTTATATAAATAGCTATTTTCAGAGAGAAGGACTATGCTTAAAAATTATACAGCACAGTGGATACTTTCTTTCAAATAAAAAATTAGCTCATTCAGAGAAAATGATAAACATTAATATTTCATGCAGCTTAAGATTTAAAAAAAGTATGTATGCAATTAATGCAAAATAATTCAAGCAATGCAAGAATTCAGGCATTAAAACTTAAAGCAAAACAAGAATCAATATTTTTTTTAATATCACAAATTGCTTTTAACAAATAATGAAACGGATCAGCTTAAATTATGAACATAGATTACCATCTGAAATCGTGAGCGCAATAACTAGTCTTAAATAGTCTATCGTAAGTTGTGCTGCCAAATGACTCTTAATATCGTATTTTCAGTTCTTCGTTTCTTCGTAACATTTGTTTTCAGTGCATCATTAATTCGAAAGTGTTTTTTTCATGAGATAACAGCTGACGCATTTTATTTAATGCCCATTAAAATATTTCATTTGAATTGAGAAAAAATTACTGAATTTACAATAAATTTTCGGTGACAATTTATTAAAAGGAAAAATGATGTTGGGATCTGTTAACACTGTTTTATTGCTGTTTATTTTGTGTAATAAATAGGTATGAAGAATTGATCCATATTTAGTTTTTAAGCCCATACTTCTGCATTTAACATGCTTGTTTTCAACATGCTGCTCTATGTTATCCCCCTTCTGAGCGACAAGTTTGAAAAAATATAAATAAAGTGATTATAAAGTGATAAATTGATTGAAATAAATATAAATAACGAGAAAGAACAAGACAGTTTGAATAAATATAAATAAAATGATTGTTTCTGTTTGAAGATTTGTGTGCAAACCCTGAACTTCAAGTGAAACTCTCAATGGTGCGGAGTGGAAGTTTGGAAAGGAGTACCAGTTGAGGTGCTGTCCCGTTATTTGACCATGATTCAAAATTTCAAGGTCCATTTCCAAACAGTCCTATTGTTGCTTTAAAACCAGACTTTAATATCACTTACTAACGTATAGTAGAACCACGAGGCAAAATATGTATTGTAGATAATATCTTTCGAAAACACTACTTTAAACATCCGTTGAAAAATGGCTATGTTATTACAAAATTATGCATATTAAAGTGTCTTATTTGAATTATCAAACAATCATTATCTTTTGTATGGATCAAATGCTAATAAAGAAGACATAAAAAATTGTGATAAAAAACAATTTACAAAACTAAAGTCGGAAAGTTTTATTGTGAGGGAAAAATGTTTTATTAATTCTAACAACTTTTATTTACTTTTTGAAGAAGTGTCTCACTTAATATGACAAGTCTTTTAAAATTAATTTGAAATATTTCAAATCGAGTACTACGTTTAATAATTTTTGTAAGATTTATTACTTGAGAGCACAAAACACAGCAACATAAGTAAAATTAATGCTGAAAAAATGTATTTATTTGAAAAAATCCGAAATGATTCCTTATTCAGGAAGTTGATTTAAACATATAAGCAATTGCTTCTACGTGCTTTAATAGATCTGCTAAACACTAATTCCGATAAAATGACTTTGAATCTTGAGCTTAAAAAATGAAATTTTCTAATTACTCATTATATTGGATTCGGCCTCTACTATCAGAAATAATAGCATAAACTGGAGTTGTGAACTAAGTTGAATAACTATTTTAACATATTCTGAACAGTTGCAACTAAAAAGAAATTTAAAAGATTTTGAATTTTTATTGTCCATATCATCAAGTAAGATTTAATGTCAGTTTTACTGTATCGGTATTTTATTTCAGAAAAAAATCTAGTTACAATGTATTGTATTTTCCTGTCATTGTTATTAAAATCCTGATAAATCGCTTTCCAAACAGACACATTTATTATGGGATTTTTTTATTAAATGGCTGCAACAATGTTCCACATTTAAAAAAAATGTTTTTCGCAGGGTTTTAAACTTGTGTAATCTACTCAGCCTACGTCAAGTACTTAAAGATTAAAAAACAATAAGTTCTTTTGTTAATACAACTCATTAATTTAAAGAACATTTAATTAGAAATTAGCAATGAATGTTAATTTTTTAAAGCCAAAGTAACTGTGGTCGTTAATGAGTTAAACAAACTTTAAAAAAAGAAGAAAAAAGCGATTAAGAAAGGAAGCGTCAATCTTTTCGAATGCTTTTTTTTTCAGAAAATAGAATTCTGAAAAACATTTCGATACCAAAAAATTAAATTTGTCCGCTTTTCTAACTGATTGATAATCTTGAGTGCTATTTCAATTACACGAGCAGACTAGAAAAAGAAAGAAAAATTTAAAAAAAGCAACTTGCAAACATGTTTTTTTTAGAGTACAGTCATCCAAAATACAAAAATAAAGGAAACAGATTTTTCAGCATTGAAAAATTTTTCGTGAGGTTAAAATCTGCTATCTGTCATTGTTGTGTGAAATGAAGGGATTAAACTTTCGGTTCTCCCGTAAAATGGAATAAAACTAAGTTTTTAATTAACTTAATAAAAATGTTTATGCTTCGGCGCGTTATTTTGAGTTTTCTTTCCCAAAAAAATAATTTTACTTTCTTAACAGAAAAAGAAAAGTTTTAAACGTGCACACTTCTAGAAAGAAAACATTTATAACTACACCAATTAATTGGCTTCAAAATGAAGAATGAAAAATTCGTCTTTACATTTAAACTCGTTTTGTGAATTTCCAATTCCAGCAATGAAAACAATTGGCTCGGGATAAGAAAAAAAATTTTTTTTTGTTTCATGAAGTGTATCTTAAAAATGACTATTATTGGAATGACGGCGAATAATAGTCCATGGTTATTAAAAAATCAAAAATATTCTATGAGAAACTAAAAACGAGAAAAATATCTCCATTAAGCACCACATGCCACTTGTATTTTCTAGAAACAAAGACAAATTCTTGAGCTTTTCTTAGCAGTAAACTATTTTGAATTTAAAAAAAGCATTTACAGAAACATCTTTCTAGAAGAAACTTCTTAAAGAAATATATAAGTATTTCAAAATTTGTACCAACACGTCTTCAAAGCTATTCGTTAAATATTCTCCTTTCAAATAACTTTATTCCGAAGATATATTTAATGAACTTTTACATATTTATCTGTCAAATATTTGATACTCATAATTTAAATTTTCTTACTTAACGCTAAAGTATTCTAATTAATTTAACTTAATAATTCGTCGATTGAAATGGTTATGAAATATATCAATTTTAAACACTTTTTATGTGCATTTCTTACAATAAATAATTAGTATGTTCTTCAAACATATTTAAAAGTGAAAAAATATGTTTTGGTATCCTTCTCAGTAGAAAGTTTAATAAGACGAATCTGTACACACGTTTCATTAAAAGATAAATTAGTTTTAACCAGTAAAAATTCAAAACAGCTTCATTACAGTCGGCTAATTTGTTAACAAAGGTGGATAGGTTGTTGTTTCTTATGGCACTTGCTATGAAAAAACCCTCTAAGGTAGTCTGAGATTTAAGCCTAATCAACGTATCTTGATTGTAATAGCGCCAACTAGAGTCAATAGTACGACTTTTGCCACAATCACATTCGTTTGCACATACTTTTTTACAGAGGAGGGGGGAGGCACATTCACACACTTTACACGAATAGCACTCGGGTAAAACTGTTAAGCGATTAATGTAAGTAATTTTGTATTGTATTTTTGTCAGTTGGAAACAATGCGTTGCAATTCTCAAAATAATTAATATAGGACTTATGAAATAATAAATTATAGGACTTGTTTTCAATTAAATATAAAAATTTCAAGTAATACAATTTTTTTGAATAAAATAAATTTACATCTAGCAATGTACGAAATGAGTGTTTTTAATGTAAGTAAATTTGTATTGTATTTTTCTCATTTGGAAAAAAAGCGCTGAAATTCTTCTGAAATTCCTAATAATAAGAAATAAAAAGTTTCGTTTTGAGTCATTTATCTAGGATTTAGGGCTTAGATAAAGTTAAACTTTGCTTTAAATGAAATGACTTTATATTTTAAAGTCATTTCTTCTTTTTTTCATTCTATTTTTTCATTCTCTTTATCATTATATTTTAAAGTCATTTATATTTCCATCAGTTACCTTGCTATCTCTGTTTAGTTCTGAAATTTAAATGCATATTATAATTATTAAATTTAAATTTAAATTGTAAATGTGTACAATAATTTAAAATTTAATTTAATTTAAACAGTATATATGTATTAAAAAAGCAATTAATTGAAATTCAAGTTGTAAATATACACTGTAATTTTTAATTAAATAAAAATTTAATTTAGTTTAACTTGCACACATTTATTAAAATTTACAATTAATTTAAATTTAAATTGTAAATACATACTATATCTTTTAATTAAATGAAATTTAAATTTAATTTCACAAATATACTAAAAGATTCTTCATAACAATAAACTCTTATACATCATTTTTGCTTTCGGACAAAGGATGTATAATAGTTTTAATTCATCCTGGAGGATTAATTTATACAATAATTTAATTTATACCTTAAAACAATAAATTGTAAATATGCACTTAAATTTTTAATTAAACTAAATTTAAATTTAATTTCACATATTTGCAGTAAGATTCCTCATAATAATAAGTAAAATTTTTATTTTGCGGTGATTAGTAAGGAAATAAATCGAGATAAGTTTAAATTATACTTTAAATGAAATTGTATTTTATAAATATTCACCATCAGTAAAAATTACTATATTTTATATATATTGAAACTATAATTATATAGAATAATTTCACAGAAACTTTATTTTGAAAATGTGTTGTGTTTTCGGACAAAGGATGCATAATAGTTTTAATTCAACCATTAGTTCTCAAAAACCACGCATCCTGAAGGATTAAATCCGGCATTTATTTTTGAAGCCTTATGCATATCAAGAAACTCATTCAACAGCCAATAATTTAAAAATCCTAAATTTAGGAGTGTCTTTTATATTAACTGCACTTTCTTTCCATCTAATATTACCACAACAGCACTGAAAAGTTGTGCTTTCGGACAAAGGATGTATAATAGTTTTAATTAGTCATTAGTTCTCAAAAACCACGCATCCTAAAGGATTAACTCCGGCATTTATTTTTGAATCCTTTTCTATATCGAGAAACTTATTCAGCAGTCAAGAAATTTAAAAATCCTAAATTTAAGAGTGTCTTTTATATTAACTGCACTTTCTTTGTATCCAGTATTACCACGACAGCACTGAAAAGTAAGGGTATGTATCTATCAAGCTATTACATCTGGGCAATAATTTTCTGGAAGAAAACTTGATAGCGTTAAGGGCCATGGAATATTCAATGAGGATATTCAGCTATTGAGCATCAGCTGGGAAAGTGATTTCACCTCTTTCGTCCTTCGCTCTCCATTCCTTCGCGAGTTATAAATACCTCATGTGCATAATGGGGTGGCGTTTGAGCCGTTTTCCACTCTTCGACTAGGGTTATCTCAATTTAGGTGTGAAAGTAATAAGCCTGCTTGCGCTGCCCGCTAATATGGGATGGGACCACTATTCGCTAATTTATTTTATAAAATGACTAGGATTAACACAATCCGCTCCTCTCAGTCTGCACTCAATTTTGACTCCAGGGTTCTATTCTAAAGGCCATTTAAAATATTTATTTCTCCAAATGGCGGCTGGGAATTCAGATGGCATTGTCTGTGGAAGAAAGCTGCAGTGATGGAACTCTGGCTTTTATTGGATTCTGTAGAGATAGAAAAATTGAAACTGACGAAAACAAATGCATATTTGGAGGCATTTCGTAAGAGTAGATGATTTATGTGTAACAAAAAATGTCTGTAGATTTTTAAAAAGTTGAAATTCATGTCTGTATCAGATTGCTTAGTATATAGAATTTGTTTTGAATAGATTTTTTTAATGTTTCATTACTCTTGAAGATAGAGTTTATGATGAATGCGGAAATGATGGAAGCTGGAGATTGAAAAAGCATTGGCTTTCTTGAAATCTAAAATGGCTATCTAAATTCTATTTTTCAGCCGCCATTGAAAAATATAGGAGATAAAAGTCGAGATAAACATACATTTGCTGTCTGTCTATTTCTTAGTGAAATTATTTTTATTCTTTCAGCAAAACTTAAAAGTTATAATTGGACAGTAATTTTTTTTAAAATATAAAATTGTTCTGATAAAGATATTTATTTTTAAGCACGTTATTATTCAAATTAAAGTTCTTCAGAAATGGTATATCGAAACTTGTTGGTTTCTTAGTGTTTTAAGTAAATATAATTGAAACGACAGATATAAAGGTTGATTTTTGTCTTACCTGTCAGAAATGTCTGCAAGAAACAATTATTTTGGGGCAATAAGAAATAAAGGCAGAATAGTTAACACCAAATCAACTTGTTATTGCTGATAAAATATATGTATCTGCAATTTTTGTAATTTTAAAAGTATCTTCCATCTTTTTAAATCTTTTATATGCTTTGCTTCTTTTAGTTATTAGAAAAACAAATTTACAGGCATAACTTAAAAGCATTTCATATAAATTAATTCTTAATTGTTCCTAAATATATTTACAGGAAGTGAAATTCTAATTGTAAGTTTTCATTATTTAATCGTTTTTAATAAGAGAAAGGAGAACCATACTTCAGAGTTCTAAATAGATTTTATTTCCTTTTAATTAGTAGATACATGAAGTAATTTTTAAAAAGATTTTTTATAGTTTTTTTATTAGCATAACAAAATTATGGTTAAAGAACAGTTTTTTCATAACATATATGAATTTTATAAAGTTTCATTGTTAGCAGGTAACTCATTTTAATCAAGAATTATGTGTGAGCTTTTTAATAATATTTTACAAATGGCAAAGTAATCATATAAATATAAATTTAGCATTAATTAGAAATTAAGGTATGGTTTTGTTAATTAAAAAATAGTTAATAAAATAAAACAAATTTACCACTTTAACAGTTTATATTTAAAAGATATTTATCTATGCGAGTAATATATCATTAAAATATGTTCTGTTAAATTAATTCATATGTTCAGAAGGGTAATAAGCTGTATACGTCTTTCTTTCATTACGACGATTTTTTAAATGTTTTTTATATTTATGTTTTTAAAATTTTTCATGGGTTGTTCATTTTAAAGAAATTACATTATATTTAATTTGTTCTTACTAATGCTCATTAATGTATGCTTTAAAAATCGCGTTTCCATTTAAATTGTGACATTAGTATTGAGATAATTAAAATATAATTTCAATTTTTAAAAATAATAAATTTAAAGTAAAGTTAAAGTGTTTATATTAGCATAGCTTCTGTTGTTTATTTTTTATATAAAATGGCAAAGAATTACACATATTTGTTAAAATTTACATTAAAATAATAATAATCAATATTTAAGTAAGACAAAAACTGAGAATGTAGGGTATATTAAATCATCTTGATGAAATTAGAACTTTTTACTTTAAAACAGCATTTATTTCAAAGAAATTTCAGAGATATAAATTTAGATACAATACTTCCTAACTGTAATTGAATATTTAAAATAATTATTAGGATTCACTCTCTCTTCAAAATAAATTTATATAATAAACAGGCTTCATTCAGAAAACTATTCTATATTTTAGATCTCACAATCCTTTTCAATTCCGAGAAAATTTTAAATATTTAACATTTTTCTATACATAAAAACTCTTAAATAAAATATACGACATGTAGTGTTTCCTTTCATCTCTGAAATTGTTTGGATAACCATTCTGTTAAAATAAACACTTAAAGAAAATTCTTCGAAATTTTCTTTAAATCCCATTCTTCACTTTAACGAGAAAAAGTGAATTAGTTTTCACAAAATAGAATGTTTCTTTCAGGAAACGGCGCATACATTAATTTGTTACCTCTCATAATTCCTCTTGTTTCCAAATAGAAACTGTAAACTTTAAACAATTTGCTACCTGAACAAGAAAAAAAAATTTTAAAACAAATAAAAATGTTTCATTTAGGAAACGTCACAAACAATTATCTGTTGCTATTCGCAATCCTTTTCAATTCCATGCGGTATTTAAATATTTTACATTTGTTTCTGCACATAAATATTCTCGCAGAGCGGCATACTCATAAAACACTTTGCATGCATTATCACGGCAATACTTGCTTGAATCTACGAGCACCAATTATCTTCCTATTTTCACATACGCATATCCTTTTATGTAACGAAAATAAATCATTAGGCAGAATAGGGTAACACATTTTCCGCAATTTACTTCGAAGAATGGAGTGTAAGTTTATCCAACAAACCTACTCTACTCGGAGCATCACGTGAGCGAAAACATCCCAGAAATCAGCAGCTGTAGAGTGTTCTTAGATCTTTCATTTTGCAAATTAATGAATTGTCTTTGAGGTTTCTTAATGACATATGCACTTCAATTACCTACTTAACGTTCTATATCGGAATTATTAGAGTAATTCCATTGGGGATTCTCGGGGTGGTTGCATGAATGAACCCATGAATTCCAAGTACACATTTGTCAAGTTAATGCATCTTTAATTGTAATGCATGCAACTACAAACTAATTTATATGTCTCTGAGATTATCTCACCACCTTTTATAATATACTGTTAGGAATACTAAAATTCAGGGCCTGCGAAATACTTCGGAACTAATTTGTTTCTACCTGGAGATTTTAAACTAGTACATTCTGAGGATTGGGATTCGTTGTTTAATCTGAATAACAATGAAGGCAATTAATTAAAGTTATAATTTTATTGTTTTTATTTTGGAATATTCATAAGAATTGGCTGAAAATAGCATGTTCTATCAACAAGTGCTTCAAATTTATTCTCACTTGCTACACTCGTCAAGTACCAATTTAATTTTGAAATTCATCATGCGTCCAAAATTGTTTACCACGATTTAGAGGCATAAAAATGCTTCAGAAAATGCAGATATTAAATTCTATAGCATGCGTTAAGATTTTTATAATTTAATTATAAGGCCATGCAAATGAATCACATATTCCAGAGAGGTACATGGTATTTTGGGTAATCATATGTAGTCCATAGAATATTGTTATAAAAAAAGCATGAAGCGGGCAGTAGCTTTTTTCTTTTAATGATATTGCTTTGAAATAAAATATGATTGGAAATTGATTGATCGTAAGCAAATAACCATGATCATAATTTTTAAAAAGTTACAAGTTTTTTATGAGTCCTGAAAACAAAATGATCAATTAGAATTTTTCTTTTGCTACAATTATAAGATGCGTATCGCTAAAGTTGATGGTATTAAACATATATAAAATTACTTATATTTTTTTTCCATTTTAAATAGTGAAGTTAGAGTAAATGTAAAAATAACCAATAATTTTTATTAAATAAGTTATAGGACAATTTAAAAGGTGGTTTCTAGATCTCCAAAAATGAACTTGATGTGATTCGAAAATGAATTTACGAGCTTGGACTTTCGTGAGTCTACTCGAATTGGCAAGGCTATATTGCCTTTTCTCTCTTTCGTTTCCAATTCTGGAAGTACTTCTGTTCCTAGTTTAACAAATGTTTTCCATTATTTTCATTTAAGAGAAACTGACTATTTTAAACATATAATTATGCAATTTTTTATCGTGATGTAACTGCAGTAAAAGAAAAAAAAATAATAATGATACAATTTTATTTAGAGGTGTTACGTAAATATCTAAACAATATTATTTTCTGAAAATTGATTTTGAAAGGTCATTTCTTAGAGCAAATTATTTTTCCCCTTCATTTTGATTATTTATGTATTCCATAGAATTGTTTTTATCCTAAATAGGAAAAAAAATTAACACTTTTTGGTATACCGTGAAGAGCAGGTTTGTTTACATTTAATTGAAATTTGGCAAAACATAAATTTGTTCTTCACTAAAAAATAATAATCTCACTGCTTTCGGCAAATGATAACACATTTTCTCTCTTAATTTATTGTCTATAAAAGATGAATATCAGATAAATGTTTATTGAATTTTATTAAAGATGAGGATATTAAAATAAATTTTTCACTATATTTACGAAAAAAATTAGGATAGTTAATTTTTTATTTAATTAAGATGAATAGATGTTAATCAAATTTGTTGGAAGTATTAATTAACTTGATCATAAGAAATTTTGTGCTTTTAGAAGCTTTCTTAGTATTTAAGAATATTTCAGTTCATCAAAAACTCTTCTTTATTTATAAATAGTGTTTAGAAAGAATTTGTCTTTATACACAAAAGATAAACATGTATTTTAAAATTCCAATCAAATGGAATAATTTTATTTCAAAACTTGAAACTATAATAATGTTTCACACACCTATATTTAACTTAAATTGTTTTATGTTTATAATGATAGGTTTTTTACTATTTTTTTATTCTTCATTCTATTCGTTGGAGTTGTACAATTGGCTCTCAGAAATGGCAATATAATTTTGTAATAATTTATTTCTATGATTTATTATTACTTCATTGATAAATTTTAATTTGATTCTATACTTGTAGACCCAACTGATTTATTTTAAAACTCTAAACATCTTTAAAATGGGATTATAAACTGAAGTCTTAAAATATAGAAGATATTTAAACTAGAACACATTTCTACTCTTTAGCACAGTTAAATGACTGTTTATAAAAATACTTTTATTAAATTTATAGTATTACAAAAGAAAAATCCTAAAACATAATATAAACTAAACTACTTGAGAAGGCATGATAGTTGAAACAGACGGGAAAATAGAGAAGTACAAAAAGCTCATGGGATATATTATTTTTTACAGTTGGTAAACTTTTTTTGATGGTACAATGACAAAAAAAAGATTTATGTTAAAATGGTTACATTTATTTTAATTGTTATATGAATAAAGATATAAATGTCTTGTTTCTTTTTCTGTTTGGAATACGTGAGTATAGTATTTAATATACTGTGCCTTTTGAACAACTTTATGATAAAGAAAATTGAAAGCTAATTTGCTTTCAGAAAAAAAATCAAACCTTTGAGGTTCAAAATAAAGCATTTTCTCCTTGAAGTTCATAATTTTTATGCATCATCCATTTTTTTTCCTTTTCTCGCTGGATTTAAAAATATTATTTGTTTTCACGAAAAATTTAAAAAGAGCATTCCGTAGAAAAGAATCATTTAAAGGAAAAAGGGGCTTTCAGGGGAAGAATTTTTTTGCATTCCGTATAGTGTTCTCTCTTATTTTGCTAACAATAATAGTTTTTATGGCAAATCTTCTTAGAAAGGTCATTAAAAAATCTAATACTTAAGCGAGTCCTGTTATAAGATATATATTTTTTTACGAATTTAAAAATAATTTATCTATTTTAGAGATTTAACTTTTGAAGAATCAATACATAGTATTAAAGTCTGCCTTTTTAAAGAAAATCTGAAGAATATAAACGTTTATAAAATATTTAAAGCATTCAATTAATTATTCGATTAACATTTTTAAATTATTCAAATAAACTTAATTTATTAGATTAATTCCCATTTAAGCTTCTTTGAAAACTTAAATTCTACCATCACAATGGAAGGAATTCTTGTGGCATTTTAATCGCTATTTATGTCCCATTTTTAGAAACAAAATATTTTAAAAAAATAGAAATAAAAGATTTTTTAAAATATTTTTCACGAATTTTTTTTGATGTTTGCATGGAATTCAATACTACCATTGTCATTCAATCTAAATGGATGATTCAAAATTCGTGGAACAGGCTTTCAGAATAGATCAGGTTTACAGAAACAAGTCCTTTTTTACAATAGAAATTTGAGTCATAAATGCAAAAAAAAGACTCTAAAAAAGGAAAAAACGAAAAAAGCACCCTTTGCAAGCAAATAGAAATAAAAGAAACTGATGCTCCGGATAAAATGTACAATAACAATTTAATAGATAACAGATATAGAGTACCACAACAACTATTCTGAATGAATAACTACTTGTTAAAAGTGTTTTGCTTCAAATGACTATTTTAAATATTCCAAAGATTTATTGTTGTTATTGCATTCTAATTCTCGTCATCTTGCGCTCTAAATAATTAATTAATAATTGCACAATGTGATCGTAACTACATCTATTAGATTAAAATATATACAATTGATCTGTTATGCTATTGTAAATTTGTATTTCAATAAGATTTTTGTTATGTATTTTACACTTTAGGTATAAGATAAGTATACTTTGGTGTATATTTGTCGCTTCCTTTTTTTACTCAGTTCACGAATATATCCCCTTTTGTGTTTCGGGCTTCATTTGGAGTGTTTTTTCCATTCTCCAAGACAAAAGGGCCACCAAGATTTCGAGATAAAAATTTGCATTATAAGTAAATATTTTCTCAAAGCATATTACTCTGGAAGCACATTATTAGTGGCTGATTAACTATCCAGTCACCAACTGGTGGGAAGTATCTTTCCATGAAGACTCATAATGGGCACTAATTTCCTTGACTTTCATTCCTAGTATTATTGTCTGTTTCATAAGGTCATTTGGTCTCCACACATGGCTATGCTTCTCATGGATTTTTTCATTTATGGTTATTCAAGGCAAGGAGGCTGATAGTATTCATATCAAAAGCAAATACTTGGTTTATTAATGTGTAAACGCAAAAGCAAATATAATTAAACGCTCAAATACCATTGTATATTTTGAACATTTATACTTTGACAAACCATTGAATTATATATATTATCTAATTAGTCCACACCTATTGCCTAATTAGATACCCTCTTCTGTATTATAGTTAAGAGAAGGGTTACCTAAGGTGATAAAGATTAGATAAAAAAATAAACCAAAATATCTACGCAATGGCAGCTGATGAGTTAAAATCAATTGCTATTTTTCGAGGTGCACTTAAAAATGTAAATAGCGAGTATTAACAACAAATAAATACATAATATAGTTCTATGTTTGTATATTATTTATTAAAAGTGTTTTTCATATTATTTTGCATTAGAGAAAAATATGTAATACTGATAACCTTGTAGGGAAGTCAACTAATGCAGTCATAAGACAGGCATAGTCACATGACTATGCGTGTCATTTAATATCTAATGATACTTTCAGTGCAATTTAGATTTTGACCAATTTGAAGTAGAATTCAAAATGCTGTAACTAGAATGATGTTGCTACAGATTTTTTGAATTTAATTGATTTTATTGCATTCTATTCTTTTTATGCTTCAGCTTGAATGAACCAGCACTAATAATATTACACTATATTATGTTCATTTACAATAACACCTTGATTCGTTAACTGCACTTTTAAATCATTAAATAATGTAATATTTGTTTAAATATCACAATAATGATAAATTTTATTGTATAGAAATTCATCGCCTTTTAAATTTAATTTTTAAACCATGCTTAAAATTTATCATGACTGTAAATAAAATGCGTTTTCTGTACCCTGAATTGTAGATCATGATACATATATATATTTAATTTTGTTAGAAAAATATCCACGGGCCCTTACTAACTTGACAAGCGAGAAAATACGTGTCTTGCGCGTACTAAAACATCGATAAATTTTATTGCAACGTAGAAGCCGGCTTTGCACTGCATTTTGAATGATAGGGATTACCATAAAAAAGAAATAATTAAGTCCGAGAGTTATTAATCAGACAGGTATCCAGGAACAAGCTCATAAAGTGGGCTCCAAACCGAGTGCGCAGCGAGTTGGTTCGTATGAGTGTCACGCAAAGCTTTTGCGTGATTTCTTTGATTACAACTCAAAAGCAGTTCAATAGCTATTGTAGTTTAATTTGTAAACCTTGTGTTTGCACAAACTCTTATCGCAGGTTCTAGATTATGCTCCTAAGAGAGAACATTTTACTTTATTTAAGAGTACAAACTATTTGGCACAAGCAATATAACATATTTATTTATAGAATAGTATCTGCACCAACAGTATGACACATTCTTTTAAATTAAACTTTCTGCTCGAATAACGTATTATACCGTCAAATAACTTGTACTCATACTCAAATAACGTATTATACCGTCAAATAACGTATACTCATACTCAAATAACGTATTATACCGTCAACTAACGTATACTCATTCTCAAATAACGTATTATACCGTCAAATAACGTATACTTTTACTCAAATAACGTACTTACTTATTATACAGTCTTTGCGAACGATCGGCAACGGTTTTGTAAGTTATTGGCGACGGATTTAAATTTGGCGATAAAGGTCAGCGGTTTACACCATTACCGGATTGCTATAATTGGCGGTTTAACAACTCATTGGCGATGACTTCAAATTTGGCGACAAAATTGGACGGTATAACACGTAAGTACCTTTAACTCTTTTATTAATATTGATATTTTGAGTAATTTTTTTCATCATTAATTTATGAAAACCAATAAAAATGAATAAAATGTGATGAATATTTTTCCAGTACCTTGTACAAGTTTTGTTTAGGTATTGAAGAAAGACTATTGTATGCCGTTATAAGATTATTCAATTAACGGTTTCTAAGGGTTTAGGCCTGTATGTTATTTTAAAGTTTTTCTATTTTTATCAGAGTACAAAAATACTTGTCTCAAAGTTACCGGGAATCTTATCTATTTTTATACATTGAAAATGAAATTTCCGTTTATCGTTGCTAGAATATATCTTTGGGGATATTTATTCCTTTACAATTTAATATTAGTATAAAAACAAGAATGAATGGTCTCCAAAATATTTTCTAGCCTACTCTCTAATAACAATAATGGTGTCAAATTTCCTTTTATGCTTAACATTTTGAAACATGAGTATAGCTGTGAATACTTTCCAAGTATTGGCGAACTATAACTACGAATAATTTATCTTTAGAATTGAATCCAGCCTTTTCGTTGATTCTATTGTGTGATTCTTCGAAAATTTCTTTGATGATTAATCATTGGTATTTAGAAACAAGTATTCAAAAATAAAATTTGTATTTTATACAAAATTGTTTTTAACTAACTTAAATTAAAATTTGCCAGAATTACAAATGTAGTCAGAAATTCACTTACCGAATTTCATATATTTAAATCATTGTGTTTTGTGTAATATCATTTACATGTTGTAAAATCAGCTTGATCGAAAATCAATCCATTAACAGATTTTGTTCCAAATTTTCAGAGTGACTACACCTTTGAATTCAAATCTATGCATGGAATTTCAAGCCTTTTTTTTTCTTTTTTTTCCGTGTCAGTTGTGTTAACTTATATTCGGACTGCTCTTCATAGTTTTGACCTGAATAGATTTTTAAAAAAATCTATAAATTTGTTGTGAAGACTATATACAAAATTTCATCAGTCTAGCTCATAGCGCTTCTGATTTAACTTCATCACAAATAGATGAAATACCAAAAATATGTTTTTCCAACTCGAAAATATAAATATGGAAGTGCTTTAAAATTCCGAGTTCGCATTTTTAGAGAATTACAATATTCTTTGTATAATTCACATACAAGAAACTGAAAAAAATTAACGTAATTTTTTGAGGAGCAGAATTAAATGGAAACAATTTACTTATTTATAGCCAGTGTAGTTGCTTGCGACATCTATTTGAGGATTAGTTTTTCCGATTCCCTCGTCCTCAAGATGATTCACTAAATTAAAAAATTTAAATGGCCCCAGTGAATTTAATAAGTCCATATCTTAAATGATATCTATTTTCTTTGAAATGTGTAATGTATATACCATTCGATCGCTGTTTTCTTTCTGTAAGTTGAAATGTATACTTTAACGAATAGGAGATTCTATGACCATTTTAAGCTATTTGAAATTTTAGAAATTCTTAATAAAAGTCAAATTTCTCAATTCTAGAATAAAGCAGTTTGAACGATACGGAGTTTCTATGGCTTAAATTAATCAGTATAAGTTTCAGAAAATCTAAAAAAAAATGTGAAATGAAAATGTTTTATTTGCTCTACTTTTACTTGCTATAAAATCTAGAAAATAAAAAAATCCTTTTCTTATTTTTCCTTTGTCTAATAGCATACATGCATTATGTATTTTTCGAAATATAAATGGAATTATTGGTTAAACTTTTGATTCATTCATTTATTTATTCAGGCTTCATTTTATTTAGTTTCGTTTTTCATTTTTTCTAGTTACACAAGATACATTTTGAAACAATCTTCACAACTTAGAATCATAGTCAAGAAGGCACCTGAGTGAAGTAGCCTCTCCGTACCCGTATGCCACATAATCATTAGGACATTTTCACCTGACTGATCTTAGGCAAACTCAGGTACTTCTTAACACTACAGAGGTGTTAACACTAGGTTAACGGGATGCGTCATTTTGATGCATTTCGAATAATATAAGGAAAATTAAAAAACCCGTTTGCATTTTTATTTTATCTCTGGTAATGACTTTTTTCCTTTGATCTAGGTAATTATATATTGAAATCTATTTTCAATGAATAAAAATATTGAAACTCTCTTTGAAATATTGAAATTATCTTTGTGCTATACCTATCTCTACGGATATGTGCCAATTTGAAGCGATCATAATCAGATAAAAATTTGAGTGAACATGCAAATATCACATCAATAATAACTAGGAATGTGCCGAAAATACTTCGATCCCTTATCCGATATCGTTATCTCAGATGAAACAAGTAATAATCAACTGTTGCCGATAAGCAAACAAAAGAACAAACGCTGAATGTCAGTTGATGTTAGAGGGTGAAGAGATCTTGAAGGTTTAAGTTGCTTAGCTTTAGTATTGATAAATAAAATACTATAATATTTTTTAATTATTAATATTATTGTAAATCTTAATTTTATACTATTTTGATAGAAAGCCCTTCATCTGAATGTGTCTAAAAGAGGAAATAAAATTTTACAAAACATAGTCAGTATTTGTGAGAAGTATTCGTTCATGCCTCTAATTGACGCGTGTTCGTACAAATAGGTATAAAAGAAACGCCCGTAAACGTAGCGTTAATCCTCATATATTTTAAGCTGTTTTGGTAAATAGCATTTAAACATCCAATGAACATCTTCATCAGTCTAAAACTAATACCAGGTCGCAATTATCGGTTAATTAGGCTACTGTTAATAGCTAGCAGATACTTAAATATTAACACAAGATAGCATTAAATGGTTGGATAAACTTACAGAAGATATGTGTCTTAATTGTCAGAGTGATTTTGTGATATTTCCATTTTTTTAAAGAACTCTCCTTAAATGTTATCAAATTACATGGTTATGCACAGCGTAGGCGAAAAATCCTATTTATTTTTAATATCACTATTATAATCCCTCGCAACATATAGTGGAGGAGTTAAAGAGTAAATATCAAGCAAAAAAGAAACTAAACCAAAGGCAAAATAAACACCTCACACATTGCATGAAAGTTCAGTGAAAAACTATACCTCCCCCGCATTTCTGCTTATATCTGTTAAAAAGAAATTAAAGAAACATAAAAAACACCTAAAAAAAACCAATGTAGAGCTAACAAAAACACTGAAAAATACATATTTCATTTATTAATGAATCGAGTGAGCTTCGACAAAGAAATGATCAGAAAAATAATTTTCATTTATATGACTTCGACTTGACGACTTTTCGAAAAACAAAGGATTATCTCTTCTAGCCAAGGGCTCGCGTGAAACGGAATCTCGAGGGACTTGTAGGAGCGAGAAAATAAATTCTCGTAAGTGGATTGGACATTTTACATTAAAATAAGCTCTTATCGGTTTAGTTTCTATTTGATTCAGTGTCAGGTAATTTCAAGGTTTTTATTCTCCTCTGGTAATCGAAAACATCCATTTTTATTATTAAGTATCATTTTGATACTTATAAGTACAATAATTCCGAGTTCATTATTTTTTTTTAACCAGGAATTACAAAAAAAAAGTTAATCTGAATTAGCTGAAAGAAAAAAATTTGAAATATATAATTAGTAATATATTTTTTTCAGTTAGTACAGGGAATAATTAATGGATGTCACTTTTATAAAAGATTTTTTCAAATAAAACTATTAATAGCATTTCAAATACTTTTAATAATTGCTTTAAATATTGACATAAGTCTTGAAAAATATTAAAATGATATGTAAATCTCATTAAAGTAATATCATGCCCATTCAGAGAAACTCTCATCTTCTTAGATTTATCCTGAAAATAAAAACTGCTTAAATTAGTTTATACAGTAATTAATTTTCTTTCTAATCACTGCAATTAAAACGGATTTTTTTTGCGTCACGCTAAGTATATCATCAATAATTTTCATCTTCTGATATTTTTTTAAACTACGTGAAAAATCTTAAATGTTGTTTGGGCTAATATTTATTGAGTATTTAATAATAAAATTCTTCAAAGTCATTATTAATTTCTGTCCCTCAAATATACCAAAAACGGATGCACTTTGAACCAGTTAATGTGATCTCAAATTGATAAACCCTATATTGGTAATTTTTTTTGTATCACCTCCTATTTTTTATTTAAATATTTAAAATTTTGTTTACAACAGGTGCATATCACTTATTGCATAGTAAAACGACAGTTAAAAATAACTTCTAATTTGGTTGTATTTCTGAGAGAAGATTATCATACTCCATGCTATTTCCATCAACACACTTTTATTCTACTTTTGATACATTGAATTTCTTTCAAATACTTTTACTCGCATTTGTTAAAGTATATTAAAGTTTTATTTTCTGTCTTTACGAAATATGAACAAATTTATTATTTTGATGTGAAAAACTTCAAGAAATGTTAACCTCGGCTTTTTTACGTTTTTATTATTTCGCTTCTAACTTTTTTAAAAAGATTTTCACAACCATCTATTCACAACGTGAAGCAATTAGTACTCTTCTCTAACCTATTTGAAAAGAAGAAATTTTACAAAGATTTTATTTTTATGCATATATCTAAAACCTAAGATATTTTGGCAATGGCAATATGCTACCAAGAATATAATAATCGCAGGCATTATAGGTTGAAACATTGTATTCATTATTTCTAGAAACAAACTTCACATTTTATTCATTTATAAAATCTATATGCATGTCTTTTTTACTTCTAAAGCAATTTTTATCATCTAGATAATAGAAATTTACTCGTCAATAGTCTAGTTCTCTTCATGCAAAATTGAATTCCGTAATAAAATTATTAATCAAAATTTGAATTCTAATTTTTAAGTTAGAAATTGCAGTTCATCCGATTTTCTTAAAATTATTATGACTGTAATAAATATATTAATTTGATTAAAACATTTCTTCCGAAATAAATTTAAAATTTCTGTAAAGCATTTACATTTGTCTTTATATTTAAAGTTTAAAAGATAAAGGACTAATCTCTAAATTTTACAGTTATGAAGATGGAATTCATTAATTAATAAATTCCATCAATAATTCATTTTAGTGAAAAATATTTTACATAGACACAGAATTGAGAGATCAGCAAACTTAACTCCATTATTAATACAATTGCTTATTTATCGTTTAAAAAAAGGTTACACTCGAAAACTTAATATTCTAAGCTTGCAATAAACTGCTCCTTACAAATTAATCACTCTGTTAATTTTACGGTTAAACAATTACGTGCGTACATTTATCCGTTTTTTTCCTTGTAAGCCGTTTTAGGGAGAGGTAAATAGAAATAATTTCTTGTGAATAAAGTAAATAAGTTTCTCCTCTAGTGTTGTTTTAATTTTCCTATAATATGAGCAAACATTTCCAAATATTATCCTTAAGCAAATATTAGCTTTAACCGTTTGAATAGGCATATCTGAAAGTTGTGGTTTTTACCCTAATCCAGCTAGAATTGAACATCTAATATAAATCAAACAAACCAGTGATGAAGAGAACAATATTTTAATGATATCGTTATCATTATTTACCTAAGCAAACTGAAACAATTTAGAAAGAATCAGTAAATTAATTAGATTACTTTATTACTACATTTGTTTTTTATTAACATTATCACGAATATAATGACACCAGTTAAATGAGTTTATTTATGGTAATTATCAAGAAAAAGATACTTAAATGCTTAGGTAGTTATCTCGATTTTGCTCCGTCGCACTAAGTTGTTAAACACGATTTTCACGGGTTAACTCATATTATTTGATCATGATCGGAATGTTTATTATTTATCTCGAATGAATTCGTAGTGCGTGTTTTCCGTTCTGTTAAATAACAGTCTTATGTAATGTTCTTTTTGATCAGTGAAGGGAAAATCCTTTTCCAATTACTCTATACATGTTATTTAATTACCCCGAAAAATAAATTCTAAACTGAAACGAAAAATAATATAGGAGTGACACCGTTTCGCCTAGCTGTGATTTGTTTCCCTGTCTTATGTAATGCTTCAATGTGAATCACGTAGTTTCTAATTTGAATTAAGATATAATATTCAATTTATTTTCTAATATTTGACTCTTTTTTTGTGCTATTTTTTACAGATATATTTGTACGTATAAATATAAACTTATAATTACTGAAACGTTTAATTATTTTAAAATCAAAGTTTATCTTATAATTGATAGAAGCAACTAAAAATTAATTTTGAGTAATAATTCATTATTCATTATTATAAAAATATATCCATAAAAAAACTATCAGCGAATATATGATTTCCTTGTATTACACTTGCACATAAAGGAAAATAGCTATAGCTAGCGAATCAAAAATAAAAATATTAAGTAATTAAAAACGAAATTTTTAGGGCTCTAACGGTGCAAGCGAATACTATTTTTTACAGATATATTTGTACGTATAAATATAAACTTATAATCACTTAAACGTTTAATCATTGTAAAAAGAATGTTTATGTTATTATTGATAGAAGTAATTAAAAACGAATTTGGGATAATTATTCACTATTCATTACGCCTCAAAATCTAACAAGAAAAATTTTTTAGGAATATAAAAGTTCCTTTCATTACTTGAAAGAGAATAGCTATAGCTAGAGAATAAAAAATAAAAATATTAAGTAATCAAAAACAAAATGTTTTTAGCTTTAACGGTGCAAACGAATGCTATTTTTTACAGATATATTTGTACGTATAAATATAAACTTTTATTCACTTAAACGTTTAATCGTTGTAAAAAGAATGTTTATGTTATTATTAATAGAAGTAATTAAAAAACGAATTTGGGATAATTATTCACTATTCATTACACCTCAAAGTCTACCAAGAAAAAAAACTGTTAAGGAATATATGAGTTCCTTTCATTACATGAAAGAGAAGAGCTATAGCTAGCAAATCAAAAATAAAAATATTAAGTTATCAAAAACGAGATCTCTTCAGCTCTAACGGTGCAAGCGGAACGCTATTTTTTATAGATATATTTGTGCGCATAAATATAAACTTATAATTACTTAAACGTTTAATCATTGCAAAAAGAATGTTTATGTTATTATTGATAGAAGTAATTAAAAACTAATTTAGGATAATTGATCACTATTCATTACACCAAAAAATTTACCCCGAAAAAAACTGCCAGGGAATATATGAGTTCCGTGTATTACATAAAAGAGAATAGAAAATAGATAGAGAATCAAAAATAAAAAATAATAATAAATAATTAAATAGGAACTTTTTTGAGCTCTAACGGTGCCAGCGAAAATATTCTGTAGATTTATTTGATATACTTTAATTTCTCAGAGTAAAGTTAGCATTATTATGAAAATAATACTAAAGCGAGTGAAACGTCCGAAGATTTATCGAATATCACATTTTCATCTTCTCCAGAAGTCTTTCTATCATTCTTTTCATAGGATCGTTTCTTAAATGAAACTTTTTCGTTAATGTAAGCGAAAGCCTTTTGAGGTGGCTTCCCACTATTGAAAGAGAGTTTCAAAGAAAATCTCTTCTGATCCTGTGCTAAGTATGAAAGAAAGAATTGATAGATTCAGAATTTTTTTCTTTATGTTTAAGCTTTGAGTGTTTGGAATTATGAATAATCACACTATAAAATAGAATAAATAAATCTATTGACGCCTTGATTTTTAAAGGACAAAGCAAAGCTTCAAGAAAAATAAGTGACAAGAGGAAGAAGATTTAAACAAATGATTCATTAAAGATTTATTATTCAAGAAGCAATAAAGATTATTTTAATATTTATAGCAGAGACTTGCTAGGAGAGAAATAAGAGCATTGCGTTAAAGTTATTTAAAATTTCAAGGTTTTAATTCAGTCAATGCCAAATTGATGAACTTTTTGTTTTTTTAATTCTTTCATTTCCGTAAGTAAATAAGAAATTTGTTGCGGACTTAATATTCCTAGTATTTAATTTGAAAAATATAAGCTTTGTTTTTAAAAAGAAATATAGAAAACACACTTAAGTTCAAAATATAATGCTTTTTAAAAAAGAATTAGTGACTCGAGGAATATAATTTTGATTAAGAATTAATATTTTTGAGCAAAATTCTAATCTTACTTATTTTTTTTAAAGGATTCATTTGATACTTATAATGAATATGTTTCCTGCAACTTTTTGCAGTAAATAATTATATTATCTATAACAACGATTAAGGAAATGGATAATTATCTATCAGTTTTGAATCTTTATCACATTTTGCAGAAGTAATTATTGGATAAATTACCAAATTCTAAACAAAAGTAATTTGGTAATTTATCCAATAATTACTTTTATTTAATAATGCTAACATGTTTAATATAACTACTTTTATATTAAACGAATGCAATTTTCAAATTCGTTTAATATAAAAGTAGTTATATTAAACATGTTAGCATTATTTTTTTATAATTTTAAAAATTTCATGTGTTATGTCAAGATTTTCGAAAGCGTGATTACAGTTTGGAAAATTATTTATTTGGTCAAATATGCAGAAAATTATTTCTTTTGCAAACTGAAATACTTAATATCATGAAAATATTATTTCAGACTTAAAAATTCTGTCATTGAAAAAAAAATTACCACTTTTTAAAGTTTAATCGTACCCAGAAGAATTAGAGCTTTATACATCCAACTAATAGTTGTATTTGTAATAATACTTAAAAAAATAATATAACTATGAAAAATTGAGTCTGTTTTAAAACAATAGGCAATTCTGATTTGCCATTTTTAATGGAATTCTTTAATGGTCAAAATAGTTTTTTTTTTTTTTGAGTTTTAAAATTTTTAATCTCTTGCTGGATAAAATTGCGATAAAAATGTTCGAAATAAAATCATCATTCAAATAAAATATATCTTTCCTTGATGTTGATATTTTTTTCCAACTAAAATTTCAAAGTGTGGGTGAAGCATATCTCCAACAAATAGACAAACATCGAAACAATTCAATCGAAGTCATCTTTAAAGTATGAACTTGAAGAACAAAGCATTGAAAACCCAAAGCGAGTAAAATTTTGCATTTGGAAGGGAAACACTCCCTCGAGCAATCAAATAGTTTTCTTATACAGCACATTGTCCTGCGCCAAACTTCTCGCTGTGCCAAAAAGCTCAGTTTTTCGAAACATGAAACGAAACTAATGTCTCGCGCACCTGTTTGGCTGATGAAAGTCTGTTTTTCAGATTACATATTCTCGTTTGCTTGAAAAATATCAGAAGGCTGTAGGAGAGATAAGCCTTTTTTAGAGCTGCTACAAAGCGGAGGGCGGGGGAGAGGGAAATACGGCAGACAGGAGTTCTTTTTATGGCCTTTTCTTCTTCTCTTGGCAAGAATACTTTTCCATTCCAAGAAGACGAAATATATTTTTCTTCTACACTTATAACTACATGATCTGCTGCTTTTGTTACCGAAAGGAAAAGGATAATGTTATCGAAACTGCAAGTCTGACTCTTCAATTTTTAAACATTACAAGCCACAAACTGCAACTTGTCACGTAGTTTCGAAAGTAAAATGCATGCATTTTAATGCTTAGAAATAGACTGAAAGTGAAAAGTCATTTAGGGATCTTTTTTTTATCCTAAAACTTTATCAATAAAGTACTCTGAATATATTTAAAGTAAATGTGAGTCTGTCAGATAAGTTTTGATATGAATTTAGAAGGTTAAACCAAGATATTAAATCATATTTTTAATTAGAAGACGTTAAAATATATGGAAAAATATCGCACACTTATGGCATTTTTACTTTGCAGTTAATAAAAAATCTGTATCCCAATATTTTTACAAGTTTGACGATGAAAATTTCTTTATACATGCTGTTGTCTTAGTATAGATTATATATGTATATAAAATTTACAAACATACCATTTTATGAATATATTATTATAGCATTCACATTTTAATCTGTAAATTTACAACGAAAAGTATTTGCAAACACAAACTCCTTATTTATTCATTGTATAAATATTCTAACATTACTATACTTCTTAGATAGAGTTCCTTTTCTACTTTCACATACTGCTGCTTAAATATTTATATTTAATATGAAGAAATTGCCATTTTCCTCACTTTAATGGCGGTTTCTTAGTAATTATCTTGATGTAGAAAATATTCGCATAAAAAGGCGGCGCAGTGTGTATTTATTTTATGTGAATCTTGACTGTTTTAAAAGTTATCGACCAATCCTTATAATCTTTATCACTATTGCATTTATATCTCATGATATATAAGCCTTTAGATATCAGTGGCAAGAAATTCCATTTGAATTTATTCGAAGCAAATTTCATTTGATATTTGTAGAACGTAGTTTAAGCAATATTTGTTTACAACACTTTAGAAAGTGGGCGTAATCATAAATGCCAGTCATCCAGCAATGCATTCGGTAAATTATTCTAAAAATGCTCCCAATTTGAATTGAATAAACATTTCTGAGATTTCGCTGAGTTCCATTCATTCGAATTATTTTCCCTAAAGTTATTATAAACTTTGTTTTGAACCGGATATTCTATTAAATAAAAATTATA
>JAOUZG010016587.1:11499878-11540663 GCA_026289955.1 Argiope argentata | reverse complement strand
TAACGGTTTGGAAGACGCGATAAAAAAGTTTTGAGTGATGTTACTCAATATCCTCTTATACCATTTCTTGCTCCATTCAATCACAGTGACATCTAGTGGAAATTTGAGAAATTATTTCAACAGAAAATGTTAGACGTCGACCAGGGCAAGGTCGGCCACGCACCACTACAGCAACTGATGACCGGTATATACGATTAACAGCTCGTCGAAACAGAACAGAGAATGCTACTCAGCTGCAAAGACAGTTGTTCTTGGCAAAAGGACGAAGGGTGTTCAGACAAACAGTACGTAATAGGCTTCATGGGGGAGGGCTCTATGCACATAGGCCAATGGTCTGCATTTCGTTGACCCCAGGCCACCAATCCGTCCGAAGAAAATGGACTGCTGAACATCGAGATAGGCAGCAACATGATTGAAACCAAGTGCTGTTTACAGACGAGTCCCGATTCAGTCTGGAGTGTGACACTCGACATTTTCTGGTATGGCGGGAGAGGGGCACTCGAAATAACCCCGCATTCGTTCGTGAAAGGTCACAATACAGACGAGCTGGTTGGATGATATGGGGTGGAATCAGCATAGGCGGACGTACGGACCTGCATATCATTTGGAATGGCACTTTGACAGGCCGTAGATATGAAGACGAGATACTGCGCTCTCATGTCATCACTTACGATGGAACCATTGGCGATTCCTTTATTTTCCAGGTTGATAATTCCCGACCGCATAGAGCTCGTCTCTTGGAGAACATGTTTGAAGCTGAAACAATACAGCTTATGGAATGGTCAGCGTGCTCTCCTGACCTGAATCCAATCGAGCATGTTGGGGACATGCTCGGACGATGCATTGCTGCGCGGCCAAGGTCGCCTGTGACTGTCCCAAACTTGGAGATTACACTTCTTGAGGAATGGAACAGTATTCCCCAAAGTCTGATCGATAACCTCATCTCATTCATGGCAAACAGGTGTGCAGCAGTCTTAGCTGTTCGAAGAGACCACACGCCCTATTAAAACCCATTAAATTAATCAAAGAATTAAAGCTTAATTCCACATTGTTTTATTTTTTTCTCTGTATTGCGCATGGATACGCGTGTACTACCCATTGTATGCCAATACGTGGCTGTCTCGCACTGTTTTCTTGATTTTTTTTGCTTGCTCCCCTAATTGTTTTGAGCAGTGTACAATATATTCTCTTGGATCACCTTCCTCCCACCATAAGAACCAGGGAAATTTTTTATCTGAAGGGGAAAGTTTTATTTGCAAGAAAGCTCGTCTTATATCCGAAATCAATCCATATTTTCCCTGCCGAAATCTATTTAGAAGCTTAGGAATCAACTCCAAATAATTTGGACCCTTTTCAATACAATCGTTCAGCGACACTGAATTTCTTTGGCTGACACATCGAATACCGGGCGGATTCAACTAGTAGAGTTTTCCTTAAAAAGCGGGTCGATGCAGCAAAAAATGACCTTTATCCCTTATCAATTTCTCTGGTTCAACAGGTTCAATAATTTTTTTCGGATACCCACTCCTTGAATACATTTTCATACTCTTGGAGACAGTGTCGTTTTTGAAACGCCTTTATGCAAGATTTTAACAGCCTTTCAGCAAGGTTTCTATTTTCCGACAATTCAGGATGAACGTCTAGCCACGGGAGTGACACCTGACATCTACCCTCCTCATCTCTTTGTAACGAACGAATAAAATGATCTTTTGCCGCTTCTTCAATTTCCGACCTCGTCTGTGAAATACTCGGTTTCTTAATTCCCGGCGAGTCAAGTGGCCATAGGTCACAAATTTTCAAATGACTAACATGAAGCGATAAAAGTTCTTCATTGGTATTACAGCTTTCCCTCGTTCTTCCCATTATTGTCCATCCTAAATAAGTATTCATCGCAACGAGTCCACACGACAGATTTTTGACTTCCGCTGAAAACAGTTTCCCTGCATAATCTGCACCTATCAATCCGTGGATTTCATTAACATTGCTATCGTACAAACAGAAGTTTTCGTTTACTGTTAAATCACTTGGAAAAATTCCACAACTCTTAATTTCTTCTATAAGTTTCCTATTTTCCTATTTCGGAATCGGCGCACAAATAGATTTTTGTTCCATTACATTAAGCGTGCAGCCGAAATTATTTTCTACATTACTCATATTAGGAACATATTTTTTATGTTTTTCTTTTTTCTGTAAACCCCCAAATAATCCATGAACAACAATTTCCTGACCTATATCTTTTAATTTTAACTTACGCGCAGCAAATTCTGAAATATAACTACAAGAACTACCGGTATCAATTATTATTCTAATCAAATGTTTCTGTGTAGCTCCCGAAATATTTACAATAAGCTTTTGTAACATAACTCTTTCTCTGTTAGAAGTATTGCTTAAAGCGCTATCAGCTTTTTCTGTTTTCGAGGAATTCTCCCCTGAAGTTTTTTCTTTACCCATACACATTACAGTTACGTGTCTGCCAGAACATAAATCACACTTAACGTTAGCCTTGCAAGCCGAAGCAAGATGTCTTTTTTTTAATTTTATCATTTAAGCATCTAAAACAAGAGCCAGATCGCTTACAAATTTCTATCTTCGCATCCAGACTTAATTGGTTATTTATACAAGAAACTGCGCTATGTCTATTGGATTTACAAAATAGACACATCTGGTCGTATTCACTTTTCTTGCTACGAACAGACTCGTTAGTCAAAGCAGAGGCCGTTGATGGGCGCCTGTAGTCTGGTCGATTCATTTTAGCAGGTGGTTTCGGTTCCGAAACAGAAGTGTTTATAGTTAAGAAAGTTCGCTCTCTAGCCATGAGTCGTGAGGACAAAAAAATGTAATAACTCATCTGCTTCACAATCAGAAGTATCTCTTTTCGCTTTCATATATTCTTAAAGTAGGTCACGCGGCAATAATTTTGTTAATATGGGAAATAAAATACTTGAATAGCTCTCCTTTTTCACAGATAAACTTTCGAAACTTCTAATATGTATTTTCGTACATGATTAAATAGCTTACGGAAACTTTCTACATTATTATTTTTAATAATGTAAAAAGACTTGTTTGATGTAATTTTTCAATGTGTGCATTAATTAAAATATTTTTATCTCCAAATCTTAGTTTCAAAATATCGTTTGAGTGATCGTAATGTTCTGCTGTCAATTCTAATCCGTCGATTAAGCTAAAAGCAGAACCTCTCAGAAATGCCCTTAAATAGTTAAATTTATCAATTTTACTCAAATGTTCATTCTCGTGAATGGCAGATTTAAACGAATTCCAAAAATTTAACCATTCACTAATTTCACCAAAGAATTTTGGGATAGTTAATTTTGGTAATTTTATGCATTCATTTTCATTTTCTTTGTGTTTTGTTTTGGCTCGAATTATTCAGAGTAATATTAGAATCTTGCAAAGGATTATTAGATTTAAATTCGTTATTTATTTTCCAAATTAATCTAAGTGCTTTGAAGCGCGTTTTTGTTATTTTTTTCTTTATATTCTTCTACACGTAGGAATTCTTCTTCTGTTTCATCAATTTTAATCAAACTTTCAATTTGTGAATTAAATGCTCTTAATTCATCATCTTTATCTTTTAAAAGTTCCAAACATTCCTCTAGCTCTTCGGCTTTTACATCTGGATTTAAAGTGTCATTTTCGATTTTGGTTAATTGCTTCGGCATTGCAGCTCTTAAACAACCACGTTTACGTCTTAATTTCTTCAAATCTTCTTCAGACATTTTCAATTATGAATTTATTTCTATTGAAGTAAAGGTATCCTATAGATTCATCCATTAATTTTTCAATTCATCAATATGTCTGAAAGTCAGTGTTTACTTTCGTTTTTAAACATGCAAAATATATTAATTTACTCTTTTGCACATATGAATCATAATGTTTATAAATACTTATTACTCTTAAGTGGCGCTCCCTGTCCGGGCGCCAGTTGTCATTTTATCAGTAAAAAGGATGAAATTCAATTCTAATGAAGGTAATTGGGGCTTAACGTATTGTCCAGGACCGCCTTAGGAAAACTATTGGAAAAATTACTTCTCCAAAGAGTTAATTTTACTCTTCATAAGCAGCAAATATTACACCCACACCAGTTTGGTTTCACAGAAGGCAAATCAATAAATCATGCTCTTCGAAAATTGCTGGATGTTATCAAAGAGGCCAAGGCAAGAGAACATTATGTTTTAGTCATCTCATTAGACATCAAAGGTGCTTTTGACAACTTAAAATATGAAATTATAAGAAAAAGTCTCAGTAAACTTTATAAGAAAACAAATATCTCAGAAACCTTAATAAACATCCTTTCCAATCGCAAAGTGGCAATTCAAACAAGTGACGGTCCAGCACTTTGGAAGCAAACACAAGGTTGCCCTCAAGGATCTTGTACATCTCCTCTTTTTTGGAACATAGTTGCAGATGAAATTTTAAAAACAGATTGGCCAAGAGAAATTCACTTGCAGGCATATGCAGACGACTTTGCATTTGTCACCAGCGGGAGAACTCGACGCGAATTAGAAAAATACACAAACACAGCTCTTAAAACTTTTAAAATATGGACCGATAAAAATCAATTTGAAATATCAATAGAAAAATCACAATATTTACTTATAGGAAAATTGTCCAGAGGGCCAACTGTTCGATGGAATATCCAACCTCTAAGAAGAACATCATCTTTAAAATATCTGGGAGTAGTAATAGACGAAAAACTAAATTGGATCACTCATATTCAAGAACAAGGCTCTAAGGCTATCAGCCAATATCAACAACTTTGCCGCATAGCTGGTCCGCGCTGGGGATTACAGCAACAATTCAGAAGAATCCTGTATGAAACAGTCACTGAGAGGATGCTTCTTCATGGTGTAAATGCGTGGTCTCTTTCCTTATCTCCCAGGTTGGAGAGAAAATTAGCAACTATTCAGAGGATCTTCCTGCTATATATCACTGGTTCATATCGTACAACACCAACAGCTGCTCTGCAAGTTATCACAGGCATCATGCCACTTCACCTGAAGGCTCAACAAGAAGCCCTGTACATCAACATTACTTGCTTGAAGAAAGAAACAGAATTTGAAGCTGTAACATATGATCCAGGAGAATATGAAGAAAAAGTCAAAAATATCACCATCCACCCTTCTTTGTTTGAGGTAGAAAAGCAAGTCTCAACATTAGAACCCTTTAAAGAGGTTAACAATCTAACATTCTACACAGATGGGTCCAAAACAGAGCTAGGAACAGGTTGCTCATATTGCGCATTTAAAAACGGCACGAAAGTCCTCGAATGGAAAGGAAAATTGGAAGAATTTCATACTGTGTTTCAAGCCGAATTGCTTGGCCTCAAAACGGCTGTTTTACGAGCCAGTGAAGAGAATGAGAAGATTAAAATCTGGACAGACAGTCTTTCAAGTTTGCTGGCAATACAAGATCCCCATTCCCCTCATCAACTTGTCCGAGACATCCAGTCCTTACTCGTCCAAAACCCAAATATTCTCTTAAGATGGATCAAATCCCATGTTGGTCATAGGGGTAATGAAGAAGCTGATATCCTAGCGAAATCAGCAATCACTGATGGTGTATTGATGGAAGCTCCGAAACCCCGGTGTCATCTTAGACATCAACTTCAAAAAATTTTTATAAGAAAATGGCAAATTCTTTGGGATAGCGGAAACACGGGGCGTTCTGTATATAAAATTATAAAAACAGTAAAACTGCAACCACTCTCTTGGACTCGTGAAGAAATTTTATTTGTAACAGGACATGGTCCATTCCCTTCTTTTCTTCACCGGTTCCATTTATCAGAAAACGACTATTGCTCTTGTGGGGAAGTCGGTGATCCCATCCACTTTGCAACATCCTGCCCTTTTACGGTTTCATGGCACCTTCGAAAACCCTCAACTTCGCTAGAAAGTCTTTGGTTTAAAAGAGTTCTTAATAATTCATTATCCAAAAAAAGAATCATAAACATGATTAGATTTCTAATTGATCATGGAGAACTGTTACGGCTCGATTAAGCTCATAAATTTTTGAGTATCATTTAATATCACGCATTTTATATTAAATCCTTTTAACCCTTCAAGTTACTAATTTTTTTTAAAATTCTCTCATATTTTCATCCACATTGTACATTATGATATCATTCATCCATTTTGTTGTACTCCAGACCTTCTTCACTCTAATTTTTATCACTTATTGTTATGTTATATGTCTGTGTATTTTGTCTCTTGTATGTTTCTTTCCAATAATGTAACAACTTTGTAACGTTTTTTTTTTTTTGGTTTTTAATAAAGTCCACCTACATCTATACCAAACCGGAAAGGGGCCATTTGAGCCCTAGAAACGGAGGTGTGGTGTGGTATTAAGTGTTAAGTGTTAAGATTCTAATATGAAAAAATATATTTTGGATGTCTTTTCGCAAACCGATTGAGACCAAAATTTGACACAAACCTGAAATTAAAATCACACGATAACATACATAATTTCATAGATTTAAGTCATTGCGTTTATAAATTATTGTATTTTCATCCATACCTACAGAAAATGAGATAGATAGACAAACAAATGTATGACAATTTTACTTCAAAATATCATAAATATCTATCTATTAGATGCTAAATCTGTGTATCAAATATCATCTACCAAGCTCTTTGCGTTAAACAGACATACAATGGTCTTTTGAATCCATGTTGCTCAAAATTTGACAACAATCTTAATATTTGCTCGTAATTTCATTTGCCGAATTTCAACCGTCTAGTTGAAAGTGTTTTTAAATAATCATGTTCAAAGATAGATAGACGGAAGTTTATAACTCAGAGAGTTCTGAAATATGGAGATTCGTCAAAATCTCCAGTTCGAATTTTTTGTAATGATTAAAATAATTCATATATACTTTGAGTACTAAAACGTAAAAATATAAATGGTGAGACAGTAATTATAACTTCACTACAGAAATTTTTTTCTAATTTTTCTGTTTATTTCACAAGCAGTTTTATCTGTATATCGAGAATTTATTGTTAAAATATTCCAGACAGGTAATATATTCAGGAATTCATGTTACTTCTTATAAATATTTTCAAGAATAAGGATTTTTATTGAATATTTACGTCTTCATGTGTCGATAAATTACATCTTTCAGCAATGAAATAATACGAGAAATACTTTCACAGTAGTGGTATGATGATAATATCACTACTGTGTCGTATATTTGAGATCCGTTTCTTATGGTAACGTGCATGGCAAATTACTCTTTTATAGTGCAACTTTTATTATTTCGAGAGACAAAACTCCAGTTAAGAAATATCGGCACATTTTACCAATATTCTTAAAAGACATAACACACCGGAATGCTCTCTGATGTACTTACTGTCCAGCTTCAGAAAAGCTCCTTTTATCCCATAAAATCGAAAAATATTTCTTTCTCTATTTGTAGAAATGCTATATAATGTGTCTCGGGCTTGAAATCAGTAAAAGTCAATTTTTTGGAGTTTATTATGTGGGTTTAAAGCGTCTTTTATATGTGGCCATAACGATAATGTGTTTCAATAGCAGTTTCCGCAGCTGTTATCAACGGCCTTCAAAGTATATCACTGCAATTTCTATAACCTGTTGTTTATTCATAGAAGACTGAAAAGGAAATATCTGTTTCTCACAGCATTGCGAAACGACATTGAATATTTATATATTTTGTAAGCATTGAATATTTAACATATTGAAACAATTATGTTTGTTTAATATCGTATATTTTTTTTAAATCAGAAAATATTTTCAAAGAGTTGCAGTAGAAAATATTTTCAAAGAGTTACATTAAAAAAATATTTTCAAAGAGTCGCCGTAGAAGATATTTTCAAAACAGGCTTGTATTGAGCTAACGGTAATCTTCGTAGCAAAAGAATCAGTATTTTATATCTTTATTCATTTTATACATTTAAATAATTTTTTATTATTATTTTTGTGGTAGATATTATGTTTAAAACGTTTCACACATTAAAAATTTTGGAAAAAATTTCAAATTATTTCATATTTGCATCTAATTTAAAAGTATTTTGTATGTGGTAATTGAAGCTATTGCTGGTACTTATGTAACTGCCTTATATTGTTCAGTTGTTCTTAATTTGTTTTTCCAGCTTTTGACATTGTTATTAAGTCAATGAAATTTTAAATAAGAAACAAATTAAGATAGTTTTCCACGTTTACTTAGTAATATTTTAATTAAGTGAACTTTTAGAAAATTAAAGGGGATTTACTAAATTTTTAACATAATTTCATTAAAATAAACTACATTTGAATCTTTAATTAAATGAGTACGAATAAAAGAGATAATATTAAGAAAATTTTTATAAACCTTTAAATTCCGAATCAAATTAAACCTTTTAATTTGATTGATTCATTTAAAATTAATATACGGCAGTTTATAAGCAGGAATATCAAAAAAATATATGTTGCTGAAGGTCATAATAACAGCTACAAATCTTCATTGCGTTTCATTACCTTGTTTTCAGATGCAATAGCATACATACCTAGAGGAATTAACGATTCGGATATTAAAGCAGATCTTGTTGAAATTAACAATAACCGAAAGATGAACTTCTTTTCTTTCTTGTATAAAGCTAATATTTATTTATTATTTCTCATTTATCTCAAATAAATACCTTTATTCAATTAAAACGAAGCAATTCCATGACTCAGGCACAGAATTTCTCAACATGTATAAATACCATTCACTCTTTGAAATCCTGTAAAAATAATAGTGTAGATGCCGAAGGCAAGTTAGTTAGTTGAATTGTTAAGTTAGCTTAGTTGAACTGCATGAAACGTTATTTTAACGTTAAAAGCAATTTTATTTTTCTTCATACTACCCTAATATCCTAATGCTAAGTTTGGTACGAAATACAAGTAAAATAATCTTTTTTAATCTAACATACTTTTGCATGTATTATTTCAACAGCCATATTTGTGTTTCCGAACTTCAAAATCCTCTTCGGCAATCGCTCCTGACAAATCAAACATAAGAGGAAACTCATTACATACCATTTTGTGTTATTATGTTAGTACTGTAGTAAATTAATAACTAGTTAATGAACTAAACATTTCCCTTTCCTTTAAACAAATAATTTTTTAAATATCAAAATGAAGCCTTTTCTTCCTTCCTCCACTAGCATCAAGATTCAATTTTGTAAGTAATTATGACACAAATAGTTCACTTCCGTAAATACATTCTCCACTTCATTAAGATTCAGGATATTTAATGCAAAACTTAATAACGTGTTTCTTTAATTATCGTCTCCAATGATTTTAAATTAGATTTAAAGTTTTCTTTCATTAATTAGTAATAATTTTAATTCTAAGAGAAACTTCCTCAATCAATATCCACAATATGAGGCCGATGTTTCTCTTTCTTTTATCATGAAATATTTAATTATAAATTTGTTCATTATCGGAAACTTTTGGCCAACATTAGATCAAAGTAAACGATGAGCTCTAAGAAGTTGAAGGGGGAAACAAGCACACAGTTAATCATTCCATAAACTTCGTATTTACATAAACTGCTTATTAGTACTCTTCTCTCGGCTTCTAAATATCTTGATTTGGCTTGTTCTTTTTCTTTGTTACACAAACACCGCTGCATTTCAATGATTTTTATAACTCAGTTTCCCCACGAAACAAAAAGAAATGATTAATGTGATCTTCTTGCCCTGAGGACTGATTCATTTTTAATTAAATTTCTTTTCCAGATGGATGCAATAATGTTTCGACACACTCTGGAAGCGACTTGAAACTTCTGCTGCATTAGGAGCGGAATAAAAAAAAATAATAGAATAAACAAGAGCAAAATTAGCAATCACATATTCTCATAAATTGATTTCAAATAGGATATTCTTTATCTGTTGTTGATACTATGAAAAATAACAAATTACTTTTATTATACGCGAGGAAAGGTTTGAAAAGCTATTAGTTTTAAACTAATATATTTTAATGGAAGTATTGCTTTTGAATGAGTGTAAGGAAGCATGGTAAATGAAGGATTATTGATGTTTGGGCAAAGAAAAAAGATGATTAAGTTGATCATGAAAATAAAGCTTTGTTTGCATCTTATTTGAATACAGGGCTTCAAATCTCTTGCAGATGTTTCTTTAAAGCGTTTTTTTCACTTTATTTTAAATATCAATCAAATTCATTTTATTCTTTTCAGTTTAATGTTAAATTTTAACTTATAATGAACAGTTCATTGATATTTTTAATATTAGACTTTTCTTCGCGATTTTCGGTTTTGGGAAAACACTGAATATTCCTGCAGAATTGCTTATTGAAATTCTTATTATTGATCTAATAATTTCTAATTTTATACTACTGAAACTCAGAATAGACTTAACATTTTTTTAAAATTCTATAGCAAACTTTCCATAATTCCTTAATTTACTTCCACGATTTCTTTATTTTTCTTATTCTTTTAAAATTCAGAACTTTCAATTAACATTTCTCACACAAAGGATCTTGATTCCGATGAGATTTTATATATATAAAATATCAAATAATTTTTTAAATCAAAGGCAAAAGCATCGAGCTGAAACTGGAGAAATAAAAACTTTGAAGTAAATATTTTTACAAAAATAAATAAATAACCAAATTAATTATTTAATTAACATGATTGATTAATTTTATATTAATTAATAGCTTGTAAAACTGATGAAACTCTTTCAATATTTTGTGAAAATTCAAACAATTACATTAAAGTGAAAAAATTGAAAAAAAGTGGATTGTAATATTAATTTATTAAATAATCAGAGATAGAGATAAATTTTAAATATTAGACAGAAATTTATTTTATTTCAATTATATTTTTTATATTCAAGGATAATTTCAATTCAAATAGAAACCATTAGTCCTGACGTAGAAAATTTGCGAAACACGTTAAAATTTACTTGAATTTTATTTATGTGCGCAATTTAGTACCTGGAATTATCGCATGCAATTTACTTTCTTTGAATGTTTCTTTAGAAAAAGAAATGTAAAATTTGTGCAATTTTATAAAAAATCTATTACTTTATCCACTTTAGAATGCTTAAAAACTACACGTACTTTTAATTATTTCAATATAATTACAATGGGGATCAAATTGATAATTTTAAAGTAAAAAGAAATTTAATTCATTTTCAAAGTCAGCTTTAAATATCTTAATGTTAATTCTACCCAAAGATTAGTCAATATTTTTACAAATGCAAAGAACACATATTTACTTAAAATAAGCTTGTTACGAAACAAAGAATACGAGTAAAGAATAAAGTAATTAAGCCATGGGGAATATTTTATTTCTTAAGAAAGCATATCACAGATATTAGAATGATGAAAAAAGCTGTCTTAAAAACAATTCCCAATAGACAGTAAAGAATTTAACTCAAATCTGAAAAAAAAGTCTCTTAATATTAGAAAAGTTTTTTTTTGTATCTTTTATAATACGAGCGATAAAAGAGCGCTTTATATCTGGAGGGTCGAAAACGATATTTCAGGAACATTTTGAGTAAACTATCAATTTAATGTCTGCTAAACGATTCAGAATTCTAAAGAAAATAAAAAATGCAAATAAAATGTTATGACAAGATGACCGGCGGCATTAACTACTCAATTTCAGGAGTTGTTTCCGCTGTGTCGTATGTAGATTTTTGGAAATGTGGAGTATCGTTACTTGAACTCTCGACAATCGCGTCAAGTCACTTGAGGCAAGTATTAAATAAGGGTGCGTTCTAAAAGGGAAAACAGAATCAGCAAAACTATTTAAATCTCTTATCAGCATTATAACATCACAAAAAGTCTACTGTTATTTTCATCACTCAGTTTAGAATAAAGAATTTATCAACAAAATTGTAAGAAACGAGATACACAATAGTCGAGTATTGATATAATAAAAGGTTTTCAAATTTTTACTCTCGAATATGGAAATACTTGCTAAGAAATTTGTTAATAGCGAATAAATACATTTGTTTTTGATAAGAAGCTCTCGTTTTCTTTCAGCAACACAACGTATCATGAAATTCGCTTCATATAATGTTATCTGGTAAAGGTAATTTTTTTCTCATTTAGTTTATGTTGGACTTCAAAAATATATATCAGGAATGCAGATTTTTACTCAATCTTTTTAAATAGCCTCATTATCTATTTCATTTACAATTATTTTCTTTCCCTCATATTTTCTTTTAATATATGCTACATTTACATACTGCAATTGTTTGATTACGAACAATAAACCCATTGTACATAAAAAACAATATTTTATAGAACTACATGATAAGAAAACATTTAATATCAATATTTTTAATGAGTAACATAGTGCTTGCCTAATGGATAAATGATCTCAGGGAAAATCATTGCAATAATTAAAAAAAAACTTTTACAGAAATAGTGACAGACAAGGTTTAATTTTTAGCATTTTTATGGGAGTAGAATTTTACAATGTCATTATATTTAAAATCTTTTTCACTCTTAAACCAGAATCTTGACTTTATATATTGTTTTAAGACAGATGAATGTATCATTTTTTGCGCTAAATTTTAAATCACAATGCTAAATATCCGAAGAAAATTCTACTGATTTATGTATATTCTTCATAAGAGGATTCTTAAGCCTTTTTATCAAATTTCCAAATTAATCTTTATGACATTCTTATTATCCTTTTACATCAAAACTAAACATGTAAATTTATATAGAAAAATTCACTACAGATTCAATTTTCGATACGAAATAAAATGTTGTTTCATTTATCAACAGGTTGTTTAAGATGATGAACATCCATTTTCACAAAGTTTCATTCTAACATTTGAAAAATAATCAAATTTTCAAAGAATGTTCTTCACACAAATTTAACTTGTTATATTCATATATGCATACTTTTACGCTACTTCAAGCATCTTATTTTGGTTTTTTGTTGTTGCTGAAAGAAGAGACGACACTTATTTTATAAACGCCTGCGGAGTTTTATTGAATACCGGGGATGAGTGAGGGTTCTAAACAAGCAAGCAATCCTCTTAAGCTAGCTTCCCAAGAGAGGAAGCGTTCAATGTGATTACGATTTCCAAGCTTCAGGCCCTAAAGAATTAGAAGTTGTGGTCGGGGCTTTCATCGAAGAGAACAAGAAAGAATTTGATTTTTAACTTGTATTTTTAAATATAAATAAAAAAATGCTTGTCAATTTTATCCTAAAAATGTGGAGTAAAAGCAATTATTAGGTGATAAAAAGCATCTATTCAGAACCTGAAGTAGATTATTTTCCATATTCTATTTACGAATTTTATATGATTAGTTATGGTTAAAGTAACACACACACACACACACACATATATATATATATATATATATATATATATATATATAACCGCAAAAATAAAGACTGTTATAATTCACCAATAGCTCAATTGGCAGAGCATTGGGCTGCGAATCTGTTGGTCCCTGGTTCGATTCCCGATCAGCACATTTTATCCAAAGACTGGAATTTTAATTTAAAATTGATCTTATTATTTCTCTAAAATCAAGATGATTCTAAAACTTTTTTACTATTCGAGTGAGAGGATTCTAGAATGTACTACTGAGGTGTAAAAGCTGAGTTCCACGACTTCGGCTGCGTTCTGTTCTCCGGCGAGTTGCTTGGTGCTAATAAACGCAATTGTTTCTAACTATCCCTTGTCATTAATTCATTCTTCCTGACAATATATTTAAAGTTAAACATCTATGTCAAAATCAAAGTTTATGTTTAAGAAGTAAGCAGGAATACGTTTCGAATGCATTTATTTCAATATAGTGGCTGATTCAACATTCTATTGCAAGTTTTAATTAGCGCTATAAAGAAATTTTGCTTTACATCTGAAGATTTCTAAGGAATTATTTCAATGATTTGATAATGTACAAAGAATTACATTACTATAAAAAACATGATTGAAAATGTTTATTTATAAAAGATTAAATATCCATTAAGTAATAATTCATATAAAGCGCTTAATGAATGATTTATTTTAATAGTTCTTTTACATGCATAACATATTATAAAAGAAAAAAAATCTCTATAATTACTGTCCTTTGATGTTAATTTAAAAAAGGCAACACAATGTAAGATTCTTAACATTGGTTTGATTCTTATCAAAACGTAAGATTCTTATCATTTTTTATATTTTTATGACTTATTAGCTTATGCAGAAATCTAAGAATTCAATATACAAAATATTTAAATTACTAGTAGATTTCACCAATAAAAGCTGTTGTAAAGATCAAAATGTTTTTAAAATACCAATAGATCTCGTTTAAAAAATTCTAACTAAGAAATTCTCTGTTGTTAAGATCGGACATATAATGCACTACATTTTGGACGGAATGCAATACAATTTGCGCACAACCTTTGATAAAAAGTGTAGTTGTACTAATATTATAATGAATATCAATGAACTCTAATAATATCTTTTTCAAATGCTTTTCCAAACTAAAAATAAATAAATAAAACATATTTTTAAACAGTTTTCTGAATTAGTTTTAAATATAAACTAGTACTAAAAAGGTATATTTGGACATTTTAAGAACTCAAATTTCAGTCAGTAAAAAAAATTTTTTTGAAAGCATCAGAAATGTAAGAAAATAACTCTCAATTGTGCAATCCATGAAGAAATCTATTAATGTAATAGTATGCAATATCTTACAGAAACACATGTGTTTCAAAGACTCCTGACTTCTCATTAAAAAACGAGGCATTAAAAAACAGTGGAAGGTTGTTTTCTTTTACAGATTTTTTAAAAACTAGTTAAGCTATTTTTGTAATCGTATTTTTGGAGAAATACATATTGGAATAAAACAATTAAATAGAAATTCTCATTAAGTAACTTCTTATCAACATCAGATTCTTGTCACTGTTACTTATTTTATTTCATTTATTTATTTTTTGAAAATTAAATAAACCACTGATTACATATTTAAGATGAATCATATATTTATTTCATCTTGATTGTTCACTGGAAGTCAACAAAAGATGGTACATGCTATTACCATGTTATTTCTTCTAAAATGTGTAATAAATATGGCCGTGAGTCAAAGCTATCAAATATCACGTGTTCAAATTATTTCCAAAATTTGTTCAAGCTGCCTAGGTGAAAAGAAGGGAAATAATGCCATATTTACCGCAACGGAAATAAATGCATGTTCCAAACTTAAATATTTGCTAACCTGTTAATGATAGGTAAAAATTACACAGAAAGCGACACAAATTTGAAAAAAAATAAAATAAATGCTGCCCTTTCGGAAAGTTCCCAGCTGCTGGCAACGACTATCATTTCTTCTCAACCATGTTTACTTCCGTAAATTCCCCCTTCAGTAAAAGAGAACAGACTTCCAGGATGACTTTTACAGTTTTGGAAAGATAGAGCAATATCAATAACGTTGAGTAGAAGCCGTTCTCAGTCATTCGATCATAACAGCCTCTCCTCCAAAACTGTGGGGCTCAAATGACTGGGAAGCAAAGCCCCTGAAAAGGAGGGGAGCAATAACAGCCTTTTTGTCAAATTTCCTTCGCCAGCTGTAACCTTAAAAGAAGATAAACTAGGCTATGAAGATCGGGAGCTGAAGTACGTAGCAAAGAGGGAAACAGCATTTTCAGAGTCGACCGGCGTTATAGTCGGAGTAGGAGGAAATTGAGAATGTGCCCAGGTTTCCAACGCAAGCCTCGCATATTTTTTCAAGTGTTATTCTGTTAAATAGCATCCTAACTTGGATAAAATGCTTCGCACTTCGCGAGAGATAGAGGTTCGTGATTTAAAATGTAACCAAAAAAAAAAGTGCGGGCTGCTTTTTATATCACAGCAGGTGAAAACGTACGACAAACATGGCTGTTAAGAAGAGGTTTTGGTTATAGTAAATCATCTCAGCTGTTTGGAGGTTTTGTTGCTTTCATAAATTTTATTCCTTGCTGTGAATTATAACTAGATGCTTCTAAATGCTTTAAGAGATATAAGATCTTATTTTATTTTATACATAAAAGGTGAAACACCCATATTAGTAATATCACTTGAATAATACATTTAACTTAAGTAAAATCTATCGATTAATTACAGTTCAGGAATCTAGATTTATCTTTTTTAGGAAATTTGATTCATATAAATATGGACATTTAAGTGCCTCCATTTCTGTTTAAGATTCTGTACATTTTTTTTCTTTTTAAAAAATTACATCGCGTAATGTATAGACTGAATTTCAATAATAACGCTCTATTTTTAAAAAAATCAGGAAGACCTGGCAATTTCGACACATGAAATAGTTAAAACTACCTCAATCTATTATTTGTTTATTGCTTTTATTTGTAAAACTTCACGAATAAAGTTCTCCATTTAAAAAGATTAACTGAATGAAACTTGCTACTTCGTATAAAATCGCGAAAAGATCAAAATAACATTTTTTGTCCTTCTATTAATCTCTTCTCTACGGGTATTTAATCATATTGTTTATTTGAAGTTAATAGTTTTAAAATTAACATTTGCTCTTTTTCATCCAATTTGATATAAAGCCTTTTAAAAAATCGAAGATTAACTCCATTAAATTTTCGATAGGATTCAAGAAAATTAAAGGAAAAACAAACATTTGATTACATTAGTTCCAATACGAAACTAACAGACGAGAAAAATAGATCCTATAAGGCAAAAAAATCAATTGATACACCTGTGTAAACTGTTAAGTGCATACATCGAAGAATAAACATGCCTTTTTATTAGTTGCAATATATGCTTGAAATCAATTGACTGATGAATTCTAAGCATAAATGTATAAAAAGTGTTGGAACTCAGTGCATTAATACAGACTTACAATGAAATTCTCTTTAAAGGACATTAAAAAAATGTAACTAACATTTTTTTTTTAGAATTAAGTATTAAAAAAGACGCCTAACTTGCAAGAATTCATTTGAATTTCTGAAGCTCAGAGGATTTCTGTTTTATTTTCTTATTGTAAATTTTGATAAAAATTAATGGTGACAGACTTTTCTAATCTTATTTCACATAGAAATATATGATTCAAAAAAATCTGGCCTTATGTTTTAACTCCACCCCCCTTTTATATATACAAGCCCTCAAAAGCAGATTCAATACATATTTTATGCATTCATATTCATAATCTTCTTGAAATATGTTCCGCCTGAATTACAATAAGCATACATTTTATATGCTTTAAAAAAACTTTTTTTATTAAATTGAACTCGGATATATAGTTCAATTGGATATAATTATTAATGCCAACTAATTCAAAGCATAAAAATTATCTATAACAATAAGTTTTAGATTAGTAACTTATTTAATTGAATCAATAAGAATTTATTTTAATTAAAAAACAGAGATCATATTAAAATTATTTTTTCACCAGATGTAACAGAAAGGTGAAATTTATTTCAGAGGCAATCACAATTGTTGAGATAAACCATTGCATTTAATTGTAAAATATTACCTCCTAAACACAATATAAATTGTATAATACAATACAATGAAAATATCATTGCAAAATGACATCAAAGGCAACTCATCATCCACACATGAATCAAAACATATAATTTAAGTTACAAAAATAAAAAAATAATTTTTTAAAGCGAGAAAATACTCAAATTTTCAGTTATTATGTGGTTATTCAATGTTTAGGTTATGCCTGTATGTAATGTAGAATTGGAGCAATGTAGTAAATGTGCTAATAATATTAAAATGTTAAATAAAAATTGAAAAAGATAATTTAAATTTTTTTAATCAAGTCAAAGTCGTATCAAATAATTGATGCACGCTATTTCTAATTCTAAATAAATACATTATTTAATTGGGAGTAAAATTATACACCAATCCCATTCCGAAACAGGCCATTGAAATAAATAGGAGGCAAATGAAAGTATATTTATAAATAAAAAAAATGTTGACAGTTTATAAAAGAGGAATTCTTAACATTTTCTATGCCCCAAATACTTTATATATCCCTAATTAACAATATTAAGTCACCTTTAAGATGTAGAATTTTTATGATGTAAAGAAACATCGTCATTTTATAAATTGAGACATTTTAAATAAAACCCAGACGTGATAACTAGAAATACAAAATTTTTATTCTCACTAATATGAGCGCCATATAATGTCGCCAATATAATTACCTTAACACAGAATCTTAAATGTAATTGAATTTATTCTCAACACCATTTTCAGAAAATTATGAGATAAGACACAAATTAAAATAATTGGGTTAAGGAGTATGGATGAGAGAAAATTTCTTGCTTTGATACAAAATGAGTCGCAAGGGAAGCATATTTTTAACAAAATAGAGTTTTCTACAGTTTGAAGGTACGAAATTCTCAAGACTGTTAAAAATTACATTGTAATTGTTAGAGTAGCAATAATAATAATAAATCATAGTTTATGGTTTTAAGTAATATGCATATTGTTTCGATAAACTAAATAATAAATGTATTAAGTAATTTATTTAAAATTTCAGGCAAAGCGATTATTGTACAGTGTACTTAAAATTTTCTTAATGATATTTATATTTCAAAACACAATAAAGATTACAGTGGTATTATGACTTGAATATACATAAGAGTCATTGTGGTTATACAAACACGTATGGAGGTTTTGTATGTCCTCAGATATAACTGGATAGAATTCATTCAAATTTTGCACACTTATTAAATAAGATATGAAAAGGAATATCATAGAATTTTCAAAGCAAAAAAAAATAATTAAATATTCAACTAATAAGAAAATAAGCTAACATTTTGTATTTTTTTTCTTTTGAACTACTCAATAATTATTATCAAAAATTTCTCCTTTAGTTTATTAATCGCTTGGCACTGCTCTTATTATTCTTAGTGTTTTAATCGTGTTCTAAACAACGCTTAGGTCAATTACTGAAGCAAAAATTTTAAATAATTTATATATTATAGTATTTTATAAAAAAAGTAGTTTCTACATTAAAAACATTGTACTAGAAAGGATATTAAATTCGAACAAAGCAGGGTATATCAATTAGTTAATAACAGTTTGGTAATTCGTGCCAGGATTAATCATCTTATAGAGAAACAATATTTTTGAAGCGCGTTATGTTTAAAAGACTATAATTATACGTAATTGTATCACTTCTAAATCAACTAAAATTATAAAATTACAAATATTTATTTATTTGACTTAACTCAAATGTGGTCAAGACGCAAAAAAGTGTTTCCATAATGGTAAAAAATATTTTTGAAACACAGATTTTAGATTTAACTTGAATAAAAGAAACACTTTCAAAATTTAATACGGAAGTGCATTAATTTGACTTTGCACAAATAATTGACTTTATTCTGAATAAAAGTTCGAATTTGTTCTGTTTATACAAACTGAATTCTTTCTGATATTACCTACTTCTTATATCAGTAATCTTTTCATAATTCTTTTTAGATTGTACGAGTTTTTGACGAGAACTTTATTTTTTATAAATTAAAACGTTCTTTTGTTGTAGCGAAAAATATTATGTTCGTACAGGGACAAAGTGCTTTTGTGCATTAATGTTTTTTTAATATAATTTATAAAATAAAAAGTCCTTCAGTCTTATTCATCATTACATACCACTATAGAGAAACGATTTCTTAATTAAAGGCTATTCAAAATATTTATAATACCAAAATCTGTTATTAAAATTTACAGTAAATTGGAATTTAAAATCCATAAATTGCATTAGGAATACAAAAATTGTAGAAAAAATGTGTCTGACAAATATTTGAATGAATAAAATAGGGTTGTAAATGTATTTAGGCATATAATTTATAGTTACCATGCTTTAAGAAAGAATCAAATAAAAAAATATACAATGATATTAATTTGAACTGAAACTGAAAAAGAAAATTCTAAAATGATCATGTTTTCATACTTTAAATTGCTTAAACACCTTTGAAAATTATAACCAATTTCTTTTTATTCGGATGAAAAATGTGCAGTAATTGTTATTTATATACACATATAAAACGGCTTGACAAAAAAAAATATTTAAATAACCCATGGATAAAATAAATATAATATTTGTTAAATTTTTAAACAATATAACAATTAAAGTTGATTTTGCCTTCTTCTTGCTGTAATTTCGTTACTCGTAGCATTACAACTAAATCCTTATTTTCTCCAATCAAAACATTATTAATAGCATGCAAAATAAATTATGATGTTTATTTTCTAGAACACGCAATGATTTCTATAATTTAATATCGGCATTTCTCATTCATGGTCTAATAATTTGTTTACGGTTATAGTTGGCATTTAATGAGCAAAGCTCATTGAACCACACATCATACTAATAGGAAACCTAACATAATGACTTCAATGGAAATACGATTATTGCAGTGCAATTCAAAAGCTTATTAAAGAGGGTCCTTTGTTCATGAAAAAATATGTTATTAGCATTTCGTAGTCATTCGTATTAATTAGTGGTTATAAATTTAACGATGTTTATTGTTTAGATTCGAAAACGATTCGCTAGTGTCGAATTATCCAGGCTGCCAAGCCATTGATTTTGTGAATAATCCGCAAATCTCGCCTACGAACGGGGTCTTTCCTTCTCAAATTATTCCGTTTCAAGTTTCACTGTACGGTATGTTGGACTCATAGCTTCAAACAGGCATTTGCTGTTTGATTTAGGAGACTTGTAACGTCTGCCTCTTTGAATGGTATTAAAAATTAAATCTCGGAATTGGATTTACACTTTCGAGTAATGAAATTAATTTCTATTGAATTTATCTTTCCAATGAAGAGAGTATTCACAATTTTAATATCATTGTTTACTACATCATTTTATTTCATGATGTAGAATTCTTCAGCTTTAAATGTTAAATTGATTAACCTAAAAGGTTCTTTGTTAAGAAAAGTTGAAATAGTTATTTCTACTTAAAATGCTCAAGAGAAAAAGAAGCTGCGTGATAAAAATAGAGAAATCGGGTTTGAATAAAAGCCCTTTAAAGCTTCTAATAAAACCCTTCTAGATAATACACCCTTCTAGATAATTTCTCAGAATCCTTTGGGCGGCGGTGGCTTGATGTAAGGTCTCGGCTTTGGAACTGGAGAATTTCAAGTTCGAGACACGATTCTACCAAAAACCACCCTGCAAGTAGGTCCGTTGCATGTTAAATCTGCCGGGACCGTACGTCTTCTCGTTATTGTGGTGTGGGAAATTCGAGAGAGAGTGCGAGTTGTGGTGTCCTCCTCGTCATCTGACCATTGTTCAAAATTACAAGGCCTATCTCAAAGCAGCCCTAGTGTTATTTTAAAAGGGTCGTCAATATAATTAAATCATGCCAAGCTAAATTTTGTAGGATACAATCCATAAAATTTGCAAAAAATCCTTCATGAATAATAATAAAACCATTTTGTTTTATTTCACCAATAATAATATAACTGAACTTCTCAGAATCCATTATTCCAAAAAAAATCAGTTTAATTTTTCATTTGAGTTTTTCATTTATTTTAAAATTAATTTAAATAAAGGAAAATAATTTTTTATTTCTGTAACACAAAATTCGGAGTTAGTAAGCGCAAAATGAGCAAGTTTATGTTTTTTAATTAAGTATTAGTAAAGATTGCGAAAGGCAATTAAATATTATCAGAATAAAGATTATAATGCATAATTGTATAGTTACAGTCATGCTTGTACAAAATAAATACTTTAGTCAAAAAGAATAAAAGCATTTTTACTTAATATCAAGGCACCTAAAAATATCTTATCAATTAGTAAAAATGTAATAAATATCATAAAACTAAATAATTTTTTTAATTAATGCATTTATTGTTTAATTAATGTATTTCTTTTCTGAAAAGACATTTAAAATTATTTATTATCATTAATATTTTTAAAGCTGTCTTAAATGTTAAAGCTCATGAATGCTCATAATCGTTCTGTATAACAATTGTAACTTTGATTAGTTCCATAACTAAAGAGATTCATTGTTGATAATTCTGTAAAAAGCGATTTAAAATAAATTGCCGTATACAGTCTATATGATAATTCGATAACTAATAAAAAATATGCAGTATTTCTTAAAATTATTTTCAGCATTATTTTTATTGAACATTTCGTAATCCCCGTTCACCACTAAGCATCAAATGGGGCTTATAGAAGATGATAACATATTCTATAAAGACATCACATACAGAACGTCATCTCATCATCACATTCGCTTGCACAGACCATTTTACGGGTGGGGGGCACATTGAAACAAGTCATAGATAGAAAAGAATCTATCTATGACCATGCCCAAATCGGGACTCGAAACCCAGGATGCTCAGATCACGGGGAAAACTCGATGCCTCTATGGCAGGACGTCGTCTCAGCATCATTTAATAGAAAGTAAAACTATTTCTGTGTATATAATAAATGTTTAGGCTATAATTAATCTTTTATCTATGTAATTCACAAATATATATATATATATATATATATATATATAAACTAAAATGCAGATTAAGAATTATTTCCTTACAAATTATTAAAAAGAAATATTTCATTTAAATTTTAAGTAAAAATATCTGATAAGAAAATATAATTGAAAAAAAATCCCAAAATTATAGATGAAAAAGCACACAAAGCTATTGAAGAATGTGAAAAATATTTTTTTATCCAAACAAGATTCTTCACTTAGCTGATATCGTGGAAACGAAACGAGAACACGAAATCTGTAAGTGAGTCCCGTAACTCGATAAATGGAAGGTCATATAGATAGATCGTCGTCTCTTATTCAGATTTATTGAAACGGAATGGATTTGCGATAGATCATCCGGAAGAATTTAAATTTCGCCTCAAACTTTAAAAGAGAGGATAGGTGAAGGGAAAATGAATAAAAAAAAAAACATATCAAAATCCTTTCGCCCTAAAGCCTATTCTCGACTTGTTGACACAGAGACCGAATAAAGGATTTGCCATACACAAAATTAAAATTCTTTAAATGTCGCTGGCATAAAGCGTTATCTAGGGTAAAGCCGAGTTGCAAGTTGAATGGTTATTTTCTCAGAGGAGCGGCAGGCGTGCTGTCAATTCAAATCAGCAGAAGGACTGACTTTTTGATGGAACAGGAAATAAAAGGGGTGAACAAGTTTCAGTTGCAATCCGGGAAGAAAACTTCATTTCTTTACACGATAGTTCTTTTGGAGGTATTAGGGTTATCGGCACTGGGAGAGAAGGCCACGGTCGTTTTTCTTGCTCAAGTAGCTCCCTTTCACCCAAAAAGGAATTCTCAACTCTGAAATTTAATTTATCACTTTCTTTGCAATTTACATATAACGAAAGTGGATTCTCTTTAACTGCTTATTTTATGGGGGTATCGCTGCTCGGTTTTATTCGGCGCTCGCAGTAGGAGAAATGCAATTCAGGTAGAGAACTGGATGACTGATGCTGATTTTCTTCCTAACGTCGATGAATATATTCATTCGGGAGCTCAGTATAAAGCGGCCACCAGACAGCCTGAAATATAGCTATAGGAGTAGAATTCCACATCAACTGGTGATAAAGGGGTGCCATCTATAAAATAAGTAGCATTTCGGTAAAAAATTACATGAATTACGATACAGTGAGAACAGAATACTGTGTTTAAGAGGTGAAAAAAAAGTTTTTTACGACTTCTTTCTGTTCTCCAGTGAGTTTCATTGAAAGAACAGCCGTTTTGTTGTAGACAATTGCTTGTTTTATTCTTCTAAACAAAAAAGCTCCATTTTCTCTTCGTCTTTTAAAGCTGTTTCATTCGTGCCTTATGCTAATATTTTTTTTATATATATAGCGCTGATTTCTTTATTTTTGAAATACAAGTACCTAAACAAAACTTAGCTGCCTAAAATGTTGCTTTAGCTTTGAAACGTCAGACTAGTTTTAATAATAATTAAATAAAAAGATTGCAAATACAATGATAATACGATACAATTTAGTTAGATATGTCTATAGAGAAACAATGACAAAGAAGAATTAAGAGGCATGTTTATTAATAAGGCAACTTGACTAGGAAATACAAATCAGAAATTACAAATTTTTGGAATCTCTTTCTTATGACATTTCAAGTGTACGTTTTTGAGTTTCAACAAATGTTTTCAAAATTATTGTAGATGTTTTTAAGATAAAACTTATTGTTATTTATATTCAATACAATGATAATATGATAGAATTTAGTTATATATATCTTTTACGAAACAATGACAAAAAAGAATTAAGAGGCGTGTTTATCAATAAGGCGAGTGGACTGGGAAATACAAATCAGAATTTACAATTTTTTGGAATTTCTTTCTTACGACAATTCAAGTGTACGTTTTTGAGTTTCAACAAATGTTTTCAAAATTATTGTAGATGCAACAACTTAGTTCATTATAAATTTTTTTAAAAAAAGCGTTAAATTATTTTCAATTAATCTAAACTTTTGAATCTGAAAGTAATAGTATAAACTTATAGTTATAGTAATTTTGTGGTTCATCTCCTAAACCTTGTTTAATTTTCCGATTGTCTCAATAAAGGTTTCATAGTAATTGCAAAGTTCATCATCTTTCTGGTTTTTGCTTTGCTTCGAAATATGTCTATTCTATGCCAAAAGAATGATCCAAACTGTTATCAAAGAATGTCATTTGTAGTATTTTGCTCTTTCCAAAGTTCAATAAGTTTTTAACTGCTTAAAAAAATTGTAGCGTTCTAAAAACATTCTCAATTTAATTTCAATTATTTTCCATTATATTTTATTGTCATACCGCTGACTTAATACATATATATACGTGAAGGCACAATTATTAAACAGAATAAATGTTGAACTAAATTTTTGAAATGAAATATCCAATCATATTGTTGAATATAAAATTCAAATTTTGAAATAGAAAATTATAAATGACATTGGTAACAATTTTAAAAAATTAGAAGCAATTAAAATAATAGTTTGTCGCATCAAACAACAATAAGACAGCTGGTCTTGTCCGAACGATTTCTATTTGTTGTATAAAAACTTTAAAAATATAGATTGATCAAAAATCATATGACTGAAAAAGTGAATGAATAACAATCTAAATATCGTTTTAAATATAGGGCATGTCATTTTTATTTTAGCGCTTAAAATAGTAATTTCCTGGTATGAAGAAGATAAATGTCAGAGGGCTCCCATAGTATTAAACAATAATTGTCTTTTCTTGTGCTCTGCTGAAAAGTACTTCTATTTCCAGACTTCTTCTAAGAGAAAAATCTAACGGGATCTTGATGTTTTTTGCTTCTTCTCGGAAGTGTAATTATTATAAAGCACCCTTAAATGCAATGAAAGCGTTTCACTCCGTCCTCAAGTGGATTGCTTGGGAGTGTAATCACCCAAGAGATCGGTCGGAAGTCAGGTCAACACATAAAAAAACTATTTGAGTCACGTAATCCTGCCATCATTTACAGTCGCTTTAGGCTGTTCCGTCCTTTTGCCTCTGAATATCCAGTGAGCCACTATTTGTTTTGATATTTTTAGAAAACTGTCCACATTGACAGCATTAGCATTGGAATTGATTACCCCCATGTAATATATGTTGACATGGTTTATGATGTTTCCCCTTCTGGAATTATTTGTGGGTGCCCTATTAATACAAGTAGACGAGTAAAATATTTTTGTATAACTAAAAGGATGCTATATATAGCATTCATCATTATTCTTATAGTTTAAGATTCCTTAATATTTCCCATAATTAATTCACTTTTTTAAAGATATATCATTGTTGTGGAGGGGAAATTGGATTTGGTAATTTATTTAATATTAAACACACTGTGAATTTATTTGAATAATATAAAATATTTTATAAATTAATTATAATTCAAAACTCAAAATTAATAATCAATTGGTTTTTGATATAACTAACTAATTGTAATACATCGAGTGCTTTTTTTCTCACATAGCTTTTGTTTTTTGCAGTGCTTAGTTTTTTTTCTCATTTAGCCGGATAGCAGAGAAATTTTGTAACTAATATGTTTTAGAAGGTTTTCATTTGAATGCAAGGAGTTTAAACAATGGGATTTTTAATACAAGTTTTATATACAGTGCTACTTTGAATTGTTCCATTGCCTATATTGTGAAGAATACTATCTAACAAATTATAGAATATTTAGCAAAATATTATGTTTTTATATTTATTGAAATTATTGAAATAGTTTTAAACTCTTTTCTTAAAGAAAGATTTGATATTAATAAAATAATCTGAGTTTCTTGCAGTTAAAAAGGAAAATTTTAATTTAAAAAAATATTTCACAAAAATGCCTGATAAAGTAATATATATATGTTTAGAAAATTATTTACATAAAACCAGAAATTTCAAAATTATCATCCTAAAAGAAGTTCAGCAATAAAAATGTTGCGTATTTTATAACATTAAATAATTAATTGGGTGCCTAGGAATTTAAAATTGGCAAAGAATGTAACTTTAGATCCCTTCCTCTTGTTTACCCAATCAATGATTTTCCAATTCTTTTAAACTCTTACTTTGAGTATTTTTTTCTTAACATTTTTTATTCTTTAGATTTAATTTTTCTTAGAATTTTTTTAACTTCAGCATTTTTTGAAATACTAAAACTTTTTTGTTGTCGTTAAGGACATTTAGTTCTTTCAAATTTGCCTGTGCATCACGAATATTACGTGTCATTCTTTTTATTTTATTGTTTGATAAAATCAACCCTGACTTCGAGATAACGATTCCTTTTTTTTTCTAATTATTCATATAAGTTTTAGACGTTTATTATCTAACAAGAAACTTTGATTGAAATCACTACAAGAGATAATGTTAGGAAGTGTCGATATTTCTTTAAAGAGTTCATTAATGATTTCTTCTAGATCGACATTTTCTTGGAAAAATGATACGTTTTTTACAACATTCATTTATCAGAAAGCCTGTTTTGGTAAAAACATTTATTCAAGACGAATGAAGATTAAGTTGATTGGATAAGCTATGTTTTATACATGAAAAAATAGTTTTAAATGCATGATAATAGCATGTTGGGATGCATAATCATATACATTTAAAGACCAATAGAAAAATATTAACACAAAATAAGTCTTTATTCTCACAAAAGTACAAAAAATGATATAATATTATAAAGTTTGGATGCGATATTTTTTCAGAAGTAAGCCAAGAGAAAAAATAATCGCCATTGCAAAGTGAAACCCATGGTTGCTTTTCATTTTCTCTTCCCCACTGAATTGCTGGCAAACCACGGAAATCATTGTTCTCGTGTGGTTCATCAGAATGCAGAGTAACTATCATGCAGATTAATCATTCCGTACGCTGAGTTCCATGTCGCTAGATCATGCTCTTATCTCCACGCACAATTTCATAGCCCCGATTGCATTTTGTAAAGTTAGGCCTGTATTGGAAATTGTTGTAATTATCTATTATAGACATATATATATATGAACGCAATAGTAGCTTTTGCTTATAATATTAATTTAATTCTACCGGTTTTGCATATTTAATTATCTGAAATCGAGTACGAAACATAATTCATTTATTCAATTGTTTCACTTTTTGTAAATTTTATGGATTCAAAAATAAAGCGACTAATAATTACTCATTTTAAATAGCAATTGCTAATTTTATAAAACGATTAATAATTACTCATTTTAAATAGCGATTGCTAATTTTATAAAGCGATTAATAATTACTCATTTTAAATTGCGATTGCTAAGTTTATAAAACGATTAATAATTACTCATTTTAATTAGCGATTGCTAATTTTATAAAGTGATTAATAATTACTCATTTTAAAGATTATTTCACGATTTTAAATAATATATTATGCTTTCTGGTAATATTCCAAGATGTATTACTCGAATAAAATTTTGATGTGATGAGTATTAGAAGTTCTGCAGCCATTAACAATTGCTGAATCCATATACTATTAAAATGGCGATATGCACAGAAAAGTATTTACTGTTTTTATTGTGACAGAAAACAATAACAGATTGCAACAATAGAAATCATTTTAACTATAATTATTTATTGAATATGAACGTGATAATTATAAAAAATGGCATCTATTTGAAAAATGTAATACCTATATTCTCATCGCTTTCAGAAATTCTAATGTGCATATACGAGCTTGAAAATTCTTTCACCTCAGTCTTTGTAAAAAAAAGTCTTAAACACTTAACAAAATTAGGCTATGTAAATGGAAAATACTTTCATTAATATATCGCAAATGGATCTTTTATCAAACAAACAGATGTTATTTGTGTAGCATATTTTGTATTGTGTGATTTAAAAAAAAAATGTTGTTTGGAACATGATGTTTACCTATTACTAAAATGATTTGCTCTTATTCACCTATGTTTACAAAAAAATTTTGCTGAAAGTAATAGTTTATATATGACTAATACATGCTTTTAACAGATTACTTCAAGAAAAATAGGTAATTAAAATACAAATTCCGAAAATTAGTTTAGAGTTTCTAACACTACTTGTTTATGCGTACTATATAAAAACATCTACAAGACAGAAAAAAGAAGACAATTTAATAAAATTGCAAATCCACCTTCTAAGCAATTCTCATTATTTGACATTTAAGTAGTTTTATTAGATAGCGCTTTACCCCATAAAACAATAATACCCCTTTTTTTTAAAAAAAAAAAAAAAAAAAAAAACCCTTCGAAAGAAGTGTCTGAAATTCAGAAAAGAATACCAGAAAAGAAATAAAAATCTTTTACCCAGATCAGGAAAAAATGTCTCCTTTAAAATATATTTGACTGAACATTAAGTGTATTATTAAATAAATCTGAAACTTTGGTCATTTACAAGTGACTGAACTGTGAAGTGAAATTTGTATTTTTATTCACATAAAAATAATTCTTTTCGTTGATTCTTTGTTTTCATGTACTGAAATCCGTCTATACAAAACAATGTTGACATATTTAATATTAATATCCCATTATTATTATACTTAAAAGAACCATTACTCCCTTATATCTCCAGAATGGAAAGAAAAATCTAAACAATCTAGTTTTAAAAATAATTTGGAAAGCTTCCTCGCCGAAGAATAGTGCTATGGGGATCGGAAGTTAGGATGAGTCTCTCTTTAGAATCGGTGGCCGGATTGTTTATGTCCGGTTTTTTCATACAAATGCCTTTTTTGCTTGAATAGCATGTGGCAGTGGCCAATCGATGCAGTGATGGTGAAAAACCTTTTCCTTGTTTCGATCACGTGTTTCGCAAACAATGATCAATAGCCGTTGGTCGGAGTTATTGCAGTTTGACGTGACTTTAACCGCAATGGGAGTGAAACAACAATCCCAACTCAACTTTGATGAAGAATATCCGGTAAATAGCTTTTGCCCAGCTGCAGAAAATAACTTTTATCCTTCGAGCTGGTCCATTTTGCCTTCTCTGCTACTGTTTTTGTGATACCTACATTTCAAATGCTGAATTTGTTTTTCAGTCTTTTCTCAAATTTGCGAAAGTATTTTTTGAAAGTGAATGAATTTATTGAAGTATCATTCATGATTAAAATGCAACATTATTAAATGTTTGATTTGGTTATCTAATTATTTCAATATAAAAATATGCCATTGAAAACGAACGATGTAATTTTAAATTTTAAAATTCGGACTTAGGCATAGAATTTGTCATATAATGAAAATATAAGAAACTGATGGATATAATATACTCTGCCAAATGAAAAGTTAATTTTTTGTTGATTGTCAAAAATCTTTATCTATACTGAGATAACAATAGTATGATTATATTTTACAGTTTTTTTAATTGAATTAAATTTCATAATTGCATCATTTCAAATTTTAATTTTATTGTGAAATTGCCAAAAAAAACTATTCAAGAACGCATTAATTAGAAAATGAGAAAAGGAATAAAATTATATTTAATTACTAGTCTTTTCTGTTCATCACATTTTATAAATGATAATTAGATTTATTGCATTTTAATTAAAGACCATAAAACGTTTTTTAAAACTTTATTCTTAATCAATCCATTTATATTATTGTTGTCCAATTTTATATTTTATTTTTTATATGTATGTTATCTCTACACAACATCATTAATGCATCAACTACATTCAATGAGTTTTATGATAAATAAGTATTTTACTTTACTTTATAAATTTAACCAAGAATTTACTATGAAATCATAACACCTGAATATTCACCTGACGCTAAGCTTATAAAATTAAGCTTTTCAAAATGACGCTAAGCTTTTCGTAGTTTGCAATTCTTCGTGAAGTGAAAACGACAAAATTTTAAATTCAATTTTGAAAAAAACTGCCGTTTAGAAAATATTTACCATTTACGTAATAAATTATTTAATCGACAGTGAATTACAAAATTTGATGTTCTAATGTTTACAACCTTTTCGTGGAAGGAAATCCTTTTAGTATTTTTTACATTTAAATAATGAAAGTTGACACGAAATATAAACATGCCATCGTTTAATCTTCTGAGGATATATCTGATAGTGATTGAATTAGACGCTGGATGCAAATTAATTATGTTTTTTCTAATGTATTCTAGCCTCAATCACTGAATTTTTAACCACAAGAAGATTTATTTTTTAGAATAGCTTATATTTGAAAACTTCGTCTCAAAGATATGAAATAATTTTCCTGTAGAATTCCATAAGTTCATAAAATAAGATAGGTTAAAAATAACTTACACATCAGTTTTTATAAGCAAAAAGGTAGATATATGACATATCACTTTCATATTAAAAAAACAGTTTAAATATTTTTAGGGTATTTGGAGAAAAGTATAGAATATTTCTTATTTGAAATATTTTACCCAGATTGAAACTGAAATTCTAAAACGAGAAATTTTAAACTAATGGAGAAGTATATACTATGCTCTTGTCCTCTTTTAAAATCAGTATTAAGTTTCGATTTTTAAGAACAAAATATAATTAAATTTTAAAGCATCATTTTGACGCCAAATGAAAATTTTTGATTTAAATAAATCGAACAATAAAACAAAAGAAATTCATGCTCCATGCATTGTACATATTCATTCGTAAATAAATCTTCCGTTTCCATATTTTATTTGCAAAAAAATGCTATCATAGTTTCAAAGCTGACTCATTAAAAGAGAAATTTGTATTATAAAGAGGATAGGATGCTTTTATTACAGATTTGAAGACTATATTTCAATTTTCTATGAAAAAGACGCAATGATCAGAAGTACGAATCATGATTCATCATGGTAAGAGGAAAATAGTTTTTTAAAAAATATTATTATAAAACTTTTTTTATCATGGTTTGGTGTAATAAAAAATGCATTCTTCTTAATTTTTTTCTTTAAAGAAAGATTAGCTTTTGATAATAATTCAATTAAATTGATGTTCACATTTTAAGTCATACAATAACTATTGGGGATGTATCTTTTTCTTTTGGATTATGATCAATTAATACCTTTAAAGACTGCGACTTCATGTCAAGAAAAAGGCCCATGTACAATAAAGCTGAAATCTTCCAATTATGAAGCCTAAACTCTATTGCCAAACCATTGAACTATAATTTGCGACTGGAGTGACTTAGGATGACATACATATAATATCAAAGCAACCAGCGACAGAGTCTTGATTTCAAAAAAAAATTCGTATTTTTATATAGAACAGAATGTTTTTTTTTTGTTTTAGAGAAGAGAAAAGAGTATATACTTTTAATTCTTCTCATTGAACGATTTTCACGAAAATCTGAAACATATCTGTGATTTTGCTGTTAATATTACAAAAGAAATTTTATTTATCGTCTTTATAGTGTAAACAATTTATCACTTTTACATCCACTCGGAGAAATTAACAAATAGACAGATTACCCATTGCCAGATTAAGTCATAATTCAGATCAAATATGAAAGATTTGCTAAATTAGATAATAATGCATATTGGTTTAAAGATCAGAAACTTAAGCTTAGTCATCGAGATGATGAATTTTTAAATCATAGCATTTACATAGTCTCGAACCAAGAGATCGACATAAAGTCAAGACATTGAAGGATTTACTTCACAATGTTTCAAAATTTCAAATTCAGCGCATTGTCTTTTACAGTCATCATGATCAAATGCCCCCTGAAAAATGGTCAGATTTCCTGTAGATGGATGCTATTCAAATTTTAAAAGAAATGTAAAATTTGGGTATAGGAATTACAACAAAATTAGCAACTTACAGCAATGTGCTCACATACAGACATAATTACACTAGTTGTTTTGTCTTTCTTTAGGATTCAATAAAAGTAAGAAAGAGGAAATTCATTAAAATCTTGAAGTCAAAATTTGTGCTTTTTGTAGTATTTAACCTTTCTACATAACCCGAAAGAGAAAATAACATGGTAAATTATACAGTCAACACAATTTTAACTTTTAAGATAAACTAATTTTAAAAAATCCAATAATTTCGATAGTTGTAAATTGTTTTATAACTCAGGTGTCTTTAAGGGACACATTTTAGATTTTTATTCAGTTATGGTATCCACATATATATATATATGATATTTGAAATTTTCGAAGCTATGTTTGTAGCTTCTTTTCAGATTTTGAAAAACATAGAAAATATGAATAAAACAATAAGTTGTATTTTTCCTATTATTGCTTTGATATTTTTATCTAATATAAATTATTATGTGAATTTTTAAAGAGATCTTGAAAGCAAAAACATTATAAGGAACAAACATACTTTTTTTTAAAAATATGTATAGCTAACAGAAATTCTGAATCACTTTTTAATATTCAAATTGTTTTCAACTTATTTTACCAAAAAATAATGAATTATATCATTTACGAGCCAAAAATATATTTCATTTTTTAATTTTTTAATCATTTATCAATTTAAAACTATCTATTAAGAAATCGCACGAGTAGTTATAGAACTTAATTTTAATCTTTACTTAAATAAAACATGTTGAAATTGTCGAACGAAGTATATCTTAGAAACAACACCAGTTAATCCATTGTCTAGACAAAAGTTTAAGCATTGATGAGGAAATGTACTATGGTGAGGAAATAATTAACTTTTTAATATATTATTAAATATAGTATTTCTTAATATTTCAATTATAAAAAAACTGTCATGTTTTTGGAGCAAAGTATATTAAGCACAGGTATTTAAAAGTTTTTGAAGCGTAAAAAAAACCCCTGATTTATACAAAAGTACCATAAAAAGTATAACAATCCTATTTTATGAGTATTATTTTGAGACATAAAAACTGTGCTACCTTTGAAATTTGAAAAAAACCCTGCATTAATAAGATCTTGGTAGATTAAAATTTATGGAGGAAGAAATCATGAAGGAAAAAAATAATTGTAAAAAATTGACTTTTGCCCTTTTCAAAAGATTAACGCTTACTTCAAATTTATTGCTTTTAAGTTACACAATAGAATGCAATGTTAAAATATTCTTAAGAAAGGGCAAAAGGATTTTCTGCTTTTTGCTATAATATTTTCAAATATTTGTTTGCTTTTTTTCAAAATTTGTTCAGAAAATTCTAAACTAAAGCATTCGTAAATTTCATAATTCGTTGTTTACACGATTCACATGCTACATGATTCACATAAGTTGCAAAGTTATATTTCTCTAAAAAATTTAGGAAGTAAAGTTCTCAAGGAAGCTTCAAATTATTATTATTATTAATAATATTATTATTATTACTTGCATTTCTTCTTAGAACAAGTAAAATATTTTCATTTAAATTTGAAAATCTTCATCGCAGGTATAGAACAGACTTTTAATGCCAAAAAAACTGGTATATATCATGTTTTTGAAATACATGTAATATGGTAAGAATTAATATTATATATAGGAAATCGGTAGCATAATACTTTTTTTAAGCAAAAAGCAAAGATGTTGTCTATGCTGCGCCAACTTGAATGATTGGCTTTAAAAAATATGCCATGTTATCTATATTTATATTACTTTTCATTCATGAACGTTGGTTGTTAATAATGATTTGATATTAAATTTGAAAGTAAGCAAGAATATTGAAGACGAGAAAGAAAGAGTAATGCTGATGGATTAATCTGAAAATTTGGACTTTGAACAACAAGAAACATTGACAGTGAAAACGCAAGAAATAATTTATCTAAATAATATATAGTGAATATTTTTTAAGACAAATATATTTTTGTTTGACTGTCTGTTTATGAATGGTGATCCATTATCTGTAATAGTGGTAAACTAGATGGGAAAGGTTTAAAAATCACTAAACTTGGTAAAAGAAAACTTGTTTGGTAGAATAATGATCAGTTTGCAATTTCAAAGAATCAGATAAAATCTATTGACTTTGATTCTCATGCTGAAGTAGATTTTTCATGCTTAAGTGATTGTCGAAAATAATTATAAAGAAAGGAAGAAAATATGAATACAAAAGACGCATAAAAGATTCAACTTTCTCCTTAAGTCAGGGTAAGCTCTTTTTCTCTATACCGTATTTAACTACTAATTTTGGTAATTATAATGTATGTTTTGATGTCTTAGTCCTTCTCATGTAGCATAACTCTAAATCATGTACATTTTTGTAAAAGTACATAAACATTAGAGTACATTTAAATTAATTAAGTAAATTAATTTAAGTAAAAATACATTTTTCATGGCAATGGGAATGGAAAAGATTATGAATTACTTTAAATTGAACGTGTATGATAGTGATAATAGTTTACAAGCTTTCATGAAAGCAAATGTATTTTTGTTGAAAAAAACAGTAAGAAAATTCATTCTTTGAGGTTATTGGGAATATGCATTAAAATATTCTAATACAATATCCAGTAGTATCTGATTATTTCAAAAATACTGGCTTTATATCATTTTTTTCTAATATTAGAAGTTCAAACGCGTATTAGCAGTTACTTCATATGCTTCGTGGTAATTGAGTAATGCAAAAGGATTACTAAGATAATTTCTCCATGTGATCATCATTAATTTAGAAAATATTCTGGAAAAAAGGTTCTTTCCTGAACATTGCAGAACATGAGGATTGATCCGCAAAAAAGTATAAAACTGTTTTCAATCTTACATATTCATTTTAAATTTTTAAAAATGAAAACGTCTAAAGTCTGTCTCCAATTTTACTGACTTATGCATATAAAATTATGCATATTTATCCATTTCCCTCGACATTACTACAGTTGTATTTATAATAAAAATGATGATTCAAAGGATGCAGGAAGTTTTCATCTCAAATTGCTTAGAGATTGTTTTAATGCTTAAATTTATAAGAAATATTTTATGATGTTCTGCTTTTAGTTTTATGAAGAATATGCGCAATAAAAGCATATTCAAATTTTGGAAATAAAATGGCCCATGAGATTTAATTTAAAAGACAGGCTTTATAGATTATCTATAAAATTAAAGATCAGAAGATACGGCAAAAGTATTTTACATTTTTATAGATTTCTTAACAGCAATTACTCATCATTAAAAATAATATAGTCTATTAAAATCAAGATGAGGAAATTTATGATCAGAATTATTTATCGAAAAATATATTGCTATCAATATTCATTAGTATATTGTTGTTAATATTTAATCACAAATATATTAAAGGCTGAAAATCTTATATATACTTAAATACCTGATCAAATTTAATACTTATGATGGTCAATACTTTTTAACTAACAAACAACGACAAAAAAAGCATTTTCGTAATGTTATTGCCGATAGAATATTATCACGAAAGCAAAGAAACTGAAATCGAAAATTCATTTGAATTATAGAGATTTAAAAGAATATAACATTTACCATTGACAAGAATAATTCCGTTGAAATATACTAATTGGAAGGAAAAGGTGCGGATTGAAGGAAGCAGCAGATATGTAGTTTATTCAGGATGCCAGCATATATGTAGTTTATTTAGGATACCAGCAGATAGCATATATGTAGTTTATTCAGGATGCCAGCATATATGTAGTTTATTTAGGATGCCAGCAGATATGAGTTTATTTAGGATGCTAGCAGATATGTAGTTGCTGAAGAATTATGTGAACTGCCGGGTGCATTTTAAAGGATAAGTCTCTCACTTCTCTAGTTTTGTGATTCATAGATTTCAATTGATAGCCTGTCGATAGAACAAAGGTTATAAATTTAAAATATTGTTTTATATAAGAATTATTCAACAAAATAATAGTTTGTTTTCTGTACTTATAACATTTATTGTGGTTTCGTTTTCAAATTTCGTTTTCCTCTGCATCACCGAACTCGTTACTTTTACCATGCTTCATTACAATTTTAAATCCAATTACTTTATAAGTTAGATTCAAGAATGTCTCTATTAAGTTTATTATTAACTACATAATAAATACTTAACTGTCCCTCCTTAAGATCATTGATAACTTAAAAGATATGAAGTCATCTATACTCATCTAGGCAAATCTGCTTACACAAGATGGAGCTCTTATCCGAAATATTAGTACAAGTATTTTTTTAGCTTCGGCTTAAAATAAGGTGAATCTCGTTGTTCTATATCCATCCTGTAATACCATTCGAGGCAAAAATTTCCTCCGAAGAGAAGAAACGGATGTAGAAATCTCGTAAAGTCCTGAGACGTGGGGAAAGAGTTCCCTCCCGAAGAAGTTCGGAGAAGATGGGTCCATCACCCTCAAGGAAATAGGAAAGAAGGAGAAAGGTTTCTTCATAAATTATAGCCGGAAACTGCTATCGAAAAAAGAGATTTTTTTTTTCGCTTCCATGTCATATCCGAAAGTGGCGAAGAAGATTTTTTTTCTTGTTATATTTATTTCAATCTCCAGCATGAAATTCCAGTTAGCCCTACTGCTGCAGTTATTTAGAAATCTTCATCTCATCTGAATCCGAAATTGAGCACTGATCAACTGAATGAAATGTATGAGATTTTATACAAATCTGAATATAAAGCATAAATTATCAATTTAAATTAGATGATTTTGGAATTTAGTTTTTCTGCCTTATTAACTAAAAAGGATTATCAAAGTGAAAAGTTGTTATTATTATTAATGTTCATTATTATTATATTGAAATCGAAATTCTTCAACATGTACTCATTAGTTCTTATAAAATTTCACTTTTGAATTGCTGAAAAGAAATGAAGTCGAAAAGTTTCAATAATCATCGAATATTATTAATTTAAACTGCTTATTACAGAATCCTTCAGGGCCACGTTCAATTTAATAAAATGACAAAGGTTTCCTATATTTTTGGGAACATTTATGATCTATTATTACTATAACTGATAATAATTAGGGTTTGAGAAATTTACAGTTATTTAAATTTACTATACAAAAGTAGGAAAATCTATTTCTTTATTACAAATAATTTCATTTAAAATGTATTCTACCGTAAATTGTGAAATTAACTTCGACAAGACCTCAAAGATTCCAGAAAAACCTGCATAAATATATAAAATGGGGAACATAGAATATTTTTTCTTCAGTAGGTTAGATATCTTTAAAAAAATCATAATACTTGAAAGAGAAGTCATATATAATATTTATTCTTTGTTTCAATAGAAACCAAGAAAAATATGGCAAAGATACCTTATTAGCAATTTAACCATGAGAAAAGTAAATACAAACTTCAGAATATAAAGGCACTTTGATTAGTAGAAACAATTTTTAAATACTTGAAAATAATTATTATAAAATAAACAAATTAATTCGGGATAAAATACTTTTGTAACGTTTTCAAATAAATATAAGTATAGTGCAGTATAAATGCATATATCTAAGTGCAACAGTATCAGTGCTTGATAAAAATGACCAATAAATAGTATGTGTATGCCTCTATTTATTTAAACAAATAAGAATTAAATTAATTCAAATGATTTTGTTTGTCTTAATGCAATTAATGCAATGCTTACATAGAATATAGCAGTTAGTCATTTAATAATGTGTTCAGAAATTGCCTTATTAATAAAATAAACATAATTGCTTATTTAAAAAATAAAAATAAATCTATATCGCAGAAGAGTTATTAATGTTGGATAAACATCTCTTCAAAGCAAATCTTTTTTTGGCTTTGGTATTCAACATATTGAAAAAGACTGCATTATCAAAATCTTCACATGAACTTCCCGATGAAATCAATTTAATCTTTTTTCATACTTTTTCTATATATATAGATTAAAGAACCATCTATACATTTCAATTTATACTTTCAAAAAACATAAAAAATTCCATCAGTTAAAAACAATTATAAAATACTTAAGTATCTGTGGAACGTATATAAATATCATTGATTGCAACTTTATTTTATAATTATTTAGAGCATGATATACAGATGCTCATTTTACGATTAATAATAAAACATTTTAAAAGTGCTGTCATGTTTTAAATTTTACGTTTGTCTGACATTATTTCTATTATAATACTAAACAGCTACCTCTCAATTTTCTGCAAACATTAAAACATCTCCCTAAGTATTATCTATTAAACATATTAATTTTGTTTTCAAGAAATCGTCTTTCTTCTAATATAGTTCGTATTTCTTATAAGTATATTTTATAAAATGAATTAATTTTCTATAATAAAAATTGATATTTTTTTACATACATAAATTTGAAATCAATGCTCTTAAAATACACCTCCATTTAACATTAATAGCATTTCATAATGTTTCAAATATAGTTTCAGTTTTGTTGAGATTTTTTCCCAATATAAAAAAGTTTCTTTGGTTCTTAAAATATAATTTCAAAGCGATTTTAATAAAATTATTGCTTAGACTTTAAAAAAACTCGCATTCATTAATTAAGGAGATAATGAAAGGAACACAAATTTAACAATCATCATAAATGGCTGAAGCAAAAATGTAAAGCAAAATATGTTTTTATGAAGAAAATAATGTAAAAATAATTCAAAAATTAGAATAAACTTAAAGTTAAGTAAAATATGTAAAAATAAATCAAATTAAAATATAGTAAAATAATGCTTCTTATAAAAAGTCAAGTTTTTTTTACTATATGCTATTTAAACAAACTTTTTATGTAAAATTAACTTTATTAAAAAACTATGACAATTAGTTGCTTCTGAGCATTAATCAAGAAGAACTTTCTAAAATGCCCGATTTTTTTAAAACTCAAATACTAAGATATTTTCCAAGTCAGAATTATTATTGCTCATTTTTATTTTAAATGAAATCTGTTACCGACCAACAATTTGTAATTATTAGATATTTTTTATACTGTTAAACATATTTTTTTAGTTTTATTGTTAGTAATCCATACCTAATTTGTCTGTTTTCTCAGACAACTTAAGCAAGGAAACATTAAGCATTGCCCGAAACTGAAGGGAACAGGTAATTTTTAAAAACATAGGGCGAAATAAAATAAATCAATCTGTGTAAATTAATCTAGAATTTTTGAAACGAATTGGATTCTTTTTATAAAAATAAAGTTAACTAAAATAATAAACACAATAGATTTAATTCTTAGCATTTTCATTTTATTATTAATAAAATAATTTTTCTTTATCTTTCAAAACTGATGAAAAATAGTTATTAAAATCTTCCTAGAGGTATTAAAAATTCAAAGAAAGGATTTTATGATTTACTCTAAATCACGCATGGAAAGTGATACATTTTAAATTACTTATGGATTTATGCATCATAACTTATCTTTCCTACTACTAATTTGTATTTAAAAAAATCAGAATCTGTTAGTTTTCGAATTGTTTTAGATTGAAAGAAAAATCAATTTTAACAACATTTTAGCTAAGTTTAATTGTTAATGCCAGTAAATAATGCTGTCAAAAGCTATTTAGTTAATAATGAATAAAACATTACTATATTATTAAAGGGTTTTTCAGTCAGCTTTAAACGATATTTAGTTGAAAATATTTGAAAATAATCATATTTGTCATACTTGTTTATTATATTTGGGGTTTTCAAAGGACCATGAATATTTTATACGTTTCTATTGATAGAGTGAAATAAACTTCCCTGGGATAAGAAGTAAATTTTGCTAAATGTTTGGGAAAATGATTTTATGCAAATAGCTAATATAAAAAAGTTTTAAGGTCATTTCTCTGGAAGAGATAAATTATTCGCTTTTCCGATACGTACATATCATTATAATGGCATTAAAGAAATGTAGCTTATGACTTAAAGCTATACACACAAAAAATTCAAATGCGAAATTTCTGTTATCCTTTAATTTTAGTATTTTATAGGAATAAAAAAAATTAAAAATGCATTAATTTTCATTTAAATTGTTTGTGGAGTATCTAAATTAAAATATTGAGATTTTCCTTGTAATTAATGAGTCTTTAAGAATGATTTTACTTCTTCCAAGATGAAGGTGGGAAATCTTTTTTTTCTTTATCCTAGTAATATAATAACATATGAATTTTGAAATGGTGTCATACATTATTATAAGGCTCCATTAAAAAAAACTATAGCATATTTGCAAATTTCCTTGCTAAATATTCATAATTTTCTTCATGAAAAATTACTTTCTTAAGGAATAATACTGAGTTCACACTGCAACTTACTATTTAAACTTAAAATACCTACGATTTTTAAAAAAATTTTAGACAGTTTCTTTTGTTCAGTATTTGAATACTTTAATTTTCCCGTTTTAACAAATCTATTATTTGCCGAGAAACTTCGGAAACCTGGAAAATCTCTTTTTCTTTGGTTTTAAACTATGAATGTCAAAAGATTTATTAATGATAGTTCTGGTGACACAGAGTTTTGCTGAGAGTTTTGACTTCATTTGCCTTTTCATAATGTAAGTTTTCCTGGCTTGAGTGATTCTGCTAAAAAATATTTTTAAGTTATAACGCGATTGTTAACAAGGGAAAAAAAGGATTTTTTCTACTTAAATATCTTTCCTTATAAATATTTT
>JAOUZG010016587.1:11436658-11499478 GCA_026289955.1 Argiope argentata | reverse complement strand
GCTTAATATCATTTATCCTTTTTTTCCATAGTTGCAAATGATACTTTTTCTGAGTTAAAATATGTAGCTTTACTTAAATCAAACTATAGATTACACATAAGCAAGTAACCAAAAACATCAAATTATTAAATATCTAATTTTAGATGTAAGTTTGACTGTTCTATAGTTTCAAAGACTTTAAGTCTTGTTTAATATAAAATTCTATCAATTATAATTTCAAAAATAAAAAATGTCCTTCATAATATGTTTCAAATATTCATATAAATTATTTAGTGACAATATTTCTCTAAAATTAAATGATATCTTATAGAAAAAGTACGTAATAAAATTAATTGAAGCTGGAGTTTCTTAATATGACAGTAGCGTTAACATTAAAATTATTCAAAGAAATAACATATAAGTAGAAACATGAAATGAATTTTTGTAAATGCATATTAAAATGATTGAAAAATTCTAGAATAAGACTTTAATCAATATTTTAATTTCTCATCTCATGAAATACTTTTTCGCCTTTATATGCAACTGAAAACGCTATTTTCTAATTAGTTATTCATTTTCGAAGAGTTTAAACCTATATTTAAACAAAGTATCATAATTGATGCTAAAACTCATTTATATTGAGAAGAAGGATTTTTGGTGTTAAGATAAATTTCTGTTTAACATTTTTTCAATATTCTGAATGACATAAGATAAATCGCAAAAGTATTCTAATTTTTGAAAAAGATCCGGGCTATTGTCCATGAAATTAATGTTTCGAGGGATAAAAACATGTAAACCTATTCCTTCATGATTAATTTATACTTATATGATAGGTAAAAAAAGTTTGATAACTTTGAAACTTTCGAATACAATAATTTTTGCTACTTAAGAAACTTTTAACCTTTAGTTGTTCTTTAATATCTTAATAGTAAATAATACAATAAGATGTTTTTCAGATTTCAGAATTTTTGAATGGAGCATTTCGAAACAGACTATAATAAGGTGAAAAATTCCATAGTGTTTTATACTTCTAAACTAATTTTAAATGTGCTCTTATTGAGAACTTTAACTGGAACTTAAGATGCTTGATATAAGAAATGAAACTAAATAATAGTGGTAATAGACTTGAGCGAAGAATTGGAAGCTCTGCTTTTTATTATTATTTTTTTAACTTTATTTATTTATTTTTTTGTCTTTCAGTAACAATTTTAAAAAAATGTACTAGAGCGTGAAGCATACAGGATATATGAAACCATAAAACTTTCTTTGACTTTTTATTTCTTGTTGTTAAGTTGTATCAGATCCAAGATACGGGACAATGGCAAAAATAATCATTTTCAATATTAGTCTGAGTTAAGTTTTGAGCAATATGAATTAACAAATTCAATAACGTAAAATTTGTAAATAGTTACTTAAAAATTCTGCTCACTAAGGGTTACCGATAATGAATATAAATTGTCATTATTAACCATTTTAGATGAATTATGATAATCTCAGTAACAGGTATTGGGAACAGGAATTACGTATGGGGTCTCGCCAATACAACATACACACACTAAATGTATATATATAATAAGGGATCACTTTAGTATCATTTTTTTTAAAGAGATGTAAAATACTATAAAAACATGAATCTAGAATCACGGTATTTTAATTCCTTGGTCAAGGCAAAAATTAAAATCAAATGTGTATTTTTGGGTTAAAAGAAATTTTGCACCAAGAACTTCTAACCTATTCTTTAACACTAAACGAAAATACTCTGATAAGCAGCTGAATTATATGTATTTAATTTTTTTTTTAAAAAAAAAACATCATAAATTAAATAATAAATGAATGAAATAAGTTATTTGTTTATACTTATTTCATGTTTTCTTTAGATATTTTGCGTTTTACGCATGTGTTCATACTCATCAGGCAAAAATTGGGTTTACAATATATATTTTTTTCTTTTGTAAATCGATGCATATGATTGTTAAAGCAAATAATAAGACGAATATTTGGAAAACTCATCAGAATTAAAAGGGATAAAACCAAAAAAAAATATTTTGGCCCCTATTTATTGTGAATTCTCCTCCTTTCCTTTTTTTACCACGAGTACAGAGAATCACTTAACTTACTATCTAACCCTTTCTTATATCATTTATAATTTTATATTCATATGAGCCGATAATGCTTTAACTCTTCTCTCCTCTACGATCGTAAATAAAATCAATACCTTGCTACACCAAAAATATGGACTTTCGAAAGAGATTTTTGACATATCGCATTCCCATCCATTTAATAGCGAACAATCATATCCCTATAAGATTTTAATGAAATCTGGTACTCAAATTTTCAGAAGACAATAATTAATTAAGAAACTTAACAATTCAATTTCAAAAATATAGGAATATTTAAAAATCCAAATAAAAATTGACTAATTTTAAGAGAGTAAGACTATATCTATAGAATTTTTGTTAATAAAATGAAACTTTATTGAAACTTGTATTGTACGTTCAAATGAAAACATTTCATGTTATAAATGCAAAAATTCATCCTCTTATCATATAGTACCACTCATCAATATTAATTTCAACGAATCTAATGAGTCTCAGCAAAAAGTATCGCACATTTATTAAAGAAAAAAAAAGAGTGGCAGTTTACCATGAGCAAATTCCATGGTAAGTGTTTATACGTCTAATCGTGAAATATCATACAGTAAACGTTGAATCATAAAATGATTTTAGAAAGAGAGAAATTGAATTGAAGGAATTTGAATGTAGCATTCTATATATCTATGTCCTTAAATAAGAAAGGGTGCTATTCATCGCGTAGCGAAGATTCAAAATATAATTAATGATCCTTCAGTTGCTTTCACAGACTATCTGGAAATAACTGCGTATAAGTTTCGGTTGTATTTTATTTCAAAACTGCACATTTACTTTCAGAAATTCCAATTTATTTTTATGCAAATTTCTCTCTCCAGAAGAAATTTAATAAACCTTGCCAAGTACAATTATTAATCATGACCATCCATTTGCTTTTTGACCATTTATTTTTTTAAAAAAAAGCATTGAATGTATAACGTTTACGGTTGCCTGGAATAAATTAATCTCATAGGTTGCGTTAAAAATGTCCAAATTTAAGTTAACATTTTAACATTGATATAAATTTTTAAACTAAATAATTCAAAGCACGAACAGACTCAATAGTTTTGTTGTTCAAAAATTATATATCATAACATAGTTTTCTTAAAAAAATATCAAACCAATTTATCTTTTTTATTTGTTCATTTTTGTTTTTATAGAATTTCGAGAAGCAAAACTAATGCCTAAAACTTTTTTATGGTCACATATCTTAATTTCAAACACATTTTAATGTTCTTAAAGAATCGGAGAGCTCCAAAATAAATTTTAGGATTGCGTTTCAAGTTCTTGAAGAATTTAAAAAATTGTTATTGAAATGCTTCTAATATTACGTTACACTTTCTGTAATACCTGACTTACTATACTTCAAGAAATGACTTGTCAGAAATAACTTAGTAGCGAAAAAATGTTTGAGATAAATATTCAGGGTTCAAAAAATAATATAAAAATTAAAAATCTTCTAAAGGTTAAGGAATTAAAAGCTTCACTCGACACTAAATACAACGTTTTTGTAATCTTATTAAATTTTGTATCTGAAAACAAAAATTGAATGTAATCCAAGATTGATATATCTGTAAATCAAGTTGAATAATTTATGAATTTCAGCAAAAAAAAACTCTACATGATATTAAAATTGTTGCTTTAAAAAATACTGAATTAGTTTTTTAAATCCTGATTTTGTACATCAATATTATTTTATAGATTGTGGACGGTTTAGAGATTTTCTTTCCCTACTAATTATCAACGCCATAAAAATATCTCGTTGTAATGTTTTTCTTTTAAGAATATTTGAAACTTATAATAAATATTTGAAGATTTTTCTTTACTATTAACATTGTCATTTAAAATAAGTTCATCTAATGCGTTAACTCCGTTAAATTAAGAAATACATAAAAAATTGAACATCTTTTACATAATACGATACAGTCTTTAGTGCTATAACTTAACCTTTTGTAGATATTTATAAGACCCTTTTTAATAGGGTAATATTAGTGTTGGAATAATAATTCCGTATATACTGACTCATCTTTAAATATGAAAGCATCATTCATTAGGAAAAAAACCTTCATGGTATTATAAATATTTGACCTTATTTCATGAAAATACGTCAAATTCTGTATATCAATTAATTCCTTCCTTAATTCATCAGTAGCAGCATTTGAATATATTTTACTGCGATTTATTTATTTCTGAATGTAAGTTTATAATAAAAAAGATAATGACATCTATTTAAAATTATTTTATCTTATTGTAAATTAAATGCATCAATCAAATTATTACGTTACTTATATTGAGAACTATTATTAGAAACACAAAAATGTAGTAAATTGTTATAAATTAAAGTAAGCAATTTTCAACTTTAGTTTTTCGCACTATAAAGAAAAAAATCGAAGGAATACTGAAACCTATGAAATGTATAAAAATAAATTCTACAGCGAATAATCGGCAAAAACTACCTTAGTTCATGTGCAATCATTAATAGTTAATAATAATTATTATTATTTATTAAATATAATAACAATGATTAAAATAAATACAATAATGATTAATAATTTAATATAACAACAGTAATCCTTAATAATTAATATGTAATAGTTAAATAATAAGAAATTAAAAGCAGTATTTTTCAAAATTGAATTTTCCTTGTTAAAAAGAAAAAAAAATTGAAGAAATGCCGGAAAAATCAAATTTAACCCTGTACATTCCGATTTAATTAAAAAATTAAATTTTAAAGGGGATAATCAGTAAAAATTACTTTATTACATTATAATTTTTGTAATTAATTTTTACTATGAGTTGTTTAATTGTAGAAATTTAAAAAAGAAGAATGTTTAAAGAAAAGTACTTTCTCTTTCAATATAGGTATATATATTAAGCGCAATTTTGAGGACAGTTCTACTTAACATATTTATCTTTTTGCATTTAATTATTTTCGCCTTGGTATATGTACTAAGCGAATATAATTTTGAAATAAATCTATTTTTTCTCCTCATATTTCTCCATTTCTCTGAAAATTACCATATTATCTCTTATCTGCAAATGGAACCGTTGGTTTTGGGTAATAATTTACTTATATAAGACATAATCATGAAATAGCTTCTGAAATTGTAAAATATTTCATGGGTAGCCCTTAGTGGTTAAAATATAGCGTCCATATGGATGATCAGCGAAATGCTTAGTTTATTTCAGCCGATTTAATTTTCAAGAAACAATTCGATGTAGGAAAGCTCAGTCCGAGAGAGAAAAATTATAAAAACTATTGAGTAAAACTTTTTTATCCAAATAGAATAGATTTCTTTAATCATAATTAATAATTAATTGGGATTCTTGATACTAAGAAAAGATAATAATAATCATAATTGTAATAAAAATAGTTTGTCAACTTTCTTACTATATATATATATATATATCATGCATAATAAATAAATAGAAATTTGCTTTCAAGTATTACATGATGTAGGAAATTTTTTTAATTCATCAGTTCAAGGTATAAATTATTTTAAATATTATATGTTTGAAATATTAATCATCATTATTTCACGCCATGAATTTAGCTACTAAGTAGTGTATATACATTGATGTGAGAGCGAGAAAAAAAGGTGTGATAATTTTCGTCTGCCATTTTTAAATAGTTTTCTTTCTATGACATTCATTTTCTCTGTCATATTTAGGTGTCAATGTCAAATTGACGAGAATCAGTTGAATAATTTTATTAGATGACTGCTCAAAATATTTTATTTTTAATTTTAGATAATTTGGTTATGCTGTTTTAGGCATTACCTGATATTGGTTGAGGCGCTATACATGCAGAGTGGGTTCCGATTTCTTTGCTGTCATGAAAGATTTTGCCATATAAATTAGATTTAATGAATATGGAAAACAAATTTTGTCTAAATGCTCTTTCTGAATAAAATAAATTTTCCTTTTCATTTTCATTTTAGCCTAGCATGATACAGACGAAACATAAAAAAATTCAAAATACAGTCGACGAACAAAATTTCTACCGCATGGGTTTTTTTTAAAATTTATAACGATTACTTATTTCTAAAAAGACATGGAAACATAATTGTTATTAATAATAAAATAACAATGAAATATTTTGATATAAAATAAAACTAAACTATAAAATGCGAGGGTTAAGATTATAAATTTTTCTTGTGTATATACAATTAACTCAATTAAATCAAAAAGTTGATTAATTGCAATCGTATACGGCGCAGATGCCTAAAAGAAAATTTTATTTGAAATAATATCTTCTGCATTCATGAATTTTCCCTATAGTTTTTAATGACTTGTTAAATACAAAGTTTTTAATTTTGATAAATGTTCATTTCATACAAAGATTTGAATTTCGAACAATATTTAAAACGGCGCTGCTGCTCAGTTTTCCATTTCTGATTTAAAAGCACAGCTGAACTTTAAAAGCGCAGCTGAACTTCATGCATACTGATTAAAGGAGCTTTACAATTAAGCTTACTAGACTTACTGATTAAAGAAGCTTTTCCTAGAATTCAGTAATCCTCGTGATGTTTAGTCAACTTTATTCTTTAAATGTCTCATATGAATTGTGTCGAAATGGTCTGTAGAGTTTAAATAATTTATTTCCCATTTTCTAAACGTTAAAAGCATATAAAGTTTCCAACTTTCGGACTAAAACCACTCTCGTGCACTTAAATCAGATAGGAATTATATTTTGATGAAATAAATAAGAAAATCTTTGACTTGGGAAGTGAATGTAAAAACTTTGTTTTGCTAGTTTCGCATTTTATATTATTATAATTAATTTTTCGTGACTCCACGAATTTTACGCTCTCTCTTTCAATCATTCTATATCATCAACGGGACATTGTCAAAAATGCGTTGCTTTTAATTTCGTATTACTTTTCAACACTACCATGCATTTTTAAAGAAAAAAAACGTAAAGGTGTTTGAGCTGATTATTTATAAAATTATTTGAGCAAAATAAATGTTTTAACGCTTTATAAAAATAACACTAACAAAACTCAAATACAGTTAATTTTACAAAAAAAATAGGATTTTGAAACCTTCATTCAATTATTTAATATAAATAAAAAATAAAATTATATGACAAAATATTTCGCTGATTATTTATAAATATATTTGAGAAAAATAATTTTTTAACACTTTTATAGAAATAACAATTATAAAACTTAAATGCAGTTAATTTTTCAAAAAAATAAGATTTTGAAAACTATTCAATTATTTAATGTACGAAAAATAAAATTATATGAAAAATGTTTCACTAATTTTACAAAATTAAAGTCAACCCGAAGAAGTAACAAATATTTTTTTCTTCTTTGCTGATAATTTTATTAACACTATTGCACTAGGAAGTTAAAGTGTAAGTACTTTGAAAAAAAGAGCAAACAATTCAGATTAAATTGATAACTCTTAAAACAATACTAAAAAGGAAAAAAATCGAAATTTGTTCGAAAAATGCCAAAACTTTTAGACAAAAAAATAACTTTAATAAAATTATTTTTTTCTGATATAATACCTTAAAAATACTTAAAGTATTTTAAAATTATTTTTTTTATTTCTAAAATCATTTTTAAGTATGCCATAGATTTATCTGATATCCCCAACACTTTAAAAAATAACATTATTTTCTGTCCGAAAACTTTTTCTTATTCTAATATGTAGATATTTAAAAATAATATCAACTTAGAAATTAGTCGCAACCAAAGAACAAATGATTTTTTTTATTTACTATAATAAAATTCACAAATGCAGCAATTATTTTAATTTATTTCAAACTTTTACTAACTTTTATTCTAATAAAAATAACTTCGGGTCCAAGAGAAAAGTCCTCCCCGTTTGAAAACAGAGACCCTCTCGGGTGAAACTTTCGACAAAATCCGACTTCAAGACGGTCAGTTTAAGTTTTTCTCCAATATCAGAAGTTGTTCCGACAATACTTTTGTTGGAAATTGGAAACATTTTTTTTCACTACTGCATTGTCTAAGAAGTTATCTGTGGGGCGGAATATGCAAAGTTTGCCTTAAAGATTTTTAGAGCTACCTGAAGAAGGTTCGTAGGCAAAAAGTCCCACTTACCGTGTGGGGGTGGTGTGGACACAATATCCGGAGCAGACGCTCTCGCCTGGTGCTTCTTGGACTGGCTAGGCGGGAACTGAAAGGATAGGAGCGCGCTGTCGCTGAAGACCGTTTTCCTATAGAGGGCCGTGTGTTTTGGATCGATGGGGCGCGACATTTTGAATGCCCGCGCTTTCTACCAAAGTTAGGGGTTGGACAACGCCGGCCACACGAGCGACATCACTTGCGAAAGATTCCGAGAAGCCCAGCCTCAGCTTCGGAGAGCAAAATTGAGCTACCTTGTTTGCGCCCCTGCAATTAAGAATGAAGAGTTAAAAGTGATTATCCACGGCAAAATGTTCACTCTAAAGTGACTATTTGCGAAAGAAAAGTTTGCGTGTTAGAAGAAAATATCCACCAGAAGTTTAAACTGTTTAAAGTTTAATAGAACTGAAAATGATTATTAAGAAAGTAGAAGCAGCAAATTTCTGTTATTATTAAGAATGTAGAATAAACAAATATCTAATGTCAAACATTCCGTACTGTTTATATCAAGGTTAAAGGCTCAACTGATATGGTTTTGAAAGGCAGCAGTAGAAGTCTTTCATTTTTTAAATGATAAATAGAATTATACAGTACTTTATTGAAAAGTAACCAGTATTTTTCTTTTTATCATTGGGAATATCAACAAACAAAAATCATTTAAGACAAGTTGAGAGTAAGTGCATAGCTTCAAACTAATTCATTTGTTTTATGATGTTCAGAGAAGTTAATTTGAAGTATTATTCGAAAAATATCAATACTTTTTTTAAAGTTAGATGTTTTCTGTCACTTTTCATAAAAGAGACATTAGTTTCAAAATACCTACAGCTTCTGCTGGAAAAAAATGGTTTATTTTTAATTTTCGAATACATTAAAAAAATATGTAACAAAATGACATAATTAATTGAGACGCTTTAAAAAATAAAATTTTCTTGTAGAGATACTAAATAAGAACAACTTTTGAAAATTAACAATAATGAATTTCCAATTAAAGGGAAAAATTAAAATACACAAACGAGCCTCTCAGTTATCTGCATATTTCATTAAAATGAATATTACGTCAAAAAGGGCATCAGTTTTATCACTGAAAATTATAAAGATAATAAAAAATATAAAATGTGTTCAGTCCATTAAATATATGAAGCTTTAAAGTAATTTCTTATAGAAATTTATAAGCTAACCACGCATTAGATTTTTTTCATAGATTTATAATGAAAAAAATCTAATGCGTGGTTAGATTTTTCTCTAAAATCTAATTTTCATAGATTTATAACTATATCCTACAAAAAAATTCAACTGAAAGGTCTTATAATATTCGGATTGTAATCTGCATTCGCAGAGAAAGAAGTGAAACTCATGGTTTGAAAATACATGTGTAAGGCTTGAAATACATGATATAAAAGCATTTTCCGTTTGAATGATTATAAAGATAAGTACATACTTAATTAGATATCTTGATGACAGCTAGCATATGATGCTAAGACATAATTAATTAAGCTAGCATATGATATCTTGATGACAGCAATAAAAGAAAACAGCATGAGTACCTGCTTTACTGTGACAGAAGGAAATTAACAAAGAAAATTACATAAATTATTAACAAGAGGACCGATACATACATATAATTCACATATTAAGATATATATTCAGTCATGAAAAGCGAAAATTAACGATAACTGAACATTTTTTAGCATGCAAAGAATTCGGTTTCTTTGCACGTTGAATCGAAGAAAAGATATTTGTGGGTACTGACGCGCAACCGTAAGTACGATAACGAGAAAGTTTGGCTATATTTAACTCAAAAGGAACGGGATCTTCGAAAGAGCGTTCAAACGATCTAGGCTAATTAGAAATGCTTGTCCTCTGGCTTCGATTGATTTTGATGCTATAGCTCTAAGGATTTTCTCTATATTTAGAAATGGATGTATTTATTTTTTTACCACAAAGCAATTAATAATTACTTTTCCCTACATTTATTTTATTGGTAAGAATAAAAAACTGAAGGTAGTAATTTATTAACACGTATTATTTTCCCATGCTGATAATATAATATATGTGTAAAATTTATTTATTTAATTGAACAGTATTAGGTAACTACAAAGAAATTTTGGGGCAATTTCGTAATTTAAGAATCCGTTTTACTAAATTTGGGCAATTTTCTTATTTAATATTAGCAAAAAAAATTTAAATTGACATTAGAACGGGAAATATGCAAACATTAATGAAAATTCTAAAAATAAACATTAATTATGTAATTTATTGTTTCTTTAATTACCAATGGAATATCAAATTTTCTTTATATATATTACTTATTCAATAAGCTTATTAACACACTTTTAAATCGCAAACTTTGATTTCTTGAATATTCTCTATATAATGAAACTTGTTACAAAACGAGTACAAAATAGAATATTTAATAATATATTTTGAACATTATAATCTGTACTCTCAGTTTCATGAAATATTCTCCTATAAGCGCAACAGGGTGAGGCAATTTTGCACTTCATAACCTAATTAGGCTGTTAACATATTAAATTAAAGCATGATTTGGCAATTTGTAAACCTAATTTGAGAAATTAATAAGTTCTATAAAATTCGAAACATAACCAGTTCTTTTAATTACATACTAGAATAGAATCAAATTTTAAAGGTTTTTATGGTAGCAATACAATGGTTTCCTTTATTTCATTAACGATGTTATTTACATTTGTTTGCATAAATAAATCAAATTTATTTATCAAAGATAAAGCATTTGAAGTTTGTTTTTTCAAAGAGTGATTATAAATTATGATAAACCAAAATTATAAAATGTATATTTTAAATAGCATTTCCCCGTTTTTAGATTTTCAAGACGTAGATGTGTTTAATTTAATCAACTTAATTTATCGGAATCATTAGTTTAAAATTCCAGACAAGGCAATGATTTGGATTCATAACTTATTGCCTGTAAAGCTATGAATATATCAGAACGGGGAAAGATGAGTTACGGCTGTCGGAAAATTCATTGTCATACTTTCATTGCTTTAATTATGTCTACCATGGAAAGTGAAAGTAATGATTTGTTTAATTGTCAGCATAAATTTGAACGTAATCTCCATCATTCATCTGAAAAACAATCAATTTCAATTTTTTAATATTTCTTTTTTCCCAACATGGAAGTAAAATATTATTAAGTATTTAACTGAAATTCCTGAAGGATCTTCTTGATCTGATCTCAATATGAGTTTTAAGGAGTTTATGAGGAAAATTTAAGTTCGAATGTTAAGTCAATTTCATTTTCTCTGACTATCCACCACCATCTGCTAACACGGAACACATTTCCCATGTTCTCACTCAGATTAAACGAATGTATGAAGAAGTGTGTGGCATAGAATGCTGGCTGATGTACCAAGCTCAGTTTTAAACTATGACCATCTGACTATAGTTTAAAATTGCGAGAACCTTCTAAATAAAACTCACTTAGGTTCAAAGTGGATACTAATCTGATTTAAATTCATTTATGCCGGTTAAACTGAGTTCTCGGTTTTTTAACTTCATTTGTACTAATTAAATATGCCATAATACTCAAAATCGTATTTCAGTAACGTATTTTCATATTTCTGAGTATGAATGCTTTCAGTAACCATAAAATTGCTACTCCGACCCGCCGAAAGCATCCCCCCCTCTGAATGATCGAACTGTTGCTACAGTAGCACTAGCAGGAGCTGTGGTTGATTCCTTAAAGCCATCTCCAGCCACGGTGCAACCATTTCTAAGGAAATGAATCAAATCATCAAGGGGAGGAGCCAGACTTCAACCTTTTTGTGTATCCACCAAGAAACCGACAATCAGTCACCATGCCAAAAGCTTCTCATTCTCCTCAATAGCCTAGATCCTCATAGCCCCCCCCCCCTCCGACTTATATGTGTATGGAACTGAATAAGCTTAAGGCTTGCAGCAGAGTTACATCTGCCTGACTCAAAAGTTTCTGAAGTTTGGTTAGCTTCGACGTTGTGACGTAATGAAGTGATTACTGTGGCTGAATCTTAATGACCATCACCTGCTACGGTATAACTCCTCCCGTAGGAACCGCATTTCTTTATCTATGACGGGGAATTAGAAATTCAGCCTCGCACCGTTGCTATGCCAAGCAGGGTGATAAAAATCAAACTCATATTTGGAATTCCCCTGTGGATTTTCTTGTTTTTTAAAGAATAACTCCGTTTTAATTTTATACAAGGTCTTTACTCGTAAGTGTTTCAATTGTTATTTTTTTTTACTACAGATTTATTTCTTTTCGTTTTAATTTTATACAATGTCTTTACTCATAAGTGTTTAAATTGTTAATCTATTTGTTTCTTTTACTACAGATTTATTTCTATTAAGCATTCCGGTTTTGGTTCATTTGTTTGTTTCTAGCTTAATGCATTTACTATATATTTATCGCTTTGTGACCCGGAAAAAAGCTTGTGAGGCTGCACTAGAAGCCCGAGAAGCACTTGGAGAATAGAAATTCATACTCATAAACATAGACATCATCGTTACCTATTGAAACGCTTTGGAACATTCAAACCTATATAGTAAGGAAAGATAATGGGGTATCTACTTCCATAAAATTATATCTTTACACTGATAAAAATTTGGCCACTGAAATTTATAGAATATATGAAAAGAACATTATTATTTATCCTTTAAAATTTGGAATTTAATTAACACTTCAGAACAGTCTGAGAATTTTTGAATTTTCAGTGCTGGTCATATTGCAGGTCCTAGCACAGATTTTATTGGTCAAATATTCATTTTTATCCTGCCACTTATACATTTGGGAAAACCCAAGAAATTCTTCCGTTTTTATAAATTAGAGTTCCGTAAGCTTACAACGCGATATAAATCGTAAGTTGAAAAAATCTGAAAATTCATTCTTCACAGACACAAAAAAAGATAAGGCCTTTCATTGTTTCGTATGCATTTGAACAGACAAAGGTCTACTTGCATCATTTATTGCTGATTTCTTTATTCTGTATTTTTGAAGAAAGCCTATTTAATATTCTGTCAAAATAAAATGGCATATCTATAACGTTTTGAACGTGCTTTCTGGTAGAAGCAGAATTCCTCGAACCGTACAAAATGCCGGCCAGAATTCTACTAACTTTTTCCAGTTATGCTCAACTAGTTTTGAGGCATTTTGATAAGATGTCTGGTAGTGATATATCTACTTTATTTTAAATTATTCAATAAGTTAAAGTTAGTATTTCCATCAAGTGAACATTTTAAATAATATCATATCAAGATAATTTTAAAATTATTCTTGGCAATTGAGATTCTTCTATGCCTCATTTTTTATCAATTAATTTTGGACTATTTTCTTTCAATTTTAAACGTGTATATGAGAACAATGTATTCTTAAAAAATAGATAATGAAAATATTAAAAAAAAACTTTCAAATTTGCCTCTTCACATACAATATTTCTGTATCGTGATGAATTGCTGAATTCCGATCCAGAATTTTATCTTAAAATAACAGGTATTACCACAAATATTATGAAGTTGGTTAAATTCGGAAGTTAAGGTAACTAACTACTCTAAAGAAAACTAAATTATATGCTTGCTACACCTGTACAGACTAAAAATATTACCAGGAAAATAAAAAGGAATTCAGTACAAAAGAAAATTAAGAAATTCTAGATGTAAAACTACTAAAATAAAAAAATGGGTGGAACGGAAAAAATGTATATGCTGTTGTTGTTGTTGTTATTATTATTAGTTAGTAGTTGTTATTTTTCGACAAGCTCCGTCGAGGCCTCACCGAGTTTTAAACCGAAAAGAGCGTCTGTTATTTTGAAGTAGCGCCACTTTGGGTTAAGAGTACGCATTAACTACTCACTCATCGCAGTCGTTTGCAAAGTCCCTTTTTACAGGAGAACACAATCATACCCCTTACAGATAGAACACAGACGAACAACCATGCCTTAACCGAGAGTCGAACCTAGGAAGCCCAGATTACCAGGAAGATGCGCTATCCCTAAGTCAGGATGTCGGCATTGTATATGCTGTTTGGTGTTACTTGGTTAAGAGTCTTTAAAATCCTTTATGATCAAGTTACAAATTATGTAGTTTGGGATTACAAATTACTTAAACAGCAAAGTGATAATTAGGTTTTCAAAAATTGTAATCAAATAAATTATGGAATGAAAAATCTTATAAGCTGATATTTATGACAACATATTTTACCAGAAGTACTCAGGCTTCTTATTCTGCTTAGTAACGAAAGGTATTAACAAAACTAATTGAATTATGAATAGAATAGATGAGCTTGATTTAAAGCTACTAATTAAATGAAACTGTTAAGAATGGCATCATTCTTTACATCAAACGATAGCTACGCAATATTTAATCAAGTTTAATTGAGATGAAGTTGTTAATGCGAATAGAGGCTTTTTTTTATGAAAATGGTGGCGGTTGAATGCATTTAATTCTTCTCTTTTAATCAGAGTAGGGTAAATCATTTTAAGGTAATAGATGATGGTGAAATATAGATTAATACAAATAACCAACTTCTAAAATATAGCAAGTCTCGTTTAAAATTCAGTCTCCAATATATTCGTGCAATTTGTGACACTACATTTGAGAGCAAATTAGAATTCCTTTGATTTGATTTTCAATATTTCATTCATTTTTAAATAATTTGTAATAATTAATGGCATCATTAAATTTGTAGGTTACAACCGATTATGATTTCTTCGCTGACTTAAATAAATAAAATAAACAGACATGTATGATATCACATCCATTTTTATATTTTCAATTTAACAAGATGAATCAAAGCAACTAATTACAGGGAGTAATAATACTTTAACTACACGCAAAATAAAGGAATTATTTTTATTATGATGGTCATTTCGCAATTTATGGATGGACTTTTTGTTCTCTTTTATCCCCTTAACTGGTTTATTCTCCTTACTATCTAATAAGATGACATCTTCTGTTTTAGGAATATTTTCTTATTTTGATTCAAATGGAAATCCATGGAAGGCTTGGCTTATCTACGTATTCGAAGTCATTTTACTATTGAATTATAATTGTTATGAATGATTTATTTTTTGTTTACAACGATAAAAATTTGATAAATCGATGCACGCGCGGCATACGGGCAAACCGGTTAAGTGGTTATGCAACCCCCCTGGATGTGCACCTCGAAATGAGGATGGGATGTTTCCGGAATGGTGGTTGGATCTCACCACCTCAGTGGGTATACTAATAGGTGGGGTTAGGCTCCTCCTATCGAAGATGGGACGTACTTCCTACAGGAAGGGTTGTGCCGTTGCCGATGATTGCCATTAGGATTGAATCACAGTTCCCGCCAGTATTCCTGTTGCTGCAGTCCGGTGTTTGAGCCCTCGTGGTTTAAATCCATGAACCTTCGGGTGGTCGGAGAGTTTGCTATGACTTTCCTCTTTAAGGCTTATTCAATATGACAAAATTTAGACAGAAAAAAAATCATCTAATTTCACCAGATACTTCTTAAGATTCATTTTAAAGGCATATTTATGTAGAAATTTCCACACAATATAGTCCGAGTTGAATTATAAATTTACAGTGGCATTGTTGGAATAGTCAGTCAAAATTATCTTTTATAATGACTTCATTCCATTTAATATGTTTTATGGTGTTGTTGTTATTAATTTAACTATTTATTAATTTACTTTAAAGTTTTCATCTATGAAAGGTTTAAGGATTTTCTACAACTAAAGAATAAGAAAAAAAAAAGGAAATAATTTTAAAAAGTTACCTTGCCCTGGTATTTAGTCACATTTAAATTACGGGCCACACTGAATAATAATACGGGTATTGTGATCATTTAGAAAATAACTATGACTACTCCATTCACGAAATTATCCTGTAAATGACATGACCAATCATTGGAATGTGGTCAATAGAATAACACCAGTGTTACTCTACTTTGCACAGAGATGAAAAGACGTTTGCATATCCGCTGATTTCTCACTCTCATATTTGAGATGACTCCTGATGTATTAAATAAGAAAGAGAAGAGGAGAAATCAAATTTATGTTTATTGTCTGATTTGATTTATGTTTTCGTCATTACATGCCAATTTTTACTTTTTTCACCAATGCATCCTAGCTTATTAATGATATAATTCTGACTTCATATATATTTTGTACTAAATATTTATTTTTTGCTATCCTATGATGATAATAAAACGCATGTATATTCCAAAAATTATATTACAAAGAAAAAGCTGGTGTGCTTAATATTTTCGTTTCCTACAGGATATATATGCAATAATATCTCTTCTACATAGCATCACTTGTTACCAGATCACTCATTCTACAGATGTACTTAAAAATGACATAAACATTTAATAAAAAATATACATAATTAAAATATGGGACTGGATATGCTTATTATTTTTAAAGAGTTTTCATCAAGTTCTTTTAAAAGATTTTCCTGGATACTTAAAGCTTTCTAAACAGTTATCTGCAGTTTAAACACTTCATGTATATTGATTTTAACATAAAAAATTACCAAAGTTAACATTACGATTGAAAAATCGTGAAATTTAGAGTTTCAACATATTCGATTATTTTATTTTGCTTAGAATCAAAGGTTATTTCATCAAATTTGAATATAAGAATAAAGTTCAGTAGTTAACTTTAAGCTCATAACCGTTTTAAATTCTTACATAATACCAGATACTAAGTGATATGACCTTATTTATTTATTAAAATATCAACAATTATACCTGATTTATTTATAAAAATAGCAACAAGAGAAACAGTTTGTAATTTGTATTTCTCATAGTGGATTTTAGGAATTTCTGCATATTTTTGGAATAACAAGAATTCAAAGTTTTCATTGTTTGGCTATTATGAAATGCTGCTGGACGCAGCAATTGATTTTCTAAATTTCATCATTTAAACAGTAGAATTTAAAAAATATATATGAAAGCATTGAAATAATTCATTTATGTAATATTTTTATGCGCATGGAGTAATTTGAAATTTTACAGCATTTTCATTTTTTTAACAACAAAATCAAAAAGTTGTTTATGGATTTTGATGATTCTTTTTGCTGCCTTAGATTGATAAAACACAATTACCATGAAATTTTCAAAACAATACGTCAAAAAGTGAGAAAATTTGGTTTCAACGTCCATTATACACTTAATAATAATAAATTAATAAAATATGTTTGTTCAAATTATATGATTTAATTACAGATATAAATAGTTAATTTCACTTAGATGGAAGTTGTGAATATATTTCATTTTTCGTAATTCCAATTACGGTACATTATTTTAAAAGATTCCGACGAAAGAAAAAAAAGCATGTAAATTAATTCTTAGAATAAAATTGATTAATTTTGATAAAAAAATTAATGCCTGACAAGTGCTTTCAAGGGAAAAATAACTACTTAACTCAACATTTGTTGCTTACATTTCCGCCCTTTTTTTATTCCACGAGATTTAAGGAAATGTCTGAAAGTGTGACTTTCGGAAGAGAACAAATTCTCCGAGTTGAAACAAAATACGTCGTTTTTCTAGAATGATCTTTAATCGTTTCATCTGTCTCGAATGGAAAGAATCCCCATTCGCTGAATTTGTTACCTTGAATGCAGCAGCGAAGACTGCAACATCACAGATTTAAAAAACATTAGACACGAAAAACGAGCAGTTTCGTCGCCGGTAGAATCTCTTTGTTTCTCTCGGGATCTCTGAAACTCTCTTCCACTTTTGTTTTCATCCATTAAGTTCCGTTTCCAAAACAAAGAAAATAAACAAAAAATCGTATGAGGTCTCTGAGAGAGCTCCATACTTCTTTTTTCTGGAGGTAAATGGCCAATTTCTCAATCACATTTATTTGCAAACAGTGTGCCGTTTTTCTTTTTTATTCAAATTTTCTGCCTTCTTCCGAAATCATCAGTATTCATAAAATAGATTAAAATTTAAACAAAATACCTTATTTATGATTTTTTTATATAAAGTAACATCTCATGTATATGTATACATATTGATTTCGTAAAATAGTTTTGACCACTCGGAATGTTTTTTTTTTTCCATTCACCTATTCAAAAAAATAATAAATACCAGTAATCTAAAGAAACAAGTTATTCCTCATAGATCTGTTAAATTTTTTGATGCAAAACATTTGTTTAAAACTAGTTTGTAACTATCGTAGCTCAGTTCATAGAACGATAATTATAGAAAAAAGGTTTTATTGTTTTATAGGAAAGTAACCAAACTTCTGTCAGTCAACAGATGCATTTTTCACATGATGGTATTAACCACTTCACATACAATGACGTTTCTGAAACGCCCATCGAGTTATTGAATTATTAATTTTAAACCTGCAATTAATTACAAGTATTCCGTAATTTAAAATGCCAGAATCATTTAGAGACTTTTCATTATCTTAAAACTCGTTACATTATTATAGGAATTAAAATAATATTTTTTTAATATTGGATATCTCTTCTAATTAGGAAGTTAAATAAATTCGTATGTCAAGTGGTTAATCACATAGATTGTTTTTTAGCTTTCGGTCTCAACTATTAAACTCTATAAATTATAGCAGAATTAGGGCAACACTGAAACAATACATTATCAAATGTTCGATCTCATTCCGACCTAATTCAAATACCTAACTGGAAAGTGTTTATTTGATGTTTGTGATATTTCCACTCCTTTTTTAAAGCTGATGAAAAACTATTTTTTATTAAAAAATATCTCATAAAAAGTTATGAAGTATGTTTATGACATAGAGCCCCTTATTCCAAAATTTGCTAAAACATGGCGTTGTAAGTTTTCTCATCGAAAAACATATTGTATTTTTATTATAACCAGGCACCGAGTTTATGGGGCCGGGATAGCCTAATTTGTATGGTATTGAATTCGAATCTCTTGGGTTGCGAGTTTGAACCCGCCAGCCGAAGACTCCCCCGTGTAAGGTGGACGTTAATGGCGTCCTCCAATAATACCAGTGGGGGTTCTGGAGCAGAAGGGATCATTTTCTGTTCAAGAGCTAAATTACGATCTATGGATACATGAATGAAGTCCAACCCTAAAAAGGGTCTGTGACACGTGCGAGCAAGAAGCCAGACCTGTGCCCTCGGGTGCTCAGGGGTCATTCCCTCAGAAGCCACTACATCCCTCCTTCCAATGCAAAACAGAAAACGACAACTACCGAGGTCTAAGTTGCTCCCGTTTTGAAGGTAAGAGAGATTGAGGGGATAACTGATAAAAGTAGGAGCCTTGTATTGTCAGAACTCAATATTTTAAAACTGATTGAAATTATTGAAAGAATAATTTTATTTGAACTCTAATGACATTTGACGCAACATAAAATTTTAAGTAGCCGTTTATTATATAAACAAAATAGTCATTAATAAATTTCTCGACAATTTGTCTTTGAAAATAAATATTACTGATAAAATACAATTCATAAAATAATTATATAATTAAGCTTTTTAATACAAACTTTCTAATGAATAAACCACTTGAGAAAACAAATTTATTGATATTGCATTGTTTTCTTATAATCATGAAATGCAGAATGTAAATTTAAAAGCATTCTTATATAAATTGAAAAGGCTTTATTTACACAAGTATGACCAAAACAATAGCGATTTAAAAATAAATAATTTTTAGATATTGTCCTTTTTTTACTAGGAGAAACGCGATATCTTTCTAACTAATAATTTAAATTTTAGCTTTTTCTCCGTAGGAAATTTATAACAGCTTTTGTTATTAAAATAAACGCTCTCCAGCCAATTCCTAAGCTCATATAAATTTTCCTCAGCTGGGGCATAAAAAATAAATTGCATTATTTCTTTAAAGGGAAGTTTTTGTATGCAATCGCTATACTAAAGAAGAAAATGACGATCCTTTTAATTAATAAAATTTCAGTCGAAATTTAATGTTAGAGCCATTTGTTTCGAAGACTTTCAAAAGAATTTCTATGAGAGAGGACACAGAAGGAAACAGCATTCAATAAAGATTGAAAAGAGAAGAATACACAAAAAGAAAGGAGATACGTCTTGAAGTAAGCAACGCATTAGAACCTTTTATTTTCTATATTCCAACACAAATAACTGTTCATTTTAATTCAAGAAAAAAATCATAATTAATTCATAATAAGATTTCAGAAAATTAAGTCGTTCGTCGAAAAATGCAGCCTTCATTCTCAATGAAAGTAACTGGAAGAAGCATTCAATACTAAAGGTAAAGATTACTGCCAGACAAATAAAGTTATTACTAAACTGTATTAATTACATGCTCTTCTGGGTTTGGAATGATAAAGAATTGTTTCTCAAGGCTAGAGATAGAAATGTAAATACAAATAAACTTAATATTTTGGAAAGAGAATAACAAAGGGGAAAAACAAATATAACGAGTATGGCTTTTCTTCTTAACTTACGATTGTTTATTCTTTAGATTCCTTCTTGGATGTTTAATGAATATTTCGGCATGGAAATGCCTCCAAAGAACAAAAAGGAGAATGAAATGTATATTTGACAGAATGCATATTAACTTTTTTTTCCATTTGTGAGGTTCATTCTCAACACGATGCATTAATCGCTAAGCGCCCGAGAGAGAGAGCGAGAAAGTAAAAGACAAAGATAAAAGTTGTGAGTTTTTTTTTCTTCTCGTCCCAAAATTGTTAGAAAGGAGATTTAAAATCTTCTTTGACTGAAATGAGGACCCGGCAGCTATAAAAGTTAATACACGAGTTTTTAGATTCAATGAAGCATTTTAAAGGATCGTAACCATTTAAGTAAAATTTCTAAATTGTTTATCACGTTTTCTGAGAAGGATGCACCTTAGACAGATTCAAGCGTAATAAAATCCAAATCTGTAAAGTTCATTCTTTTGTTTCATTTACGAATGCTAATAACTGAAAATGATATCAGATTTTAAAATCATTTAAAAGTGCTGACATGAAATCTGAATGACAATGGTTTTATTTATTACATCGATTTTACATGTCTAAATTTATTTCGACGGAAATTATTGGAAATGGACCTCATAATCTTGGATAAGTAAACAAAATAGAGATATGCTTTGACTCGATAATTTCTTTTAACTTCCTCTTTACGTCACATTAAGGTTTCGTAGGACATACATCTAGATTTCATAGGAAGTAAACTCAATAAAAAATCGGCATTTTAGTTAATTTAGTTTCAAATCCTTGATATTTCTGCTTCAGTAGTAAGAACATGAGGATTAATGAGATGCACAACATTAATAATTAGAAATACGGCTACACAAATAACTTGATGAATGATAGATATGCCATGAATTGAATGACATATATGTCATGAATTGAATGATATATATGCCATGAATTGAATGATATATACGCCATGAATTGAATGATATATACGCCATGAATTGAATGATAGGTATGCCATATTGATTGAACGTTAGATATAACCTTGATATGCATTAAGCAGGTCTCAAGGCGATGTGGTATATTATTTAAACAAAAAAGGGTACTGATCAAGGGTACTGATTATCATTAAATTTCTAACTTTTCTCCACCCTGGAGAGAAAACAAAAAGGTGCGGGTCGGGCTCCTCCCGTTGATGACGGGACCTACTTCTTTAGGGAAGGGTTGCGCCGTAGCCGGTGATGGCCCTTAGTACGCAATCACAGTTATAACCGGTATTGCTGTTGAGACTGTCCAGTCAATCAATAATTTTATCCATATGCCTTCGGGTGTGTCGGAGAGTCAGTGATATGACTTATTATCAAATTGCTATTGAAAATTTCACGATGTGATCAAAAGTATTTGGATTCTTTGCCATTGATATTTAAAAACATTTTCTAGAAAGTCTTTAAAATTTGCCCTTGATCCTTAACCAAGTAAATAATGTGCTTTAATTCACATTTTTCAGAAAAGAATCCGTCAGGAGGATATTTAGGAGATCAGTCGGAAATTTCTGAATTTGGATTTTTTTGGGAATTTGGGAATTTTCTCAAATTTGGGTTTCGTCTCGGCTCATAACTGATTGATAATGATTTAGAAATTATAAAACCTTTATCTTTATCTTTCTTTGATTTGTAAAACACATGCATTCTTGAAACAAAAAAAAAATCAGATATTCGCTATAATATTAAGAACATTTTTTAAATGCTTCAAATGCATTTGTTTTTTCTTATAACATGTACAGCGTCCAAATGTATTTTATAAAATTTTCAGAATATACCAGCTCAGCTTTACAAATAAATTTGAAACAACTATTTTAAATGCAACTATTATACGTTTATATGTACATAAAAATTAAAAAAAAAGTATCTATTTAAGGAAAAAAATTACTCAAGTAACTTAGAGAGTAATTGAAAGTCAACTCGTTACATTGTAAATATTTACTTGAATCCTAATAACACTCAATTGGAATTTGTATTTATGTTGCTCTATATATTTGGATTAGGAATTATGAAGAAAGAAATATAATATACTGTGAACATTAAATATAAAAAACTGTTTACCTCCACAATTTATATTTTCTCGAATATTCTAGGTAATTAATTACTTTCAATAATTATATAAAGATGAGCTAAGATAATATAAAATGTTTTGTAAGTATATGGCTGGGAAAAAACTTTGCACGCCAAAAGCATAAAATAGTTTTAAAAGTTGGAATTAAAAAAAATATTACATTTATCTTCCCAAATATATTGTATGGGATATTTTTATGAAAATGCGTTTAAATATTGAGATCAGAAAGCAAATCTAATGATAATCGATGCATATCATTATCTATTTCTGCAAAACGAGTTTAAAGGAAATCATTTTTTTTCTTCAATTTTTGTCTTTCTCCGTGAGGCTTTCTTGAAGGAATCTTCACAAATAATTTAAGTTCAAACATATTCTTTACATGATCGACTACACTTCGTCTAACATTTTTGAAAAAAAAATCGTAAATCAGAATCTAACATTTCTGGAGAAATTTGAAAAAAAATCGTAAATCAGAAAGTGTATGAATAATTTTTGACATAATAACATACAAAAACTAGCCAAAACACTCGTAACTATGAAACGAGTCATTAAATCCAACGTATCAAAAATAAAAATAAACGTACAAACGACTTTGTGACCTTGTTATTTCAGAGCCCGATTATCATTGGTTATATTAAGGAAAAACGTTGTTTATGTAAAATTCATTTACATGACCTTAATATATATATAAATCAACTTAATCTTTTACAGTTTGCAGAGATCCAAGGAGGCCAGGTGGTAGGAACTTAGTGTTTGAACCTGAGGGTTTCAGGTTCGAGACCAGTTTCCCCCGAAAAACCATCGTATAAGCAGGTCAGGTGCACGTTAAATTTGTAAGGACCAATGTCCCCCTGCTGGTGTGGCGTGGAAGCTTGGAGAGGGGTGGAATGCCACCTCACATGTCAACTTCGTCATTTGATAGCGGATCAAAATTACGAGATCTGCCACGAAAAAATCTTAATGTCGCTTGAAAACGGGATGTTAATATAACTAAGATACTAGTTAATAATATAAATGAGTTACTAGTAAATATTTTAGTTAAAAGAATTTTATTTAAAAAATACGAGAATTCAAATGGTTAACTTCGAAATCTGCCGAGTCCCTTAATTGATATTACGCCGTGTCTAACTTACAGCTTCAACTACAATTTCTACAGAAAACTTTGAACCGTATTTCAAAATTACATTCGCTGTTCTAAAATGGTGCGAATCTAATGATTATTAAATATTTTGAAGAATACTTCTATCAACTCATTTTTTAATACTATATCATATGAAAAGTAACTTGTATTTAAATAATAGTTGTAATAATATACTGAAATAACATAACGGGGGTATGATCATTTTTTAAGAAGCTGTTAGATAGTCGTGTTTATACAGACAAGAGAATTTTTGGTAATTTACGAAATCTTAAATGATACTTCAAAAGTTAAATAATGTAACTAAGTACTTTGGAAAATAATCTCCCATTAATAGCAACAACTACAACAAAAATTCAGTCTATCTAACTTAAACTACTCGATATCGTGTGAAAAATATCATTACTTCAAAATTTGCATTTGTGAATTTAAAGCAACTTAAATGTTTTAAATGAAATGAAAAATGCGAAAAAGATTCTTAGAATATAAATTGAACCCAAGGTTAAGGTAATTATCGATGAAAAACATTAAAATGCAATAAGTTTCGGCTATGGTTTATAAACTTGGAGATATTAATGAGAACAAAGATTTAATGCTCCATTACGAAATTCTTTTTCAAATAAGTTTGGGTTTTATAAATATTAATGAAATATCGAATTGAAAATTAAATAAGGGATTTTCCTTTAAACTTTATTTAGGATAGATAATAAGAATTTTGGTACAAATTTTGAATTGTATTTTGTTTATCAAATGCTTATCGCCATATCTCACTTTAAAAATAACTTGTAAATGTATATCCAAAGAAAAAAAAACTTTTGAAATTTTTAAGATTTTTTTTATGAAATTAAGTATTTCAATCAGTATCGTAAAAAAGATAATAAACTTAAACTGGTAATATATAAAAATATTTTTCAATTCAAGTCAATTCCTACGTAGATAAACAAGAAAACAAAATTTTTTAGTTACATTTTAATAAATAATAACAATTAATATAAATAATTTATCAAAAATGGATTTTCGCACGAATTGAAATCACATTCTTCACCTTCACGTGAAAAAATACTGAAATCATTGCATTTTTCTCATCGAGATACTGCCTATTGATTTCAGTTTTAATTACAAAATTTTAAAACTCAATTTAAAGTATTAAAAATTAAATTAAATTAAGTAATAACGATATTTGATTTTTAATTTTTCGCATTAATAAATTTCATAATTTCTGTTAACATTTTAACTCTTATTTTGAGTTTAAGAAAAAAAATTTTAAACAACGATTTTATGCTGTTTTACTTTTGTATAATTTTTTTATATATTTTATATCTTTATAAGATCTTTATTCTTATAACTGCCAGTAGCTAAGTTCTAAATTGATAATAATATATACATCCTTAAATAATTTAAATAACGTAAATAATAATAAATATTTTTGAACTATCAAAGGTCAATTCCACCTCTTAAAAATACGTTTTCTGAGGTATCGTGGAGTTATACTTTATAATGTGATAATTAAAATGACTAAAAGAGATATATATTAAAATTTCTTCTTACCGATTATTAAATTTTAATTTTTTTAACAGCTTAGTTTAATTGGGTTTAATTATCTGAACGTCTCGTTGTAAAGCAATACTAAGTCTCTTTTGGTAAGGACCTCGCAATTTTAAATCACGGTCAGATGACGAGAATGACACCGGAGCCCTCTCGCCACGCCACACCACACCACTCCAGCAGGATGCGTTTGGCCATGACAGATTTAACGCGCTATTGACCCCCTTACCCAGCGTTTTTTCTGTGAAATCGGGTCATGAACTAGAAACACTACGGCTCATGAGACGAAACCTTACCACCATATCACCATGTCTCATTCGTTTGCTCAGCAGTAGTTATGATTCTTCATGTAAAGCAATCAAAAGATATCTCAATCTATTAGTATGTTAGTATAAAAACGAAAGTTTTATACTAACATACTATAGGATTGCTAAGAGTAACAATCTACTGACATGTTGCTATTATTATCATTATTATTATTGAAATTACCTATTTGTCCAGGATTAGAGTGGGCAATCTGAATAATGCATGGCACCATGCAAAATGAACATAACTGTCATGATGAACAAATGAACATATGTCAGCTAATATTTAATTTCACATGATCGCTACTTTCCATCCTATAAGATTTGAATCGATTTTTAAATTGACGTGGTACATTAGATAAATAGTAAGTGAATATTAAAGTTTTTTTTGCTAGAATACAGGAATCTATATTAATATTAAACTGAAAGCGAACTGTCTTGCTAATATTAATGAATGTTAATTAAAATAAATTTTTCAATAAAAATTATGGAATTCGATTTTGCATCGTTTAAGCATTAAAAATTTATTTTTGGTTGCTATAGTTGAAATGACAGGAAGATATTATAAGTAAAATATTTTAAGTTTATAATCCAAAAAACAGAATTTTTACTTTTCAGAGCACCTAAGAATGCAGAACAATCAAGAAGATTGCAGAACAGGAAAATGTATTCCAAATATAAAATGCTAATATATATCTGAAATAGCTAAGGCCCATATCTCTCGATAGAAAATACAGTTACAATGTTTAGAATATACAGAAAATGATATAAATATTAATTTTTGTTCTTGAAGCTTGTCCTATTGAACCTGTTATACCAACCAGCATATATTTTTCAAAAGGTAAAATTTAATTTGAAATGTTTGGTTGTCAAAAGAGAGTAAACAAAAACAAGTCTAAAGAGATATGAAAAGTTTCTAGAGAATTGGAATTACTTTCCGCAAATTTTAAAATATGCAGTAGTTTCAATGAATATTCCTTCCTTGCTTTGATATCAAATTGATTGCAAGAAAAGGTGAATTTTCGTATTTAATTCATTTTAAACAGTTTACTAATATAATTTATTTTAATTGAATATTACTCATTTAGAAGCTGTTATTGTTATCATAGAAATAAGCTTATCGGAATATGCTGCTTATAAAAAGAATTTAGGAATTTCGTCACTGTCAAATTTATTTTAGATATCTGGTTCAGTTATCATAAAAATTCTTATTTTTATTCATTCATTAACAGATAAATTACATAAAAGTAATTTATTGTCACAAATTATACACTAACAGCCTTTGGATAAATATTAAACCATTTGTAAGCCTTAGATAAAAACTTGTTTTATTCTTTTACAGATATTTGTAATATGTTAAAGAAAAAAATGAAATTAGTTACAAAAAGGTTTTTTTTATTTATAAAATGCTTTTACGTTAAGGGGATAAATATATTGAGAATATTACACAATCCAAAACAAAGCAAAGAACATTGAATTATACAAATTAATCAAATAATTAAAGGAATTCAGTTAAAAAAAAGAATACGTTCTACAGAATGATATAACCAATTTTTTCTGATACAAAGCTTTATATCCTTTTTAATACCTAAACTTTCAATACTGATTAGTTTGGAGACAAAAAAACCATTAACTCTTTTTCAAAAAATCATCTAAAATCATTCAAAGCAGTTGATTAAATTAACTCTCAGTTAGTTTAGTTATGTTAACATCCCGTTTTAAAGCAACTCGCGGGTCTTTTGGGGACGAACCTCACAATTTTGAACTGAGGTCAGATGATGAGGAGAACGCTTGAACCGGAACCCCTTTTCCAAGCTTTTACATGACACCAGTGGAAGGTCATTTGGCCACAACGGATTTTATACGCACTAGATCAGCTTGCGAGCCGGTTCTTCGAGCGAATCGGGTCTCGAACTTTAAACCCTCCGAGTCCGAGACCTTACCACCAGGACACTACTGCCAAATTAAGTCTCAAATATTCTAATTTGAGGTGAAAAAACATATTTTATCATAATATATTGTCTAAATAATTAGTTAATTTTGAATGACAACTGGGAAATTACTTATATCACTCTCCTGCATTGTTATCTTGTTTACTGCGTTGAAATCAAGATCTAATTGCAATCTTCTCAAGTGGTGTTCAAGGTTTCATTGTTGAAATTTTCATTCTTGCTACTTTTCTAACGAACTATATTTCTTTATGTTTTATCCAGAAAATGAATATATAAATTGCATTTCTGAATGCTATAAAATCTTTACGTTTTGCATGCAAGTTTACAATAGAGGTTTACTGTCACCTCAAATATAAAAAAAGAGTATGAAATTAAATATTTTAATATTTATTGGTATATTTTTCCATTCCTTTTATGTTTTTATGCAATTTTCATTTTTTTTCATTGAGTTTTTATGCATAAAACCTTATTTTTGTGTTGATTTATCTGTTTGAAAAACTATTTTTAAATAATTTTCCTTTTTATTGTAACATTTTCGACCGATGGTTCACTTAGAGATCTTAACTGAAGCAAAGCACTACGGTCAAATTCAACAAAGCATTTACTCCAAAGCAGGGAATTAGTGACAAAGATTTACACTGAGAGAGAGCGGGGAAAATCCTCCGCATCCTTTCATGAAAAGGCTTAGTTCTTGATTAATCAAGTAAAACTATGGTACTCAGACTTAAACCTGATTGTAGAAGCGCCATTCCTTAGAAGATTGCGATAAACTGTTTATTTCCGTCTAACTTCAAGAAATCTGATTTATCTCTGAACAGTTAGAGCTGGTCCTGATAGCGAATTAAAAAGAGATAGTTCCTCTAGCAAATTATTCTTCCGATTGATCTTAAAAGCAGAATAATTTCGAAAGAATTTTTCTTTAATCATGCAATACTCTTTCTATCTAGATAAGGATGAATAAGATTTGCTTCTGAGATACATCAAAAGAATCATTATTATTGATGAACCAGAGTCTAAATACAACAAGAAATAATATGGAGATAGAAAAGTGAAATTTTGCTTAAATTTATTGACAAAAGTATCTTTTGTAAATAAAGATATTTATATCTTTTCTAGATAAATTACCAAGATATACAGATGATTGAATACGTAAAATAAACAAATGGGAGAAACTAGAAGACTCATAATTTTTTAAATTATGTCAACCTCAAAATTGAACACACCAGTTTAGTTTGTGAAGAGTTTCTTGAAGTTATAATGCATATAAATTAAAGCCGGAATGCCAAATTTTGATTAACGTTATTGTGATTTAACTGTCTGTGTAAAAAATGCATCTTAAATATTTTTTATCCCCAACCAGTATTTACATTATGCTACATTTGAGCAGGCTGAAGATCGAATCACTTTCATAATTAACTTCATAATTATCATGCAGGCATCATTTAGATAATTTGACGTGAAGGCAGATGATTGAAAAGCTGGAGCAAGAGATATTATTATTGAATTTTGTTAGGGAAAAGAGCAATGATCATATTGGTTCTGAGGTTTAGAAAACTTATCAAACATACGGATACTAAAATGTTGTGACTGAATTAACGAGGACACTTTTGCAGTTCGCCGATACGGGATACACGGATCATCATTCGAAAATAAAAAGGTTAAGCAAAGCATTTAATGTTTAAAATCATGGATATTCTGTTATTCTGGAAAACAGTTTCAAGGAGATTTTAACTTATATAACTATATTTCTGAAGGTCTGTTGTGTTTGCGTCTTATATTAATGTTCTTATAATACCTGAATTAAATAATCTTATTTACTACATCACTTTTTCCCCAGGGAGACACCTCGTAAAAATGAGATGCTTCCGGTATGATTGTTGGATCTCGTCACCCTTGTTGGGTACACTAATAAGTGGGAGTTGGGCTCCTCCCATCGGTGGTGGGACATACTTCCTACAGGCAGGTTTGAACCCAAACCGGTGATGACCGTTAGGACACAATCACAATTCCCGCTAGTGTTGCTGTTTCAGAGGTCCGTTCATTCAGTTTTATGATTAATACACGTACCTTCGTGCCGGGTCGGAGAGTCTGTCTATGACTTACTACATCGCTACTCACCAGAGAATAATTGTTCAGTATGCTTTGAGAAGACAAGATACAATTTAGTTTAGATTCTGACAGCAAGCAGTTACTTATTTGGCATGAAATATATAGTTATTGTTGCTCAGAAAATATCATCAGGGAATATTAACATGACACGTATAGGAAAATTGTCAATGACCACAAACCGTTATACGCGCTTAAATAGGAACAGTCATCAGTCATTGTTCATATTATGCAACTTCAATTTCACTTTTTTCTTCTTGCTGTTATTGGCATAAATATTTTGTTCATGAATGAAAATGCAGTCTTATCATTAAACTCTGTTCCAGATTGCCTAGTTGGAGATGTTACTTAATGCATCATATAATTTGACAATTCTCCTGATCTGAAACTTATCACAAATGTAAAGGGTGTTTTGTATCAGCCTCTTAAATACACTCTAATAAATAACCCCTGCCATGAAAGGGAAGTGGAACACTCCCTTAATACATCTAGTTTTCCGACTTTTTAAGCCTGCTACGAGTTGTAAAAAGTTGTATTACACTAATTGGTGGTCATATCGCTTATTGATGAATATCTCTCGATTACCAATAATAAGTAATAAACATTCTATTTCTGCTTCAATTATGTACCTTTTTCTGAAGTAACTTGTTTTGACACTTTTTGTTATTCATTGTGCAACTGAATTTTATATTACTTTATGAATTATATTAGATATAGCTATTTATCTACGTTTACATAAAGACATGTATATGGTAATTTTATATTTAGTCGTTTATTCATAGTCCACAGGATTTGTTCATCAGTTTTAAATGAATAAAAAAACTGCTTCATCGAACACATTAAAAAGCGAGAGATTAACGCAATGTGAAAGGTTAAACTAAGGTTAGCTAAATTGTATAGATATATGCCTTCTTGAATTGTAATTTGTTTCAGCTATGCTACTATATATCTTTTCTTAGTTATAGTGCTTACATTTCAAATTGTTCTTTTTTGCTTCTTAAAAGCATTTTTTGCTTATTTTATGAAGGATTTAAGAAAATAATCCTAAATTTCAGGAATTCTGAAATATTTTCTTTGAATGCTATTTATTCGCCAGATTTATAAATCAAAGAAATATCAAAATGAAAAATTATTATGTAATCATTGCATTCATTTAAAATTTCATTTCCAGATAAGAATTCACAAAATATTTGTTTTAAAATAGTAATAAAAGTACTATGATGCAGTTTATTTGCATGTAATATCCCCTATTTGACATCCAGTTGTACAAGTTGACAAATGTTGTAGTCCATCATACAGAAAAATATTAACCACTTCACATACAATGACGTCTCTGACACACGCATCGAATTATTTAATTTTTAAATTTAAATCTGGAATTAAGTGAAAATATTCAGTAATTTAAAATACAAGAATCACTTAGAAACTATTCAGTATGTTAAAGCTCGTTACATTATTATAGGAATGAAAGTAACAATAAATGTTCAAGATGGGATGTGTCATCTAACGGGGAAGTTAAATAAGTTCGTATGTCAAGGGGTTAATACAAATCACTCATTTTTATTCCTTCAAATTGGTCTTTAAAATTTTGTATGAATCAATAGATTTGAATAAAACAATGTGAACAAAATTAATCGAAATTCAAAGTAAAATCTTCAAAAATAATTTTACCAATTTCATAATATAATTTGAATTTTAAAATATATCCTCGAAAATTTCACCTTTTTTTTTCATCTAATGGTACAAAAAAGTTGCATTAATGTAACTCACCTCAGTTTTTTAATCACGTGAATTTGAATTTTGGCCTAAAAGTTTTGATTGTTATTAATAAACAAATGATAAAATATTATAATGGATTCTGTTTCAGAATTACTTTTTTTATTTTTCTCCATTGTAATTTATAAAAAAGGTCATTTTTAAAATCATTTGATTACTGATATTTAAAAACTTACAAAAAAGATTTGAAGTTTATTAGTATAAGGAAATATTCCAATAATTAAAGAAAATTAAAGTTGTTGAAGGAAAATATATAAGAAATGATATAAAGAGTAGTGTAAAAACATCTGATTAATATTTCAGAAATACACATCTAGAAAGACTGTTGAAAATTCATTATAAAATGCTTAAAAATATTTTCTGACGAAGAGAAATATTCTATCAACTACGCACTTTTGTTTACTGAAATATTCTTAAGCAATTAGGAACTTCTTCTCAAAATAAAAATGCAAAATTTATTAAAGTTCGTGTCATGGTGCTAGTTGATAATACAGAGAGACTAGTTGATGCATTAGTTATTGACACGAGTAGATGTCTTGTAAAGATAATGGAATTTCCTGCTGAATATGAAATATCCTCTCTAAAACTTACTTCTTTTTCATTAAATATTAAAACAGTGAAATGTTTACTAAAAGCCTTTCAGAATTAATTACAAGATTATGGTATTTCATCTCTTAACTGAGAGATACAAATTATTATTCATGATTAAAATCCAATTAATTTTTCATAATCCAGTGCCTGCAATAAACAATGTCTTTCTTGTGTTCGCAATTTGCTTATCCCTCAAAACGGAATTTACAGTCATGCGAGTAAAATGCAGATAAATTTCAGAAGAAAAAATTCGGAACATAAAATTAGACTTTCTTGTAGAATTTGAATTCCTTTTTAATATCCACAATCATGTCCCTCTACGGTATTGTAAGCATTTATGGGATCTTAAAGTGGATAAAAATATTGATGAATAGATTAAATAATAATGCGCATTTCGTGTCAGTGAAATTAAATTAGAATTCAAGATTTGCCAGATTTACTTTGAAACATTGCAGGTATAAAATGCGTGCTTTAAATCGTTGATACAAATTAAGCCAGTACTTTTCGATTAAGAAAAGTGCCTTTTATTTATTTATTTATTGGATATAAGTATTTCGGTTGTTATAAATCTTTTAAAACCCAAATGGAAAATATTTCAAAAAAGAAAATAATAATAATAGAATTAATTTTCAAATTATCATAGCTAATGTGCTGTCATCCCCTTTCAATCAATAAATTTATATTTCTTAATGAAAATTTTTCACAGATAGATACAAAAAAATATATTAATTTCATACCAAAATAAATCTTATTAAAGGTTGATTTTTAGGTAAAATTTCAATCTCCAGAGTCCATTGAATTATTTTTGAAGCGTGCATTTTTTTACAATATTGCTCTTTAAACTAACTTAAGCTGTTATTATCATCTAGATATTAAAACCTTATAAAAAACAAACTATACAGGGTATTTGATATTGTCCTTATACTGTACATTAATTTGAGAATGGTGACAAAAATTGCTACAAACTTTGATGTCGAGGTGCTATAAAATGACCATGGGATTTACTTTGAAATCGGCTACAGCGTTTTCTAGCCGCTGACAAAGGAATTGGGATTTCTATCTCGAAAATTGTACGAAATATCAAAGAATGGATGAGTTTATATTTATATAGCTTGTTTGATTTAGCACGAAAATACATCTTTTCAAAGAAAACAAATTTAAAGACATTTTTCTGAACGTGATTTCCAACAATCTTACCCCGGAAAAAACTGTAGAAAAAATATGAAACAATTAACTGTCATCAAATACTTTTATTTTCAGTTTCGAAAGAAATGTTGTGCGCCTTCGGGTTCAAGTGTATTGTTCAAAATGATTTTACCTCCTGTTGTCGCGAATTGTTACGTCACAGATCTGAAAAATTGTGACCAAATAAATGTTCGTTTTATATGTTTCGTTTTGAGAATTATTGAGTTCAAGTGGTTTTCGTACGAAAAAGAAGACATTCTATAATTTTGTGTTTGACGTTTTCTCCACATCTTTTACTGCTTTCGAGATAGGGGCAGTAACCGTGCTGTAATCGATCTCACCATGTAGCGCATGGTCACACTATTATACTTATATGCCATATTTGTGACAATAGTTATAGAAGGTTTTTTTTATTTATGTGATATAAAAGGATATTAATGATACTTTATAAATTAAACAGAAAACAGACATTGAATTCTTACACCGTCTTGTTGATGTTGTTACTTATGGAACTTGCCTAGGACAAGCCTCCCGCTGTTACAGCAGCAGATTTAAGCCTAAAGGATAGTCTCTTCTTTTCTTTTTTGAAATAACGCCGACTAGGACCAAGAGTACGACTTAGCTACACACTCACTACATTTGCTTGCACAGCCCCTTATTACAGGGGGCACAATCACACATCTCACAGATAGCACACAGAAGAACAACCATACCCGAACCGCGACTCGAACCCGGGACTCCCAGAACACGAGAAAGACGCGCTACCTCTGTGCCATAAAGGCGGCACACTGTATTGTATGAAACAGATAAAAATATCCGCTTTCAATTTCTTATTTTCTCAACAAATGGAGTTTGATTTGGATTATAATAACAAAGTAACTCGAAAAAAATGTATTTTCCCTAATTTGAATAAGAAAAGTAAGTATTTTTTTCAGACCTTTAAAATATTAAGAGTATGAGAGTATGTATTAAATGTAAAGAGTTATTTATTACCAACAAAACAGTCACAACTTGTCAGTTAACATTATTCGAATAGCAGTTTTTATGGATCTTCAAAATACCAGTATGATCAAAGCTAAAAACTTATGTAGTAGTAACCTTAATTTGAACCTAGATTCTAAATTACTAGTTAACTCACTTCGCCAATACTGGGATCAACATTTCATAATTTTGAGCATCAAATATAATATTCTGAAAGTGAAACCGCTTGCTTTCCATATGTTAGTATACATAAATTTTTTGTTGCATAATATATATGATTTCTTTTTAAAAAAATATATTTAACAAAGCATTTATTTTTAAGCCGGCGTCTTGGCATAAGAGTAGCGCGTCTTTCCTGAAAGCTGGTATCCCGGGTTCGAGTCACGGTTTGGCATGGTTATATTTCTCTTTTCTATCTGTAAGGTCTATGAATGTGCAAGCGACTGCGTTTAGTGTGTAGCTGAGTCGTACTCTTGGCCCTAGTTGGCGCTACTTCAAAACAAGAGACGCTCCTTTTTGCTGAAAACTAGCAGATGCCACGGCGAAATGGAAAGTGTCACTAATAACAACAATGTGATGGAAAGTGCCACTAATAACAACAACATTTACTTTTAATCATTTCAGATAAGAAACATCAGAAATTCAATGTTATTATTAACGGAAACTGAGCATAACTTCATAATGGAGTTATAACTCAATGAATAATATTTTGTAAAGCTTGTTGAAAAGTTTTTTTGTGTGTGTTTTATTTCAGATTATCGTAAAAAAACTCAATAGAGAATTTTGTGTAGTAAAAATGTTAATGATAAAATAAAATTTAATTTAAAATAAAAAATAATGAGAAATAAAAATATAAAATAATAAAATAATAATAATATCAATAATAAAAATATAAATTAATATTAGATAATAAAAATGTAAAATCCTAAAAAAAACAATAAACTGAAATTAATAAGACCAAATTTAAAAGTTCAATAAAGTATTGAACATCTTCATTTAGTACAATTTAAAAACTACCGATGCATGTACGGAGAAATAACCCTTACTTTGAGCGAACATTCAATACATAGACGTTCAAAACAATAGCTGCTTTCGAGTTAATTGAATTCATGGTACAGTGAAGGCAAAGCAAAAACACAAGCGAAAGGTATTGTCTTGTGACGCAAATCTTTATACAGTATGCTGAACTAATATTAACTATTGTGCTGTCTTACAAATTATGCTGCTTTCACAGTTCACAAGAGGGATTAATTTTGCCTTTGATGTACTCATATTGTTTTGGTAATTGTTTTATTGTAAACTAATTATATTCCATACTTAAAGATTAGCAATAAATTTTAGTATGTTTCTTTTAATCATTTTAATTTTATATAGCCTAAAGATGAGCATATTTAAATGTATCAAATTTCAAATAATGATTTTGAACCACGGAAATAAAAATGTGGTCAACATTTAAAAAATAAAAATGGGAGAGTATTAAAAACATTAATAATTCGGGAAATGATGATTTCCGAAAGGAATTACAAATATTTGTCAATCGTAAAAAATCATGTGGAATTATTTAAAATTAATAATTAAAAAACATGATATGCGTTGGTTGGTCTAGTCAAAAGTTTTTAAATAAAAAAATTTATTACATACACAATTTAATTGAAAATATGCTCTATTATCTGTAGCAAATACCAGATAAAAGTTGTTTTTTTTTAATGTATGTAACATTATTTGTTGAAAGCAGAAGGCAGTTTGGAAGACATAGATGACACGTTGAATTTTTAAGCTCATTTTATTCCATCACTGGCAGCAGGAATTATTTACAAGCAAAAGCGACTAGCACAACACAGAAGGACACAGAACGGAATGAGAAAAAGTTGGTGAAAATTTTATCTCTATGAATATATACTTTTAGATTTAATAGGGATCTTTGACGCACGACAATCACTTTTACATTTCGTGCAAGGTAACCATAGGAATTTTTTAATGGAATGAGCTTAGCTAGACAATTTTTATCCCTTCACTCGGAGTGTGAGAAATAGTTTGCTTTTAGCCGATTCAGCAATCTTACGAAGCTTCTGGTGAATTAATTAACTAGAACATGTTTAATGCATCAGGAAATAGAAGGATACTTTAAAATGTGGTTACTGTGGGCTGAATTAAGATAAAGCTTTGGAAATTAATAAAGGTTTAATTTGATTTTTAAGTATCATTACACATATTCATGTATATATGTAAACAAATTTTGGTTCAAAGTATTTTGAGGTAAGCACTCAAGAATTATGTTAAAACAACAGTTAAAATAATAGGTGACAAAAAATGTTAGCCTCCATTTTGTTTTTATTAGTATGTGTTTTCCATAGCATAAAGATAGATACAAAGTGGTGGAACGATATATAGTGGTTGACAGACTAAGAATAGGAAACATTCCATTACTGGAACAAAGCCACAGAAATCAATACATTTAATTGCGTTTCATGAGTTTTCTATTTGATTTATTACAGCCAGGTGCCTAGAACCAAAGCAAGTGCTATGCCGAAAGGTATATGTTGAACTTCTCATAACTATAAGACACACCACAATTGTTTTCTCTTTTGTTCTTAGTCTGACTATCAATGATGATTTTCGATTTACAGGTACCGTTCCAAAGCTATATACTGTTTTTCACTATGTCAATAAGAAATATTCTAATAAAGAAAAACTGATGCTGACACTTAAAAAATTTTGAATTTTAACACTGTAATCTTAACTATTAGGGTTTAATCATTGTTTTTTCGTATGATTCTTGATCGCATACCTCAAAATATATTAAACCAACATTTTATTAAGTTCTTGGAAATGCTATGGTAGTTAATGTCTTATATATCGAGATAGTTTTTTATAATCACCCGTTATATATATGTACGCATATAAATACTTACATTAATTAGTTAATAGATTTATTTTTATTGAAAATACATCGAAATTATGGTTTTCGTAAAAGATAATATGGTTCATGTTGAAATGCATGAAAAATACATGACAACAAATTCTTAAGATTTGACGTACATTTTCAATACTGTTAATAAAGATCAAATTTTTCTGACCGATCACAAACGATCCTTCATAAATATTAGAGCTTTTACACGGTATACACGAAGCGTGTTAGTTTCGTCATGATATAAATTCGAAAAAATCTATCCATATTTATACATTTTGATTAAAAAATGAAATAAACAATAATTGCAAATAATTCAAAACATAGCTTGGGATCAAATAATAAGTGGATTTTAGTTCATTATTTTCTCCACAACTGCCCTGGCTCCTGTTAAATTTAATAAAACATTAACATTTTCCCAATAAGATTTTTAAAACTTTAGTTAATAAAGTAAATACATTCTAAAGATAACGATTAAAATCTTAGGTCTTATTATCATTCCGTTAAAACTTGTTCTTTGTCTGAATTTATTTCGATGGTTGTTTGCTTGACTAAATAAAAAGTATTTTTAATTAATCAAAGGCTGTTTCTCAATACGTTAGAGAATTCTAAGTAATTAATTTATGATATTAATAAAATACAAAATGAAGAAGAATATTAAAAATGGTTTAATTCGCTCTAATTCAATATAGTAAGAATATTGTGTATATCCCTATAATAATTTTATTCTCATTATACGGCATTCGTAACCTAAGAAAATTATTTATTCATTCTAAAAATTCTTTTAATGAAGAAACTAATGAATTCACAAACATTTTAGTACATTTAATTACAAAACAAATTTTCAATTAGCTGTTTGGCTTAGAATAGTATATTCCTGACATAAGCTGAATTTAATGGACAATGCAAATGATAATAAAATTAATTTTGAGCCAGACAAATTTTAATCCTACAATTTGCGATTACAATTAATTACAGCCGGCGTTCTAGCACAGAGGCAGCGCTTCTTCCATGTGATCTGGGCGTCCTGGTTTCGAATCCCGGTTAGAGCATGGTTGTTTTTCTGCATAGTATCTGTGAGGCGTGTGAATTGTCCCTCCCCCCATGTATAAAGGGGCTGTCCAAATAATAAGATGAGTGTGTAGCTAAGTCGTATTCTTAGCCCTTGGTGGAGCTACTTCAAAAACAAGAGACACTCATTCGGCTTAAAATCGATGACAGCCCTCAGTGTGCTTGTCCATGACAAAAGTCGTTAGTAACAACAACAATAAATTACTAAATGGAATAGTCCTGAGCTATATATTCCTTTTATTTTATGATATATTCCTTTTAAATACTATTTCGTATACACAAAATGAAATTTATGTAGTTTGAAATAAATGATATCCAGCTATTTAAAATCCAGTATAAAATATTAAATATTTAAAAAAACAGTTTTTCTTTAATTCAATATTCAGATGCTTTTTTATGACTTTAAAAACGAAAATTACTCATACAAATTAAATAAATCTTAAAAATTAATTTATAAATAATTTAGAAAACCCCTAATTCTTTTCAGAAAATAATATTCTATATGCATTCCAAAACGGAAAAATTTTATATTATTACATTATATTATTTTTTTTGGCACTTTGAGATCAAATCTGTAAATAGGTATGATGCTGGCTGGGCTCACGGATTTCCACTGTTTTTATCTTCCTTTGTTTTAATACCGATAAAAATTTTTATTGAGTTACGCTTCACAGAACTACTATTAAAACATAATATTCATAAAACAACCAATATTCATAATATAAATATTCATAAAACAACCAGTATCACTTTCTATATCAAAGACAGCATTCAATTCGTCAAAATCAAATCTGTCAATTTCAAATTTTCCAATATCAATTTTACATTCACTTCATTCAATAATTTTTTATTGCCTTTTAACGTATTATTTTTAAAACTTTGAAAAGATCGAAAATGTGTAGTTATACTTAAATATAATATACAAACTATTTCTAATTCTATGTATCTGAAGCTTGTAGACCTAGTATAATATAAATATGGCTTGCTGATGTGGTGGCTAAGAACAAACATTCGACTGTAACGGTAAATAAAGTTTTAGTGGCGAGAGTGAAAATAGATATGTGACTTCAAAGGGCCGATTCTGAGGAAGTCAAAGTGAATAAAAAATTAATCAATTTAGTAATTTGAATTTCTCACTGAACATTGGAATTTACATGGTTTATATGCGGACCTGAACTTGGGATACATCAGTTTCTGTGAAATAGGAATGTGCTTCATAGAATAAAACCACTTGAATCGAAATCACTGTTGAGTTGAAATGTAGCTGTGAGATGAAAGTTTGCTTTATATGCGAATATAAATTTCATATTTCGGTCAGCTTTGCATTCGCAGAGATAGACTGATTGATTATTATTGATTTAACAGTTTCTTATAATTTTTCAATTTAAAGTATTTTAAGAATAATTTATTAGACTATCATATTCATTTATTCTTTCATGAAAAGGATTTGAAGCATTAAACGAAGACGTTATTTATTTCCTTCTTCAAACACACCAATGCATTTCTTAAACTACGCAATAAGAACAATCGATTTGTACTAATGCGGAAAAAGTAATATTTTAACTGCTGAAATTCATTCCCTAAACACAAAAAAGTAATCTTGGATTACGTGCAAAATTTACCTAGAAGAATTAATCTAAAACAAATGTTTAAAAAAACTCTCTATCCTTAGACTGTTTCTTAAGCAAAATACAAAACAAAAAACAAATCTGACAAGTTTTGAAAAATAAATTCCCAAGCGGATTTAAATAAAAATTAGAAGGATAAATATTTCAAACATGTTTCCGTGACTTAATTGTTAATTAGTACAAAACGTGGCAGTAAACATGAAAAGGTTAGCAAACAATTTCCAATAAAATAGAGAATTCTGAGTAATTTTTATGTCTATCATTTATAATCCATTAAAAACCAAAATGATCAAACAGTTTTGTTAATTTTTTGTTATAGAAAAAATTAGCTTTTACCTGCGACTTCGTACATTTTGAAAGTTTAATGTGCATGTATGAGAACTGGTGGTCTAATCACAATGTAAAATGGCATCAGTTTATAAAATTATGGTGCTTTTGAAAATAATTTTTCGACAAAAAAAAAAAGAAAAAAAAGAAGCTGTAGCCACATTTTAGTGAAATGGCCGAATATAGCGCCAACGGCAGCAATAGCATTTCCAATCGTAAGATTTCGTTAAATTCAGGCGCAAAATGAACGGAAATATAGAAAAAAAATGCGGAAAAATAGAAAGCTTGCTAAAAATTTAATCAAAATTATAAAAGTATGCGAAAGGAATACGTACAACAAGAAAAAAAATACAAGAAAAGGAACAGGGAAGATTGAATTACAATAGCATAAAAAATGATGGCAACGTAAACCCAAACAAAGAACAACCAAAAAAATACCAACCTCTCAAAACAACAAATGGTTGTATATCAAAGTTTATCTCACTCGATTAACATAAAAACAATTTATTCACAGTGTGTACCTGAAAAAAAAAAACAGCAAAACAATTATTCACAATTGTTTTGCTGATTATTCTGGCCAAAACAAAATCAAATCACGAATGCATTGGGCATGTCAATCGAGCACCAATTGGGAAACGCAAATGCGGGAATTTACTACTCCAGGTGGTGTAATACGGATTAGATATTTTTAATTTTCTGTTTCATGTAGTATATTGGTTACTTTCACGTGAGACGGGGGCAAGCGGAAAGTTGCCGAATAATGTAGAATCCCCTCAAATTAGTTTCGCGGAATTTTACTCTTACGTCCGGCTAACGGAAAAGTACCTTTATTTTAATTCAGAAGTACTTCAGAATGAAGCCGAAAGATCGATTAATTAACACTGTTTAATTTTAAATGCATCAAACACTAAGAAATTAAACAGAATCGTTTGAAATATTCGGCCGAAAACATGTTAAGCCTAACCTCAATTACCATGGGAAAAAACCAAACTAAAGTCTTAATCCTTTGGTGGTTGGAAAACGAAGATTTTTGGCAGGGAAGTTAGTTTTAAATTTTAAAAAAATTAACCACTCAATTAACGGGAATAAATAGTAGTCTATGTTCTATTCTAGATTATAATCTATATCTATGCTAAATTTCATCCAATTTCGATTGATTGTTCTAGCGTGATTGACTAACATCATCCATACCTCAATTCTCACTTTCACATTTATAATAGTAGTATATATGCATTCGAAAACTATTTGTATACATTAATGCATTTCAGTATTACATTTTTCACTGATTAAATTGTGTATTTTTTGGGGCATCATGCGTTTTTATAGATTTATAACTGCAAATTATGTAAATATAATACTTGCATATATCTGATTTTTGTACAGATATATTTAGTATATTTAAATACAAAAAACAGATTTTTGTAAATGAAAAATTTGAATCATATTATGCGTCCGCATAAAACAGCATTATTCAAAATAGAATTAAAGCCGCAGAAACTGTAAAAAATGAATTTCGGAACGGTACTTTAATATCGCGGATAAGATCCGAATTTCTTTATGCACTTCCAGCTTACGCCGGCTGTCGCTGGGAACACGTTCTACAGCATAAACTCTTCTACTTGAGTCCCATTTCTAAGTTTCTAGAGGTCTCGGTGACGAATGAAAAGAATAATTTCTTGTTTCTGGAACGGGAACAGAAATCGAAACGATTTCCTGGAGAGACTTTATAGCATTAGATTGGCCAGAAGTTTGAAATAAAAATCGGAGAATTCAAAGAAAAGCGAAGGCTTTAAAACTTGGAGACATTGGTCCTACTGCAAGCTTTTTGTTATCTGCCTTTTCTAAGCGAGGGAGTCGGATAAACTTGGACAACGGGTCCAAACAAAGTACTTTCGGGCTTAGAAAGAAAGAGATCACTCAGATAAATAAGGACACTTCGAAATCTAATGTTTCCGCCCGTTTCGTAAATGACTTGGTACACAAGTTTTGTCGGCAAAACTCGGAGAAATTTTGCATTTACGAGTTCCTTCTGTTATTGCAATCTTCTACAAAGTCAATCTGGTATCTGGATTACCATATTTGCTTTTAAATAAGGGTTAAAATGTTCTTAAACAATGCACTTAAATATATCTGAAATTACATTTTCGTCGACGCATCTCTTCTCATTTTAACGCAAAATGAGAAGACACACGTCGCGAGTCCTCCTTTGTTAAAATATTGGATTTGTGATACTCAATATCGACTGAAGGAATTAGATAAATGGACATTTAAAAGCATCGGCTTTTATTCTTCTTGATGCATAACTTTTCAAACTTGCTCAAAGTATTAAGATTGCATTTAGAGTAACGGCGACGCTTATTAATAGATGCTTTAAAGATTGATCATTCAAAGAAATGAATCGTTCTGTTTTCGATTTGGATGTATTCAGAACTGAAACAATTCTAAAGCATAATTTTATGGTATTTCAATAGTAATGCAACTGCAATAGTGTAATTTGTTATCATTGTAAATATTGTTTTCCTTTTATTTTTCTATTTTTAATTTTAAAATTTATTTTCGTCTTCGTAAAAATAGCTAATTTCTAAAGATTAATTTGAGAGATTGTTTATAAAATGCTTTGTTAAAATATTATCTATAATCCCTGATTCACAATATTACATTTAATGATGTGATCAGTTTTATAAACAAATTTGTTTTTTTTTTTGGCTTCACAAACATATTTTAACATTTTTATATATTGAAAATGCATAAATAAATGTATTTTATATATTGAAATGTATTTAACATTTTTATAGATTAAAATGTAAATTTTATGTATAAAATGTTTTTTATGAAAAATTTTAATTTAATATATAAAAATTTACACTTTTGAAAAATGTAAATTTAATATATAAAAATTTACACTTTTGAAAAATATAAATTTAATATATAAAATATTATTTTTTTCATAATATGTTATTTATGAAAATTATGTGTAAAACTATAATGACTTCCATGAAGTTGAAATTAAACGTATATGAGAGTAAAAACTAATGATTAAATTATTGATGAATTGAAATAGGGCAATTTATATTTTATGAGGCTCGTTATTAAAATTATTATCTATCAATATGAAATTAAATTACTTTATGCATATGCTCATTTGCTTTAAAAATCAAGTCTTGGATTGAATTTTATTTTTAAAAAAAATTTTGTCACGCAGCTAATTTATTTACTAAGTAATCTCCAATTGCTTCATGTTTACTTAGAAGCATGATTGTCAAAATTGATATTATTATAATACAATAGGAAATAATTAGAAATTATATTATAGGTTTTTCTAATTGACTTCATGATTTCTGTTTTGATTACCAGTGAGGATTTATATACGACGTGTATCTGTTTTGAAAGATTTGGATTATGTCTATTATTGAGAATTCTATCAATTTATGTCTATTATTGAGGATTCTATCGATTTCTGTCTATTACTGAATACCCTACTAATTTCTGTCTATTATTGAATATTCTATGAATTTCGGTCAATTATCATTAACTTATGACGGCGTCCTAGCACCGAGGTAGGACGTTTTCTTCATGATCTGGGTGTTCCGGGCTCAAGTCCTTGCCAGGGTATGGTTGTTCTTCTGTGTTCTATCTGTAATGTGAGTGAATGTACCCCTCTGTAAAAAGGGGCTGTGCAAGCGAATGTGTATGTGTAATCCTCAAATGAGTTAGAAGTCAGACTTCTGCCCTCAGGTGCTCAGGGGTCCATACATTTAGGAGTTACTGCGTCACCCCTTTCTATTGTAAAATAGACACAAGATCATAATTAACCTATATATCATATATATAAATAATGAAATATTGATCTTAATTTCAAAATGTAATAATCAATCATTTTTTTATAAATGCACTATATCAAATTAAAATTACTTTTTTTCCTTGAATAGAAAAAAAAATAACACTTTCTAATGCAGTCTTTTTTAAAAATACTCTCAATAAATTTGTATAAAATAAAGAATTTGCACAAGATATCAAGAATCTGTATGACTATGCTGATTTTTTGATCGAGCTGTAATTTTTGATAATATGGTGCTGTAACAATTATCAAAATTGATCTGACATCTAATTCTAATTTTACTACAAAGTAAATCCGTAAGCATATCTCTAACAAGTAACGTAAATAGAGAAGAATTACTCTCTTAGTAAAAGTCAGTCAGCACATTCTGTTTCATTCGCAAGAGATATCCAGCGTGACCAGTCTTCTTCGTTAGCGATCACTCCTATCTGGTAGTACAGGAGTCAAGGGGCTTAAATTAAGTCCCGGGCTAATCCGTTCTGACAGAAAAGATGATCTGAAAAGGGGAGAGCCCAATTACTGCAAGGAAACAAGTGAATCTCTTTACTTACTTGAGTTTTGTTGGTGCAACAACGAATGAGGGTCGTTCTTGATGACCGATTACCAAACGGGGTGTCTCACCCATCACATCTCATAAATGAAGGGGGATTTGCAAGATCTCGGCCGTAATACTTTCTCATCTAAGAATACAATTAAAATCTGTTTCTCCGCTGTAATTGACTTCAAGACGATTAGAATCAAAGCAGGGAATTTTTCGGAATATGTCTTCCCTAAAATGGCTGGAATCATCTTAAAGTGATTCACTTTGATTGTGACGACTAGTAGAAATCACTTGAAACCGAAGCAGGAAGACATTTGCGCACAATATTTCATGTCTAATTGCCCTCCATTTGTTACCCCCTTACATTTTAGAAGGAAATAAACAAAAACATAAGAATCGCTCCCTTATTCTGACTATGAAAGTCGTTGTGATAATGGCCCTTATTTCAAATCGCTAAGAGGTACTTATCTAATTAATTTTTAAGACATGGTTTGATAACTCTTTTTTCGTTTCGCTTTAAGACACTGGTGAAACTGGAAAGATTGTCGATTTGTTAACTGCTGTTTGTTGCCAGAAACAGGCAAATAATTTATTTTGAAGTGGATAGGATTTTATATATATAAATTTTTTTATTGATATTTATTATTAAATGCATTATATATATAAGAGAAAATAGTTTCGCCTGTAGACAACTTTAAAGTACGGTCGTTTAATTATAGACATCCTACATGCATTTCAACGCTCTGACAAATTAAAAAGAAAATTCAAGAACTCTTCACGCTTTAATCAAATCAAGATGAAGAATTTCAAAAGTACATATACATTTGTGCAGCTTTTGTTTATTCTGCTGAACGTCCGTACCTATTGATAGTCAGGAGTTTCAATAATTGTTCTACATAAAATCGTTTCAGAAAGGAGGATGTCAAAGAACAACAAAATTAACTACTGAAAAGTGCAGAGAAAGTAAAGGAAAAAGCGGAAGTGTTTAGTGTAAATAGAAATTTGGGGAATAGAGCGAAAAAGTCATAAAAATAATTTGACGTAATGCGTCCCTTAGCCCCGTTTTGAAAACGGCAGATGTTTTACAGCTCTTAAGAAGGGCGTGTCTCTTCAAAGACAACAATCCATACATCCACAACTGAGAAAATGCTAACTGTCAACAGTCAGAGGTCAACGGAGACTTAGTATTCCGATTGATAAACTATCTTATTCGTAAATTTATATAGTTTTTACAACAAAATCTGACTTTGGATTTCATATATCTTGCTTTACTCTTGTATTTCTCATGCTCTGAAAATGAAAATGTAATTCAATTGGTAAAATGATTTTTTTCGTGATACACGCATGTAACTTACAAGAAATTATTTCTATCATGCATAATTTAAAAAGTAATGGATCAAATGGAAATTTTTCGCTAAGGAAAATTATGTTATGAATATAAATAAAAAAGTGAATAAATGGGTAATATTTTAATAATAATTTCAGTAAATATTCTTTTAGTAGAGTAGTGTGTTAGTAATTTTTAGTTTCTTTTGAGAGTGTTTCTTTAAAATGATAGGTAATATCAAAATACTAAATTTTCCAAAAAGTATTTCACATCTTTTCCTTCTAGGGTGATACGGCATTTTATTATTCTCCACATTATTAAGTGGGAGTTTTGTGCTCGTATCAGTAGAAATTATACGTGTTTATAAAAGAAATTGATATGAAAAAGTTGTAAATTCACCTATTTAGTCCAATCATTCTCTTTGTTAACGTCTCCACACTCAGTAGACTGCTTTCAAAATTCGCGCTTCTAGAAATGAATTTCTAATCTATATACGTACGTAGAAAGTTAAATAATTGCTCGTTTTTAACGTTTCATTTGCGAAATACTTTAAACATTTTTAGAAGAAATTAATTCCTAAAATGAAACACTAAATATGCACCTTGCTATTTTAAACATAAATTCACTATTATTATAAAGAAAATTTTTAAAAGGAATAAAATTTTTACAAAACTCTTTTGCTTTTGAAATAATGGTTTCCTATTAAATATGGCAGCTGACCTTGTAATATTTAAAAAAAAGTCAAGTGTAATTGTTCTTAGAAATTAAGAAATGCTTCACCTGCGTCCTGGCACTGAGGTAGCCCGTCTTCATCGTGATCTGGGCGTCCCGGGTTCGAGTGCCGGTCAGGGTATAGTTTGATTTTTTGTACTATCTTTGAGGTGTATAAAGGGGTCATAAATTAACCTTTAGTTCCAAATAGATTAAATTTTGGTTATGTTGGTATGAACATTGGTATTAGAAACGATAAAATATACCATGAAAATTAATTTTAGTATACTTTAATTAAAACAATTATATAGATAATTATTTTTTTACTCATTAATTTTAGTTTTTATTACAAAATTGTGATGTATGAAATATTACAAACTCGCCTTCACCTTCGACTTTTTCACATTTATGAAAATTAACAATAGTTTAGTTTATTTAAGTTATATTAAGGTCCCGTTGTAAAGCAACAATAGGGCTATTTAAAGACTGATCTCGTAATATTTAACCGCTGTCAGATGATGAAGACGATACCTGAGCTGGCACTCCCCTCTCCACATTAAACTAGGATGACGTTAGGCCCGGAAGGGTTTAAATTGCATCACGTCCGCTTACACAGCGGTTCTTCGGTGGAATCTAGTCACGAAGCTGAAAAGTTCCAGTTTCGAAGCTGGAACTTTACCTATGGCCCCCAAAAGTAGCAAAGGACTGCCCATTAAACCTTGCATGTCCCATTAAGTTATGTAAATAAATTTTTTACAGGTAAAAGCTCTTTAATATTCAACTACATATATTAAGATCACTTTTCTGAAAAATTCTCCTTGTTTGTTTGCAGGATCATTTCTCATGTGTCTTTACCATCTTTATTGAACTGCTAATATTAACAGGTACTTTACAAAATCATCGGAAATATTACCCATTTGGTGTTTTTGAAATTTTAAACACTTTTTAACATTGCCAAATGCTTAGGAAAATCCCACCTAATTACAATTTTAAGGATAAACTATAAGTTCACACTTTAAAAGTAATGATACAGTTCTTCTTACAGCTATGATGTAAATATATGCTTGTTGTTTACTGAATCTATTCACTAGTAACAATTTAATTATTTTTCAAGACAGTTGATTTAAGAGAAGTTAATTAAAATTTTATTGGCGATATGAGCAATGGAATATGATTTATTTTAAGGGTGGTGAAATTTAATTTTTTAAAAAACTTAAAGGTGGGATGATCTCTCAAATTTGCTCTCTCCTAATCCATCCTTCAAAACACTTAAGACAATGCTACTAAAACAAGGAAATAAAGTAAAAATAAAGGAGATTGGCTCTACTATTTTTAGGATCAGAGGTGAAAAAAATCAATAATCTTATTCACTCTGCCACAAATTTCTATGAGCACCGTGAAAAATATGGGGAACTTTTACTATGTTGCAGGCCGCAAGGACCGTATTATTCGGGCAGTACTAAAATAGACACACTACTGATCCCTCCAAGACATCTTCCTGGTAGTTTTCCCATGAAATTCTCATCATTAAGAAGCATGGCTTGGGCGGATGACAGTGAGGAATGACCACTGGCTACATTCATGATAAGGCATCAGAATACTAAGAATAATCAACGCTGCGCTCTGTTTATAAAGGTCTCTGGTCGTCCATCAATGTCTCCTCTAAGGTCACACCTTGGGACCACATTTTTACACGTCGTTGGTTCTTGTTCCGTGGTATGGATAAAGGCTACCGGTTTTATTGGATTAGCGAAAGACAGAAGTCTCGGAAAATAGAGAGTGATCGAAGACTGATGTAATCTGTGTTAAACAGTTATATTAAAGTGTTAAAGCACTGGGAAATCTTTTAGCCGCCGTGAATAGGAAAGTAAAGTGGTGATTTACTGGATAATGTGTTAGCAAAATTATTCATATCGTGTTAAGAGTAAAGGATTAATATTGTTATTTAAAAAGCGACTAATGTGTTCGCTACCGATTTTTCTTCGTCGTTCTGTAAAAGTACACAATTTCTTTCTCATTCACAAATAAATTTAATTTTTGTTTTATAATAATCTTTTCGAATTTTACCATTGAAATGAAATTATAAGGCGTTATGTTTTGAATTAATTGCGTATTTGGAGTATTGAATTAATTAATAAGGTGTTATCTTTTGAGATGGTTTCATATAAGGTTAAAAAAAATTCGGAAGAGTGGTATTTAAACTTTTAAAAATGAAGTCATTGATTCTACAACATATGTATAATGCGAATTCTATAAAATGATAGATTTTAACACAGTTTTAACTAATTAATGCATAGTATAATACCATATTATACAAAGTATTGCTTTATATTCTTGCATATTAATAATTTAAAATGTAACATATTTTTTCACGTCTATGCTAATAGAGATATCTGCTATCTTTTCAAAAAGATTATCTCTCAATATTAGTGAAATCAAATATTTTTTACTTAATTTATAGACTTCATTTACAAAAAAATATTTGTAATTTTCTTCCATTTCTTTTTCTTATATCAACCACGAATAAAATCTCATATCACGCATGCTAAAATGCAATATATATACTATACAAATATGCATATTATTTAAAATAGAATTGAAGAATTAGGATAGAATAGAATAAAACGATAGAATTTAAATAAAAGAACAAATTTGAAATCGAAGTAGCAATATAAATGAGTTTGTTTACTTCGCAACGTGGGAAAAGAATTAATATTTCTCAAAAAACTGAATACTTTCTAAAAAAATTAGACTCGGGGGGGGGGGGAAATGTGTAGAAACACCGTTTCTAAAATAATATTTAACTGAATGAAAATGCTTCTCAAGTTATGAGTATTATTACTTTGAACATACGTTGCAAATGAAGCCAATAATTTTAAAAATCAATTTAACTATAGTAAAAATGAATTCTATCCTGTGAGAGTCACCTTAAAAATTTCAAAACCAGAGTCTCAATACTCGCTTTATTTAAAGTCGCGATGAAAATAAAAATAAATGTAAATATCTGTAGTTTTATTCAAAACGAAAATTGTTTAAAATTATCTGCAGGAATACAGAAAATGAGCTTTCAGTACTCAAGAGACCAGATGAAAGGCTTTAAATTTATAATTATATTTAAATGTCTGTTCGATGTCAAATTAAAATATTACAGCCTTACCAATAAATATACATTACCAGTTTGTTTATGTGGTATATTATATCTATAATTGTGAAACAGCATAACATTACATAATTCTTTTTGATGCTAAACTTTGCTATTATATATATTTTTCATTTCATAACATTTCTCTTATGAATTGCCATATGTATTATATATTAAAAGAAATTTTAAAAACAATATCCATCCAAAATATTTGCCATTCTCACTCATTTCATAGGCTGTTTCTTTTAAATATTGCAAACTAAATCATTTATTTTATTCACTGAGTAGATGTTTCGTTCTGAAAAATATACAGGGTGCTCCAAAAGAATGGAAAAAATATTTATTTAATGAACTATTGCATTTAGGCATATATTTCTTTTGCAAATTTTTTTTAAATAAGGCATCCAAATATAAAACAAGTAATATAAAAAACAATTTTTTAAAATCAATTCCTGCTAAAGTAATTAGGAATTTTTTTTTATTTTAGTTACTTTTTATTAAATAATTACAATTTTTGCTGTTTTCTTGTTACGCTTTTCAACAGAAGGAGGGGGTACGGTAGTATTTTGAGTATAGAACCCCTGAGCACCCGTGGACAGAAACCTGACTTCTAGTTCACGTATGTCACAAACCCTTTTTAAGGGGCGGACATCTTTCCTGCATTTCATTCATTCATCCACAAATCATAACTAAGATCTGAAACAGAGATCGATAACCTATGACCCCAGTACCCCCGGTAGTTTACTCTTGACAAGGTGGACTTCGTGGCTACTGTAGATTTAACGTCCACCGCACACGGAAAATCTTCAGCTTGGAGGTTCGAACTGGCAACCCCAGGAATGTGAATCCAACGCCCTACCAACCAGGCTATAAAGGCCTAACAGCTAGAATTTCTAAAGATAAATGATCAAAATATGGTACTAGAGTCGAATTTTTAGCGCCAATTGAGGATTCAAAACAAATTATAGTAACTCAAAATGCGTGAATTTTCTATACCAGTTGGGGTAACCCAATACAGATTAGAAATTTTTAATTTTCTTTATTCTGTGTTATTTTAATTCGAAAGTACTTCAAAATGAATTTAAAAAATCGATAATTAACAATGTGTAATTCTAAATGCATCAAACATTATGAAAATAAACAAAATCGTTTTAAATAATCGGTCGAAAGCATGTTAAGCCTAACTTCTTTAGTATGTGAGAAAAAAAATAATATTTAATGGCGGAGAAATGCAGATTTTTAGTAAGAAAGTAGATTTTTAATTCATTTATAAATATCTAATGAATTAATATTTGAAAAAACTTTATTAACCAAACGTCATCCACTACAAGTTTTAAAAAAATTGCTTCAACTTGATTGTGTGTATATATATACACAATATATATATACTCACCCAATATATATATATATATATATATATATATATATATATATATATATATATTGGGAGAGTGTAAGCTAATTGTAGGAATTGAAAAAGCCTTTTTGATTTGTGTATAGAAAAAAAGGACTTATTATTATCCATTGGATCCATAGAGATAAACTGTTGAATCATTGAAATGTTTTTTTCACTCATCTATAAAAACACTAAGTTTCATGCTTTTATCTATAAAATTTGCTGAGATAGTAAAAGACAAATTTCATTCTTTTTTCTACTTTCCATATTTCTGACGCGTCTAAACGAGACTTTCGATGCACGATTCAGAGATAATAAACATAATACGAGAGACTATTTAAAGAACTGAGGCAGAAAATAACGTATTTATTTAATTCTTCCAATATATATATATATATATATATATATATATTGTAATTTCTATACTTGTCGAAGGAGTTCATTCTTTCAACAGCATTTGTGGATTTATGTAAGAGATCATCATCTGAAACTTTAAGACAGTTAAACTTAAAACAGAGGCAAATATCTAAGGAGCTTATTCTACTAAAGCCAATTCAATCCTAAGTTTAAGCATAATACCAGTCAAAACTAATTGAATACATACGTCACCATTTTTTATACAGTTGTATAAAACGGAAAGGAACCAGTTTCTAAAAAAACCACACCAAACATTTACAGAATATTTCTATTAATAATAAATCTCTTCGATGAAGGCTATATTTTTAATTTTTCAAAAAGAATAGTTTTGAAGATTAATATTTATATTTCGATAAAAATAACATTCACCAGTTCAAATTGTATTTCTCAGAAATGAAAGATTTGGTTTTCAGAAAAGTTAGGGCACACTTGTAAAAAAACTAGACGTCGTAGATGCTCATGTTCTTGTATCAATCCATGGATTCCACGATTGCTATATAAATGGTAGTTATTAAGGTGAAATATTCTCTTCTACTGTCCGTTTTGAAATGATAAGTTCTAAACTGATTGTTCATGTACTAGCATGACAATAATTTGAAGTTTAAGTCAAAAGGACAATTTCGATATTGAGTGTACACTGTCTAATCCTCCACGTATCTTTCTAGGAAAGTGAGAATTAAGGATCCTGTCGGTTTAATCACTAAATTCGTCAGTGAGCATTTCCTTGAAGGATGTAGAGAATTCAAAAACTGATTTTTCTTTTCTTCTATAACTAACCCAGAATTACGATTACACACAGCATAAATCATCAGCATATAAAAACGTTCCATATTACTGAAATGCAGTATTCTTTTAGAAAGCGCTGAAGCTCGAGCAATGAATTTTATTTTCTTGCTCAACATTCAAGTACTTATCTGAGATGCCTTAAAAGGGCCAAGGCGGCCTGATGGTAAGGTCTCATCTTCAGAACCAGAGGGTTTCTAGTTCGAGCTCGATTCAATCGAATATCCATCATGAGAGCGGGTCTAATATAATTTAAATCCGAAGGAGTCAAACGTTCTCCCGTTTGTGGGCTGTGAAAGTTTGAAAAGAGGGTTACAATTCAGCTATCGTCCAAGTCATCTGATCGTGTCATGGTAAAAAATAACGAGATCCGTACCAAAATAGCATAAGATATTTTTAAAAATACGGGGTATCAACATAACTAGGTTGAGATATCTTAAATCAATTCATATTCCTTTTTGTAAAATAAACTGCTACTCAATCACAGTGAACGACATTATAAGAATTTATGGAAGTCTTCATGATTGAAAAATGTTCTAATAAGTATAAAGCTCGCATATAACAATTTTTCTGTATTATTTGAATTTATTAGATAAATATTTTCATCTAAATTTGCTATTTGACCCTTTAAATTTAAAATCAGTCACATCTCTGCAAATATATTAGATGGGTTTGTATTGGTTGTGTAATATTAACTCAATAGCAACTCTAAGGCTATTTTGGTATGGGCCTCGTAATTTTGAACCGCCGCCAGATGACGTGGATCCTGAGGAATGGATTAAAGTAATAAATAATGTATCTGTAGTATTAGTTATTTGGATACAAATTAAAATATTATAGGTAAATTACTTGACTTAAAATATATCAAGGTAATGAGATAATGAACAAAATAAGGTGCAACGTATATTTATTACATAAAAATAAGCGCTATGATTCTTTTAGGTGATACTGTTAATGCTAAATATGGTAATGTACTAATGACAACACGTGTCTACTAAAAACTTTTAGCTGTCGAAATCTATAAGTATTTTATCAATTTAACCTAAGCATTCAGAAAATTAATTAAATTAGATCCAATCTTTTGTAGTATCTCCCATATGAATATTTTGAAATTTTGGTTAATTCTGAATAGACTTCTTAAGTGAATTTTTCATTCACTTAAGAAGTCTATTGCTCGTTCATTATATATTATGCTTTACATACAAAAATTTCCTGATAATTGAACTTTAAACATTTTTTTAAACCTTTCAGTGTTAGACAGTAAGTATTACAAAAATTCTAGAGAATACTTCAAACCAAACTTAACTAATTGATGATGAAATTATGAATTTAAACTGTTTTGAATAAAAAAATTTCTCTCGTAAATACTGAAAATTGTAAATAATTATATAGCTTACTTAAATATGCATCTACTTAAAGAAAAAATAAATTTATCCGTAGCAAAAACACTAAATGCTCCTAGGAATATTTAGGATTGGTTAGGAAAATTGTCCAAATATTCAGCAATTATTCATATAAATAATATTTGACATCCTCTGAGTGAAGTAGCAGACTTTTTATCAAGAATTTTACTGCGCATTTCAAAGGAAAGAGGCGTTTTGGTAAAAAATGCGCAGTAATTAAATAATTTCCATCTTAACATTTTGCCACTCAATCGATAACTCTGTTATACTTTAAGCTATAGTAACCGTTTACTGTAGTCTCCCTATGAAGCAATAATCCAAGATATAGGCACAGAACCCTCACAGACACTGAGAGCAAAATATAAAACGCGACCACTCGTAAAGCGAGGCAAAATAATAAAGGTAGGCATCTTCTCTTAGCTTTCCATTAAGCACTTCCTTTTCTGTGTAGAAAACCGAATAGTCTGCAATACCTGTTAAGAAACTCCTTGTGACTGTGCCTCAAGTTGACTAGCACCTCGTGCAATCAATAACATTCCCTTTCAACTGAGTTTCCCTTGCAGTTTTTATCGACGGAGTTACTTCGATTTCCCTGCTCAGATTCCGAATTTAGACCTAATAGAATTTAATGTATATATGTTTAAATTTAGGATGATAGAAGTTTATAGCGGAAGACCTCAAATTATAAGGCATGACTATGTCCTTTATAATATCAATTCATAGATTTTTTATTACTTCCTTCTGATCAATCTGAGCTCATATTTTAAAGCACATATTTAACAGCATGTTTTTTTTACTTTCATTGAATATTTGTATTGTTATTCTAGTACCTCACACAGCTTTCTATGGGGAAAAATAATTATTTCCATGTTTTTTGAAACCACAAAATATTAAATTTATAAATTTGGTTTTAAACCCGAAAATTCGAAACCCTAATTTACCAAATATTTTACTAGTGCATATGACGAAGTCTCTCTAAATTTCATTTGAAGGGCTGGGAAATTTCCCGATGTTAAGACACAAAACTTCGGCCTTCAAGTTCACGATTTTTATATTTCGATCTGTCAAACTTGTTTAATATGTGAAAATTGCGAGGTACTTCATAAAATGATTTTTGTGTTGACCAAAAGGATTTGTTAAAAGTACTAAACATATCTAAACAATAAAATGTTTGTGTCACAGTGAGCAATGATTAGTATAGAAATGAAATTTAAGAACATAATATAAATACTTTCATATTTAATAAAACAAATAGTATAAAAAGCATTTTTTAATTCGATTCCTACTTTAGATATTAGGTAGAATTTAAGAAGTTAGGAAATATTTTATTTTAGTTACTTTTTATTAAATAATTACAATTGTTGTTCCCGTATTCCGCTTTATAACGGAAGGAGGGATGCAATAGCTTCTGGGGTTATGGATTTCTGAGCATCCGAATAACAATCACCTTTGACTCAGTACCCCCATTGACATAACTTTTGTCATGGAGAATTTTGTGACCAGGTTTAAACTTGCAGCACAAAGGAGGTGAATCCAACGCCCTACCAACAAGGCCACTCCGACCTAACAGTTGCAACTACTATAAAAAACCACAATAAAGGCGATAAAATTAGTTTTTAATTAATTAATAAAAGTTTACTTATTAATATTTCAAAAAACTGCATCAATATCAAATGTCATCCACTAGAAATTTAAAGAAATTTACTTGAAATTGATTGAATGAATAAAAAGTATTTTATTAACAATTGAAAGTTTGAACAAGATATATATATAGGCAGAGTGTGAGCTAATAGTAGGAACTGAAACAGAATTGGAAATAATCCTTAATAACGCTATCTATCGACGCAGCGAAAGACTTGAAAAACATTGGAAGCTACAGTGGCGTAATTTAGCAAACAGTAAAAATGATTAGGAAAGAAAATCAATATCCCCAAGAAATGTTTTCAAAAGCAGCGCAATTATAGTTATTCCACTTTTGGCGTAAGAAGGAAAAATTGCTACGAACTGTCCAAGGAATAAGGTTTTTTAAGATTACCATTGTTCGCTGATCGTCTCGAAGTTTCTTGACAATAGTTGTCTTATTCGCCATGCCGTTCAATGCTATTCCGTTTTTACTGTTCCGGAACGAGTGGCATTAAGTCATAGGACAAGAAAGTATTGGAAATCTCGAGGGCTAGTGAGGATTCCAAGAAGATTGCACAGCGCCCAGGAGCCTCGTTTAATCAGGACGATTTTTTGCTTCTTTGCCCTTTTTTACTTCAGTTCAATGCCCCTGATTACTGGAAACACTTAAAGTTGCGTTTCCCCTTTCAGTAAAAGAGTCTCAAAAGTTATGGACTGTAAAAGTCTGGCACTTTTGCTAAAGCGATAGTGCGACACTTGAATTATTTGGACGTTTAATTCAAAGTAATAAAACTTCTTCTATGAAATAAAAATTTTCAGATTTCCAGTCTGTGAGTGAGTAGCATCAATATTTCAAAATAAATCCGATTGATTTTGTAATCTGATGTTAGTTTTTGTGTATGAAGCAGTTTATACATTTTACAAAATCACTATTGCTGGTATGGGAAAAATATCAGTAGATTTTCATTAGTTTCACAGTAAATCTTCTGCAAGCAAATTAAATCTTATATGTTTAATTTCTGAGCAGGAATAATATGATTTCAAGAGAATTTCAAATAATTTGTCAGAAAAAAAAATTCAAACTTAGGAATCGTCAAATTTTAATTTAGAAAGGGAAATAAAAATGATAGTTATTCAGGTAAACCTTTTATCTAATGACGGTATTTACACCATTTAAATCTGGATTATATTTTTGTAATATGAATATTTTTGCCGATGGTATTCTAAAAAACACAGAGAATGTAACCCATATAGCAAGAAGTTAATATAAGCTAAAAGAAGGCATGAAAAATATTTAATTAATAAATTAATTAAGATATTTTTATTAACTAACATTTTTCTCTTGGGTTCTCTGTGATTATTCTGCCATGAAAATTAACTACTGGTGCAAAAATGGAGTTGGAAAATTGATGGCAACATAATTCAGTAGATGAAGGGCTAAAATACAAATAATAATTAGTTTAATTCAAGAAACGGCAATTTAAAAATGATTAAATGTAAATGTTTATTCCAGGTAAATGTTTTGAGAAAATAAAATCTATCCCCTGGTTTCATAATAATTTTGTCTTTCTTCATCTTCGTCTTCATAATAATTTTGTCTTTTTTAATATATTTTGTCTTCCATTTTTCAATCATTTTATTCAAAATATAGCATTTGTAAAAAATACGAAGTGCTTGAAGCTATTTAAGTTTTCCCTGTCTATTTATATATATTCAGTAACAATGTAACAAATAACAAGGGTCTTCAATAATGCATTGTCCAAAATTATATGTTTATTGAGAATAATGTTAATTATATAAATCATATGGCTTTAAAATCACAATTTAATAATCAATGAATTAATAAAGGAAATTACTGTATTTTTTTCAGACAAAGTTTCAATATTTTACAGTCACTAAAAACTAAGATTTAGCGTTTACAAATAACCATAAATGCGGAGTAAGAAAGATATTTCACATGGACAGTTTGGAATATAGAAACTTCTACATGTGTCAAGTATTCTCAGTCTAAGATTCAGGCCCATTTTTCATATCAATTTGCAATAAATTTTAGTTATTTTTCTAACACTATTAACTTTTATTTATAATTAAAAATAAAAAAGACTTAAAGCTGCTTGAAGCTTTTAAATGAAATTTAGATTCAAGATGATAAAGATATTATATCCACTAAATTTATATTATATATTATAACGAATTTTTATATTTATTTCAAATAAAAACATATATCATTAATTATGTAAACTGATCTGTCCTATTATCTATGTAAATCAAAAATTTTCCTTAAAAGTAATGATTACCATAAAAATGGTAGAAGATTATCTCTGCCAAACATACCCAAGAAAATTTTAATAAGAGTCATTTGAAAATACTTCTTGATTATAAGTCTTAAGAAATTTAGGAATGAAATGTTTTTTTTATAAATAAAATAATTATGTTGAAATTTAAATTAAATCTATATTTGACTCCAAAATTCAAAGGATTATTTTTAAACAATGATTTTTTTTCAATGCTCAGAGCAAATATTTCCTATTTTTTAAAAGGTTAATAATTAACCTAATTGCTTGTTGAATCTCCAAGAAAAACATTTTTCAAGAGCATAAAATTTGATTAAGATTTCTCTACTTATCTTGGATTCTCTTTTATGAGTCGCTTTAGGATCTAAGAAAAGAAATTGAGAAAAAAATTACATAGATACATTTTGTTGAAATAAATCTTTTAATCTATTAAAAACCTATATTGCAATTTTCTAGAACTATCTGATTATAAAGTATTAAGGTATCTTTCTTCCTTTTCTTTTACAGATTTTTCTTTCTCATTTCATTCCCAGATCACGTATGGTCTGGGAATAAAAGTAGAAAGAAAAATCTGCAAACTGAAAAACACAAGCTTCAATGAAAACAAGGAATACGTTTCTAATCTCAGTAATAATCATGTGATATTTCCCTCAGGATAGGTCTATTTCCGAATACATTTTTTCATATAAAATTGTTGTTATTGAATTGCTTCATATAAATTAGTTTCTTGGTAAACGTCAAGTACATCCCTTTTATCTTTTCTACATATTCTTTTAACATCAGAAATGACATTTGTTATCTTTAAAGTAGTGTTTTCTGTCATTTGATAGAACAGAGCATTAACTATATCCAAAAATGACTAATCCTTGCAAAAAAACAAGGCATAAGTTACGTTTGAATCCCGATGGGGATTTTTTCTTCTTCATCATCATATATATATATATATATATATAATGTGAATTTCTAAATTATCAAGTTATAATAAAATATTACTTTTAATTCCCAGAATTTCATCACTTTTATTATAAGGAATACAATATTTTATTGTTATACGTTTTGTTTTTCAGTTCGAACTATGGATCTGGTATATAAATTATAAATAATGCTAAAAAACTAAGTATGATCGGAAATGCATCAATGAGTATAATCATTGCACACTTTGATTGAAATCTCCAAGAAACTACTGATTCACAACGAAATGTGCATATTCGGATAGCTATAATATAAAAATATCATATATAATATATAAAAAGTTGTAATACATGATTTTTAGTTGTTATCATTGTATAAGTTGCCATACCGTTCATTAGATAGCGATAAATCCTTGCACATTTATTGTTTGTACTTGCACCAAGATTACAGGTCTAGTACAATTATTAGCATTTATTTTAACGCAATACAATGTATAAACGAATTGTTGCGAATTGTAAATTCAAATGATTCTTAATGTCAAGATCAGCATGCGGTTAGAATCTAAAGACAAAATTGTCGTGTTATACGATCACGTGAATCAAAATCAGAAGACCAATATGCAGCAATAATCATGGCAAATATTTTAAACTCAATGTCAAATGGATAAAATGTTCACATTCTACGCATTCGCATCATTCTCACCAACATGCCTTTTGAATTCAAACGACTGAAGTTCCTACTTCGACTGTTATTCTCTATGACCATCAACAAGGTGCAAAATAAATTATTCAAAAGCACAAATTGGATCTAGAAAATGCCTGTTTATCATCGGGCCATTTGTATGTTGGTTGCTTACCAAGCCAATCATCCAAAAAATTTATTTTATCATCAGAAAAACTAAAATTAGTACCTACCTGAAGCAATTGAATAATAAAATTTTAATAAAATAGAATAGATATTATTTATATTTCACTTTTATATATCATTAAATATCAATGGATGTATTAATTATCGTTAAAAAATAAATATCATTCTTTCTATCACTACTGATAAAACGAGACTGATACTTCAAATTTCAAACGGTATTCTCAAACTTATTTCTTCCGAAGGGAAATGCGTCGTGTACCAACAATTATTTAATAAATAACACTATATTTTATTTAAAAAAATACCACAATATTCTTTTTTTTAACTTCAAAAACTTTTTTCTTTCGTAACTTTTTCTAAGACGTTTCACCTCTGTCCATATTTTGTATTGTTAGGCCAAATTAGTTACTTTCTTCTCTCTAAGAATCAGTTAATTTTCATCAATAGCTGCCAAATAGCAGTAGACCCTGTCAATGTAATGCTTATCACGACCGATCCATCAATGTTTAAAGTAAATCACTAATTGTTGGAAAGAGATAAAAAGAAAGAAATGAGACAATTTTAGTACAAAACAGGCTAAAAAATAAAAAGGCCGTTTCTTATGTTTTAAAAAAACACTGAGCAAAATGACTCGCTTCAAGCTGTTTTAAAAAAGATGGACTATATTTGTCCTCTTATATAACCAAAAAAATTACATGAAATCATTAAATATGTTTAAATAAATGTTTTTCCGGAAGAAGTACCCTCTGGTGGACATTTTGAAACTAATTTTTTTCCTAAATTTTGTGAACGCATCCCGTCTATAGTCTGTAGATCAAATTTGGTAGCCTTTCTTTCACTCGTTTGCTCGTTCATAATTTTATTTATAGGGGGAGTTTAATTATAACCACCCTCTATTATCAGAATATAAGAGGTTTGCAAACTGCTTCATACTGCTTACAAACTTTCGAAAGAAAACGTTTCAAAAATAGAAGACAATTTTTTAAAGGGATATTTTCAATGAGAGAGAAAATTTTCAAGTCTAAAGTTGCTCATAAGTTGAAATAATAACATGGAGTTGTCATCATATATGACGATCACATCACTTAACACAGAAATAACAATTGTCGGGTATCATTCTTTATAAAGTTATGCTTTTTGATCACATTTAACTTCTAAATGGGATAAAATTTAAGCTGATTCAATTACACACGACCTGATATACATGTTTATAATCCTGAAGATGGAGAGATAATTATTCCGAAATTCAAGAAGGAAACTGTTCTTGTTTATCAAATAGAACGTAATATCTACAAAACTGTTTATATCTTGAAACACTCGAAAATCAAGAATAATATCTTCAATAGCTGGTTGAATAAATGAAAAGAGGTTTTGGAAAATTGCCTTTATATTATTCAGTATAAAGGAGCCCTGAATGATGACATATTTTTTCTTTGCCTCATCTTCGAACAGGAAGAGCTGGTAAACTATCATCTCTGTCGATGATTCCTCAAGATGTTCTGTATCCACAAGGAAGATGGTTATAGAAACGAATAATCTAATAAACATTCCAGATTTTCTTGGACGGAATTTGCAACTGGGGAGTCAACAACTGATAACTGTGATTCTCTGCAAATTGCGGACTGATAATCAGAACAAAAAAAGTTATTAGCTTTAGGGGTGTAAATCATTGCTCTGTCAATATGCAATGATTTATGTAACAGTAAAATTGCATTTTATTAAGAGTAAAATTGTATAACTAATATGAATTCATTTCTAGCTTCTATACTATATTTGAAACTAAGTTGTACCCTAAACTGATAATATTAGAGTATTTTGTTTGTGAATTTATTATTGTGACTTTTGCATAAAGTTAATTTTTGAAAAACAAAGAAAATTCGATTTATTCCTCTATAAATTTAATCTGTTCATAATATGAAACTTATTAAATTAGTATTAGAATATGTTGGCTATAATTAATGGACTATTAATTTGAAGATATAGTATACTGTCATTAATGTTTTATATGGTTGTAGATTTGTTAACAAAATTTAAATAAAATATCATACACATTCAAAGATTTTAAAATAAAAATAGAATTTTTTTCACAAAAGTATTTTGCTGTCTGAATTTCTGTTGAGTTTTTTATTTTATTTTGTTCGGGAAAAATCATACTGTACTGGCTTTATATTATTTTTCCGTCATGGAATAGCTAGAACATTAAGCACCAAGCTACTTTAGCTACCAAGAAATGACTTTCTTACTCACATAGTTTACTTAAGTCAAACATACGCTTAACGAGAAGTTTAAAAATAGCCTAAATATTGTTTATTCAGTATGGAAGAATCTACAGCAATAACTGACATTAACAAAATAATATTCCTTCGTATTTTTATAGACCGACTATTTTTGTCCAACATCGCTTCCAAATAATTTAATATTCATTCAAATGAAAAAGTAAACTACCTGTCAAAACTTCATAATAATTTAGTTAATTTTGAAAAATAAAAGTAAAGATTCATTATTTTTATTTAATTTCACATTGCCTTCGTTTCAACTTTTGGCGATATTATTGCATTTTGAAGTTATACATGTAATATAAAAAACTATTTTTTTAAATCACTTCCTATATAGGTTAACAAAGAAAAAATTTCTTTTAGTTATTTTTTATTAAATAATCACAATTAATATAAATATGACAGAATCATAACAGTAAGTGGCAAATTAGAAAGCGAATTTCCAAGTAAATTTCCAATCTCCTTTCTATACATAGTATTCAAACTCGCAGCCCAAGGGATTCTAATCTAACGCCATACCAGCCAGACTATCTCAACCTAACAATTTTAATTACTATAAATAATTGATCAAAAAATTATACTTACGTTGCATTTTCAACGCCAACTGAGGATTTAAAGCCAATTGGGACAACGCAAAATGTCTGATTTTTTAACATCAGTTAGGTAACGCAATACAGATTAGAAATTTCTAATTTTCTTTATTCTACATTATTTTAATTCGAAAGTATTTCAAAAGGAATCGGAAAAATCGATTAATTAACAATGTGTAATTTTAAATGCATCAAACATTATAAAAATAAACAAAATCGTTTAAAATAATCGGCCGAAGGCATTTTGAGCCTAATCTCTTTATGAGGAAAAAAAAACAAATTTATTTGGTGGCGGGGAAAGGAAGATTTTTGGCAAGAAAAGTTGGTTTTTAATTCATTAATAAAAAATTAATGAATCAATATTTTAAAAAATTGTATTAACATCAAATGTCATCCACTGCAAGTTTTAATAAATTTACTTAAACTAGATTGAATGAATAAAAAGTATTTTATTGACGATTAAAAATGTGAACTATATATATA
>JAOUZG010016587.1:11373281-11436558 GCA_026289955.1 Argiope argentata | reverse complement strand
ATATATATATATATATATATATATATATATATATATATATAGGGTGGGTGTGAGCTAGTTAGGAAAGACAATTAGCTAGAAAAAGTTATCTTCAAACAAAAAATATATACTAAGCCTAAAATTTCTTCTCATGCAAAATTCCATCCAGAAAACCTCTCACCAGAACATATTCAACAATGTTGATTCTCAGATATCTACCTGAAATTTACAGAAGTAAAAAGCAAATTTTTTATGGACTTAGTAAACTAACAATTGTTATTTCTGTCTTAGAATTGTTGTGTGGGTTTCATTTCTACAAAGCCTTAAAGGAATTTAAAATAAAGAAAGGATACAAGAGATATCAGATGAAACTTTTGATTTTTCGAATACCGTTCAAACAAAAGACGTTCTATAAATATGTGGAATATCAGTTTACTATGATAAATTCTGTCATATATTATTTCAGAATTTCAGATAAGAGTTTTATATGTTATGTAGAGAAAGAAGTATGCACTTTAATCGCTTTTTTTATCGCTTAACTTGAAACGAAATATGGGACATTTCTATAATTTCAATAAAAAGATCAAATATTAATTTCCGTTTATCAAATGAACTTTTTAATTATTCGGTTTATAAGGCTAAGAATTTTCAGACCGACATTTAGTCTTCTGGATAAAATTAATATGAAATTTTTTATTGATCTATAAAATAGTATTCAATTTTTAACCGATCCAGTACTTAGTGTTTTGATGGTATCGTATTCTCTAATACTCGAGACAGAAAATTTTCTTTGAATAGATTTTAGTCAAAATTTGATAGAAATATACAAATTTGGAGAGCACATAACAGGTTTTACATTTAACTCAAAGTGTTTGAAGTTATCCTGCTCATTCGCAATCATACAGATAAATTTCCTGTAAATGAATTACGTTCAAAACTTGCAGGGGATATGTAAGTTTATTTTAAAAGCTACAAAACCAATTTTATCGATCTTCCCAAATATTTTTTAAGCTATCGCAATCACTGTCAAACAGACATTTAGAGTCAAAATTTTAATTTTCTAATCTATGGGGGATCGAAAGATGGAGATTAATCAAAAATTCAAAATTTTGTGGATTGCAATACTTTATTAATGTGTGCTTACTTTGAAAGGATGTAAAAATATAAACCCTGTATAGATTTTCAATAGTAGAAAAACAGTAAGTACGAAGCTTCTGTAACTTTTAAGAAAATGAATTCTGGAAATGACGAAATATTTTTCCAAACTATAAAATAAATTTAAGATTCGCATCAATCTTTAAGTGGCTGAAAAGTGAATATATATTTTAGAAGCAATGAATAATTTTTGAGGTTACAAATAATTTGATATTATTATTTTATGAGATTCAAAGTCAATTTCTAAATTATGTTTATGTATATTTTACCATTTTATGCTGTATATTTTAAAATCTAATTGTGTTTATTTTTTGCAAAAAATATTAAAAATGTTAAAGTTGAACATTAAATTATGTAATAAACCTTAAAATAAATAGAATCATGCGGACTTTTTTTTTAACAAAATAGGAAATCTGTACTTGATACCAATAAAAAAATGGGGAATTCTATAAATTGTGATATAAATTTTATACATTTCATCGATGAATCAAAGCAATGATTATCAAAAAGTTGCATAAAGAGATTTGATTAAAAACATATTTTCCAAGACTCCGCTCATTAATGCGAGAAACTGGCTGTGAATGTTAGAACCAACTTAATTAAAATATTACTTAGAATCAACGTTTTCCTTAATATACAAAGTTACAATTTGGAACAACTTCTTTATGACAATTAACATTCATTAACGTCCAGAAGGATGCACAAGACTCTTAATTTACGATTTTTTCTTCACTTCTGTAATAAATACTTACATTTTATTTCTCAGTTAAAGATTTATTTTAAGCCGAAATAAAATGGAAAATATTTGCTTGTTTAAAATTCATGTCATGAGATTTAATTAATTGGGTGTAATTACATTTTTACTGAAAAAAAAACTAATTTGAAGAATACAGTTCTCGATTTTGAAATTAAATTTAATAAACTCATTAAAAACGAAAATGTAAGCAAATTCAAGTTTTTCTACAAAGTTTTAAATCAAGAAAGGATATCAAAACAATATATCCCGAACGAAGAGGAAAAGAGGAATTACATTTACCTTAAACTAAAAAGTAATTTGATTTCGAAGCCATATGTCATGCAGTAAAATTAGTTTCATCATTTTCATAAAATAAATTAAACTTACGAGGAAAATATTCAGTTCCTGCAATGCATTAAATTATACATTAATTGTAGTCTATTTTACGGAGTTGAAAATACTTCATAACGCTTCAAAGTAAGACATATTTAATAAAGCTAAAAGCTTTTAATCAGATACATCTGGAAATAAATTTTTACGAAGCAAAATTATTAAAAATTGTCATGTGCTTTCAGACAAATGAATTCGTATAGATTCTTATTAAAAGTTTATTCTATTTTAACATGGTTATCTTGTAAAAATGTCAGTCGTGATTTTAAGAGAATTAAAGTCTGGAAATGACAAGATACATAAGAGTTTGCATTTTAATAAAGGTAAACTCCTATTTAATAGTTATAATAACCTATATTTAATCATATTCTCTCCTTTTTGATACCAGCTCATTGGTTATATATCAAAAGGCAATTATTTCACTTTACAAAAAAAGTGCAGACGCGTTAAAAATAGCAACCCACCTTTTTTCTGCCATTGTTCATCGTGCAATCATAAAAAAAGATATAATTAAAAATTAATTAACCTACTCTTAAAGATTTTTAATTTAAAATTTCTTTCATGACTGTCTATATATAGATATAAAAGCACATTTTAAAATTTCCAATCTAAAACCTCTTAATTAATTTCAAAATTACATGAGTTGTTATTCCAGAAAACCAAGTTTGAATTGTATGCATTGCTTGAAAAATATCTGACAAAATTTCGTCTTTCTAATGTTAAAATTGAATTTTAAAGTTTGTAAATATCTTTAAAAATAATATAGTTGTTGACCTATACTCTTTTATAACTAAAAAACAATTGTGTGTGTGCGTGCGTGTGTGTGTGTGTGTGCGCGCACGAGTGCGTGCGTGTGCTTGTGCGTGAACTCAGAAGAAACTTTTTTCCAATCCCCCGAAATTTTATTAATAGTATCTACTTTTCAATTTGGAATATAATATCTGCTCCTGTAAAAAACTGCAGTTTTAACTCATCAGCTCGTATAAGATTTCTTATAGGTGATAAAAATTACAGATAAATGGGAATTTTATCTAATTTTAAATATTTTACAAGTTTTAACAACTTAATTTTTAAACATTATGTCCAACTATTTTTGTTATGATTATTAACATCAGGAAAATTTCAAAGTTTGTAAAAAACAGGCATTTGTGTAGTTTAAACTTTTTGATGATTGTTTAGGTGCTGAATATTTCTGACATAAATATAAATTTTCATAATAAATTCAATATTTTATTTATAATAATATGCATTATCATAAGTGGAATAAATGAAATCATTGGAATAAAATATTTAGGAATCAAAAAAAAATATTAATTAACGCATTTACTAATAATATTTTCGAGGAAAAATATATCAATGTAAATTAGACATTGTTTTTTGAATAATATTTAAATGAAGGGTAGAAGCGGATAAAAATAAAACTGGCAAACAATGAATTTTAATTGTTTAGAATTAAAGAGTTAATCATATATTGTTTCGAGGATAAATATTTATTAAATATTATTAAATTTAAACGATCAAACTTTTAAGAATACAGACCTTTAAGCCTAATTTTCTAAATAAATATCACATAAAATTTAAATTCCTAAAAATTAATTTATTCTTTGAAATATAAATTTATTATTCGGAATATATTTTTTCCTTAATAAATAAAAGTTATATTTTGACTTGATTAAAAATGTTTTAAAGTGCACAGTTCCGGAAAGATTAGCAAATAAGTCAAACAGTAACAAAAATAAACAATATCATCACTTTATTACTACTCATACCTCTTTTTCCGGTTACAGTTTCGTGTTTATTATTAATGTTTTATCATTTACTACTATAAATGATGATGAGGTTTAAAATTTTTTTAAAAAAGATAATGAAATGTTTTAAGAATAATAAATGTTCTTTTTCCTACTACGCCATTTGAAAATCAGCATATAAAAGAAGACACAATTATATTTTATATCACTTCAAAAACTATAAGACAAACAATGCACAAAAGAGCAGATGATCATGAAAATTAATGAAAGGAATCACGAAAAATATTTATTATTTCAAACCTCTATGTGAGATATCAATTCCAGCACTTAAAAAAATGATAAACTATCTACTGTGACTGCTTAAAATATTTAAACAATTGCATTCAATCAATATTCCTTCCGCTCTTGTTAATCCTCTCATAGGTGTGGTGTGGAAGTTTGGAGAAAGGTATGAAAGCTTAGATTTTGTCCTTGCCCTCTGGCAAGGGTTGAAAATTACGGAGTTCATCCCCAAATAGCCTTAGTGTAGCTTTAAAACGAGATGTTAATATAATTAAACTAAACTAAAACCCTTTCTTATTGAAGTTGTTGCAGAAGTATATAAGTAGAAATTATTTTTACAAACATACGCGAGTTGATTGTGCCAAATTCTAAGCTCCTCAAAATTCTGTGCCCTCCTCTTTGCACGTTTTTGTACCACGATTACAAATTACTATTAAATGTTGCTAATGAATTCCTCATCTGATATGAGTCTGATAACGACGGGCCTTTGAAAAATTCTATAGACAATAACAAATCAATATAAATTATATTTATCTCTGATTGGTTAGGGTATTTCGAAGTATTGCTTAAAATGAGCTACAGCAAATCCACATGATGTGTTCGTACTTTCGTTCCACAAAGTGAAACTGTGTGATTTGGAATAAAAAACGTCTTTGTCTTCGTCCTTTACTTTTTTTGATCATATTAATAATTAAGATCTATGAGCACATCCGGTAAGGAATGCTATTTACTAATTAATTTTGACAAATTACGCCACTCTTAATTTGCAATAGAGGGATTTTCTAACATCGTATGTATGGAAGATGATGTTGACTAAAATATCGAATCTTCTGTTAAATGTTTGTCAACTCGAAACTAGTCATTGGTGTCGGAGTTATCCCCCACCATTATATCTCCCCATGCTCAAAACACAACCCAATCTCGCTCTTATCCGTACCTGAAATATAAAATGTATTCTTATAAATCCGTAAACTGTGCTTGATTTGAAAGATACCATCCGATTAAATACTCTTCAAATGATATATGCCACAGTGGTGTGCACTATCTGCTACATGCAACTCTTATAGTGTGAACGTTGTCAAAAATGTGTGAATCTAAAAATATTTGCTTTGCAATGGTTCTTTATATTTTATCGGCTGCTTGAACCTTTTCCCATTCATTTCTGCCTAACGTTGTTCTTTTTCAAGCTTATATACAGTTCCGACTCCATTTTATGTTTTTTACAGTGAGAATCACGTTTCCGTAAAAAATAAAGCAGACATTGTTAGTTTTTTCACAGTAATGGAAGCTATGAGGACTATTCTATTTTTCATATCATTCTTAAGCGCATGTAGTATAATACCTAGTTTCAAACTTTTATTCGGTTCTCTAGAATAATATACTTTCTAAGGAGTCATATAATGCTTTATATAGCTTTTTGCATGTAATCTTTTATTATAATAAAAAAGAAACACATATGTTATTGAGAAATGGAGTAAATCATGGAAATAAAAATAGAATGTCGACGTTAAATTTAAAAAAGTTTTAAAATTTATAATACTAAAGTAAATAATAAACTTGAACAATTTCAACAGTATTTGAATACATTTCAATATGAATAGTTATTTAATAGTAACATAATTTGTGATTTATTAATATTCGTAAGGAAATAAAATCTCCTCAAATATTTTTAAAACTTTCGTTTATCATTCTTTATTATAAATAATATTTAATCTTTAGTGAAAAAATATTGTTAATTATTGACTACCTGGTAGTTGCAATTGTATTTAAACAATATTTAGTTATACTATTCGACTAACGGATAATTAAGTTTAGAAAACTAACTAATAACTAAATTCGAGGCACATGCCCATGAAAAAATACAAGTTTTTATATTTCAAAGATCTAGTATATGGGTCGATCAAAACTTGATTTGAAAATTCAATCTTGAAAAGCGCGAAAAAATGGGAGTTGATTAAAAAATGTAAAAAAAAGGAGAATCTCAAAAAGAGAAATTCAACTCTTTTGACATTGATGTAAGAAAGATGAAAATATTTCAGGAATGAGTATTTTAACATTTCGTAATATTTTCCCATTATTAATATAACTTACGGCCACACATTTTCCATTATGTATAACAACTTTTATGCTCATTTAAAAATTTAAAGAAAAGAATCTTAAATTATAATGTCAATGATCCAAATGAGAAAAATAAAATAAAGCCATTTGAAAATCTTAACACGGTTGTATATATTAACTACAAAAATCAAATTAAGGAATCCTTAAAAAATTGTAATAACAATTGTGAATTAAAATATTTGAATAACATTTTCTACTTTTACATATAAGGAATATGATAGTTTTTGAGATCTCAAAAGTGTAGCGACCCTAATTTTATGAAGCCCTGGTAAAGATCATTCCATGTGGATAGACGACACCTCTGGTGTATTATTTTTCCTTCTGATCGAAGCTTTGACAATTACTATTGATTTGGAATAAGGGAGACTAAACTACTCAACGGAAGGGGCAATGTAAAGGCACCGGCTAATAGGAGAAGAAAGGGCTCCTGAGATGGGGCACGCCCCTGCTCGATGACTCCATTCTGCATCTAGGAAAGTTGCCCAATTTCCATCTCTTCTCATACTTCCCTGGAGCTTTAATTTATTCCAATTACCCTTATGTTCTTCTGATATTACCTTATAATCAGAATGTATTACAGTTTTCAATGTAAATGTCAAGTTTCTGCCTTTTATCTTTAGATGATCATTGATAGTTTACTACCTTCAGATGCAAACCTAAATAAATAATCGAAACATTTAATTCATATTTTGAAAATTATTTATTTTTCAAGGATGAAATAAATACGAAAATTTGAGGCGATTTAATTTTTTTTAATATAGACTTCCACAGGCGTTGTTTATAGATTTGTTTTCAGTTGGATCTTACAAAATCTTATCTGAAACTGTAGTTCATTTAGTTAAGAAACTTAGAAGAAATTAGTTCCCAGTAAAGGTTGAAGAAAACAAAACAGAAATTGTTTTAATAAAAAAAATCATTAATTTTATTTTTGCTGCCTTTTGTAGAATTTAAATGAAATTGTGGGATAAATTTAGTTTATAACTTGAGAAGTAAAGCTAACTCAGAAATATATCAGCACTCTATAACTCTATTTCACTTTCATTAAATTTTTATCAAAAATATTACAGATAATAATTTATTTACAAATTAAAGATTAAAATTATATACTAAATGCTAAATATGCATGAGAAATTCTCACTATAAATTCATAGTATTGGCAATTCTAAAAAGAATTTTTAATTTTAGTATTATTTTTTTAATTTTAGATTTCTTAATCCAAATTCGTGGGTATTTCATATTTCAACTAAGATTAATGGTTTTAATATTTATAAAATTAAATAAATGCCACTAAGCAATTAATATTATTAATATTTGTATGCATTTTTAAGCTTAAATACAAACGTTTAACTCCTAGTGAGAAATTATGGAATGCAATATCTTTATTTTTAATTAGAAAGCCTAAATACAATGCCTATGTGTTAATTCAACAGAGCACCAATGATTAATAAGATTCCATATTTTTCAAACAGTTATTTTTTTTAAAAATTGTAGGTACTCCGCTCTTTTGATTTGTATAACTTTGGTTTGTAACATTTTTATGTTGGCTGCTATATGATATCTTCAAATTTTTAACTATAAGAGAACATTATTATTTTTACATGCAATTTTCAGAAAATGAACCAAACAAATGTTTTTTTAATTTCCTGTATGCTAACATGCATTACCGAAAAGTTATTATCTTATAATTAAATATATAAGTTCTTTAATAAACATCAATGGTTTAAACAATCTATATTTGAACTAAAACATCTCTGAATATTAGCATTATATATATTAATTTATTTCAACAGTTTCGCTTTAGTTCATGATCATTCTAAAATTTAAGGCTTTTTGAAATGAATACCTATAAAGCAGTTTTTCTTCTAAACAATCTCAATGGCAGTCATTATAAATTGATTACTAGGTTTATTTAAATTGTAAGTTTAAAAAGAATGACAGAGAAATCATTTTCTCTACATACATTTCAGTATGCTTACTTCTATGAAATGTTAGGAAAAGCTTTTAGGTAGTTGTCCTTTTTTAATGTATTTATTAGGATAATTAGATAAATATTCCATGTGAAATTATCTGACTTTTATTTTGATTCGGGCTTAGTTGTTTTGAGCACACATCAGATAACATGGATGACACTTGACTCTTCAAATCTTCCATATAGTTCATCCCATGTTCAATTACGCAGTGTCTCTGTTAGAATAAGGTTTCGAGCTAAAGCTCCTTCAATCATGTTAACATAAGCTTTTCAGTGGCCAATTAGAATAATAAAATCCCTACTTGCTATAACTAGAATTATAATGTTTACTCTTTCTAAAGATGTAGGTGTTAATATGTTGATTCATTTGTGTTAATGATATTAGTTAAGTGTTGATTATATTTTAGATACCACTGAGTTTCTTGCTAGTCGGAAATGAACATGGCGTCACATCATGCTACAAGGAAGTGCAGTTATGTTGTTGCTGTTATTAGTGTGACTTGCCATGGACAAGCTTAGTAGAGGCATCAGCGAGTTTTAAGCCTAAAGTAACGTCTCTTTTTGAAATAGCGCCAACTAGGGCCAAGAATACGACTTAACTACTCACTCACCACAGTCTCTTTTTATAGGGAGGGGGCATTCATACACCTTAAAGATAGAAAAAGAAGAACAACTGTGCCCAATCCGGGGGGGGCTGTATTCTCTGGGAACAGGCTCTACCTCTATGCCAGGAAGTCCACAATGCAGTTATACTTTAAATGCAACACTCAGTAAAATTTACCGCATAAATACAAAGTCAATCGAATTGTTTTTATTTCACGTTAATTTCAGATTTAATATTAATGCAGTCGAAGAATTTTTTTCTTCTTTTTAACTGACTTATGCATGACTTTTTAATAAATATTTGACAGATGTTGGTTCACATATTTTTCGTAGATAAATTATTTATATCTGAAGAGCCGAACCCACAGTCATTTCATGCACTCTTCAGTGTTTATTTTCAATAACTTAGCAGAGGAACTCCATCAGGCATAAATTATTAAAAAATATACTTCCTAGATGTTAATTTTTATTTATTTTAATCTCTAAGTATTTAAATTATTCGATTATTTCATTATTTACTTAAATGAGACGATGAGATCAAGTTTAGGAAGAGTCCTAAAAATGGTTCAAAAACATTTTATATTCAGAGGTATTTTGTTATCTCTAAATTATTGATTAAAAATTGATATATATATGAATAGTATTATTTTTTCTAATTTAGTGATTCATAAAGCAATTTGCTCATTCCTTTTTTATTCAGTAACTTTAAAATAGAAATTTCTCAAATTCTTAAGGATGCAAATAGAGGGTTTTCGATAGAGAAAAAGAAAACACATGATTACAATATCACAGTATTTTTTTTAAATCTCTGATTTATAATGCATTAATTTTGTTTGATTTGTCCACCCATTTATCCTCCCCCCCAAAAAAAATTTAAAAGAAAAACATTGATTACCTCGAACAATTTTCAGAAAATATATTTTATCTTGGGAATATAAACTCGAAATTAAATTAAATAATAAATAGGTCATATAATATAATTTATAAGTAGATTTTTCAAAATGATTCTCTAGGAAAAGAATCTTTAAGTAGCTACTGTCAATCCATTTTCGAAATTTTAAATCGCTCAATGTTGAAAGCGTCCCCTAAGTGATTTACTGAGGTGAAAAAGTTTTCCGTTCGTTTTTTCACGCGCGACAATGCTTCGACGGACCGGGTCTTTCTCATGGGATTAAGTGCGGTTTTCTTCCACATAATTGATAAAGATTAAAAAAAGGGCGAAAAGATCTAGATAATCATTAATTATTACGCGACAGAGAGAAAAATGATTCCTTTATAAGAACTTCTTCTCAACGCGAATCGGGATTAGGACTCATTCGAAGTTGATGATAGTAAAATTGACAGATACTTAGTACGCCCTTTCTTTCTTTTTGCGACCAAATTTTCAGAGCTTTTCTTTTTAGGAATTCAGATGCGAGGATTGGAAATAAAAGGTGCTAATTTGCATTTTCTGGATTACTCGGCTATGAAGGGATTTGTCCTGACAAGAAAATAAGAATGCTGTTCCAATGTAATACATAAATCAATAATTTCTTAAATTGAAATTTAGAAAAAAGGAAGCCTTAGTAAAAAGAAAACATAGTTTTTTTATTCAAAATGTTAAACAAGACAAAAATTTGTTAATAAATAGTTCAAAGAAAAGGTCTTCAATTTGAATCACGCTCATTTGCCATTTAGAGAAACTTTTTTGCGATAAGATCTGATTAGAATAAGAAATATTTCATTTAAAAGAAAGTTTTTCATTTGTGAATGGTGCACTAAGTTTTTAAAAGAAAGTTTTTTATTTTTTTCATTGCATTAAAATTCAACGAAAATTATCTTAACCCGGCAGGACGGGCACGTTGAAAAGTAACACGAGAACGGGCATGGGGTGTCAGCACACCCCAAACATATTAAATGGCATAAATGCGAAAATTTTTGAAGATTTGAATTCCTAAGAAAATTTATGATAATTACACTTTTTTGCGAGAAAAATGATAACTAATATGTTAAATTACCTTAATTTTCAAAATTATTAACGAATAAATTAAAAGTTACCGTTTTTGTCTCAGTTCGAAAAATGGAAATTTTCCCCTTTTAGCACTTACTGATTTTTCTTTACAATTTTTATTATAATAAAAATTATACATTATTGTAAATTTAAATACTGATAATAATCAATATTTTTAATAATTGAGGTGTACATGGATCTGAAACTTAAGATTTTCTTAGTTATTCCATACATCATCAATTTCTGAGTGTCCTCGACATATATTTTTGTCGCACCTGACACACGTGGTTTTCGATTTAACATCCTTGTTTCTTGGACATAAATAGCATCTTCTGTAACTCAGCTTTCTTTACACCTTTTCCGATAAAAAATCTAGTGTGGTCGCAAACTTCCTCTAAAGAATTGCATTCTTCTAATTCAGACTGTTGATCGCTGAATATGTCGTCATTATCTAAATCGTTTAATTCTTCTTCGATATTCTTTTCATGTGACGAAATCTCCTCTGACATCTCCTGAAGTTTGTTTATTTCTTGCCTATAGTTAAACAAAGAAAATACTGAACAGAACGACTGGAACAAGCCATGATTTCGCACTGAAAAATACTAACACGAACGCGCGCACGGGGTGTCCGCACACCCCAAAATCCTTCTATAAGACTAAAATGAAGTCTGAATTCGCCATTTTCAAACTCTATGTATGGAAAGGGACCTTAGAGGCAGGTACTGATGGACCAGACCACTTCGGTTTATACAGACAGACAGCAGATGAATATTTTTGGGCTTGGGGTGTCGAAACACCCCACGCCCGTCCTGCCGGGTTAACAGTTTAGATCTTCAGATATTGAATAAAGTTTTGAAGAAAGAGTGAAGTAATTTGTTAGAATACTTTTAAATATTGATAAACACGAGACAAACTTAATTATTTTCATTTATTAAAAAATAAATTTTGAAGCTTGTCTGTTTAACATTTGAGTTTCGAATTTTCACTGGTTATTAAAGTAAATTATTTATATTAGACAAACAAATATTAGGTATTTATTTTTAGCAAGATAATTCTCAATAGAATTACCTTCAACGAGAAAGGAAGTTTCAAAAGAGTCAAAAGAAATTATTGTAGTTATTAGCCATGGTCATTTGACGAGGATAACGCCTGGAAGCTGGACTCGATAGTATTAAAGAGAATCTGGTTTACTTAAATAGTGAATCTTTGTTAAAAAAACAACTCTTAAATCATTACTCTAAAATCCCTTAACTCGGACTGCAATTAGGCCTGAGCACCAATTTGGAAGGGAAATTTAAATTCATTTTTTCTTGTAAGTAGGCATTCTATAAAGTTCCTGAAGGATATATCTTTAAAAGTTATGACCACAAATTAAAAAAGCAAGAAAACTTTCATGGAAAAGAGAATTTGTAATATCTGTTAAGCATGCTTTATTATTAGACTGACAAGCCTACTTTGAATGCTACAGAAATTATGTAAGAAATTTTATTCAATTTTGTTGTTTTTCATAAAATGATTTTGCAACTTTATAGCATACAGCGGTAATTATGGCATAGAACAAAAAAAAGTAGTGATTATAAAGATACAATTTTTAAGTGTAGTTACCTTTGAAAAAAACCTTCTGACGGTTAATAATAAAAATGCGTTTTGTTAATAATATGTTGAAATCGTTTTTTTTTCGGGTTCAAAACTAAGCAATGAACTTGAATAAAACATTTTTTTTAAAAAAATGAGAAAAAAAACCAGGAAATTTACTGGGATTATAATCTCTAAAGTTAAATAATTTACAATTCCAATAAATAATTACAGTTGATTTGATTTCTTTGATAAACATCTACTTTCGGCCATGGAATAAATTTTAAGTAATTTACATTTGCAATAAAAGCATTTGAGTCGATATCTTGTTTTCCAGATACAAAACACTATATAATGACACTAAGATGTTCGGAATAAGTTTTATACAACATGAACCAAAATCCATGCATAGTGTCGGACATAGTATTCTCCATCATATAGAATTGATACCGAAATTTTACCAACAGAAGGAGGGTTATGAAACGCTCGGTATTATTTATTTTTTGAGTAACAAAACTCACGTCCATTAAATGATCTTAAAAGCTACAATTCATCATTTAATAAGAATTTAATTACACTAAATATTCTAAAATTACATTTCATAATTTAAAAAGTCACTGTTTTGCAACAACTTTTTTATGCAATAACTACTCTTTGCCCTTTCCCTAAGAATTTATTTAAAAAAAATAATAATAGTTAAGTAAAAGACACTTAAGTGAAATGATGAAATAATAAATGTCTTTCAGGATTCATGAAAAATGTTTTGAGTGAAGGAAATAGCTGAGAAATGTTTGAAAAATTTTATCAGCAAATCTATAACAAATTCAGTCGCATCTGAGTGAATTTTCCTGAGTGAAAATAAAATGGGAAACTTAGAACCTAACCTGCTGCATCGTTATTCAAAGCGAATCCTATCGTTCGTCTTGGCAGTAGAATTTTGGATGGTGTCCGCGTGACAGATAGCTGAGCGTGCGATCTTGCTGTCGAGGAAATGAGTCTATTCGTTGCATCTCTTTCCCATACTAGAAGCGCCTTCTATTTGAGAAATATATTGGGTCGCAGCTGGTGAAGAGGTCAGGAAACATGACCGTTTACATTTATTCAGCAACAAGCCATGTTATTTTTCCTTCTAAAAGACATTTCAGAGTGGGAAAAAATTCCGTTAGAGAGTAGAATTCTTGTAATTTGAATATGGCCGTTCTAGAATTTTTTTTTTCTGATATTAACTTTATTTTCTAAATATTTATTTATAAATGCATTTATCACAAGAGTGTTTTCGAGATCACGCGTCATGTGATAATTACATGGAAATTCACAGTTCAATTCTGTATCATGCTAATTTCCTGGTTTTTATTAATTATGGAACAAACACGTGATTTGATTTTTTTTAAATACTTTTAAATTGTGTTTTGATCGAAATTATATTTTGTATGTTCTTCATCTTAAATTAGTCTTTAAAATACGCGATAAAGAAACTTTAAATTAGAAATTATGTTTCTTAGATAATAATTAAATCTACATTTTATAATATTTACTTTTTATCTCCAAACTTAAGTGTGATCTCATTGTGTTTATCTTAATTTTAATGAAAGTAATTTTATTTCATACTCATCCCAATACTATAGTACGCTATTTTATGATTTAATACGTTAATATTACTTGTAGAAACAATTTTTAAATTTTGAACAATTTGAATCCAAAAGTAAATTTAACTCTTCTATTTTGAAATATCTCAAAAATGAATGCCTTATCAAAGATAGTATTTTTTTAATCAACTTTTTAGTTAAAAAATGTTTTTATATTGGTTAAATACGTCTAAAACAATAATCAAATATATTAACTTATCTTTTATCATATATGTAGCTTATTATCTTGCTTTTAATATTGAAAATTTGCTATTTTGTTCATAAATAAGTAATGCTTCAGTTTCTTAATAATGTAAAATTCTTAGATGATTTCATTTATTTTTCTTATTAAACAATTTAAAGAGAAACACTAACACAATTAAGAAGTACATAGACATCATAATGAATTAACGACAAACTCATTAGACTTTTAAGTGAAGCATTTCTAAATTTATTTTTTTCTGTATATTGATCAACTTTAATCATCCTAAAAATGATCCCTCATTAATAATGAAATATGTTACTTGTTTCATCAAACACGGACTTTTTGTCAAGTAAGGTAAATATTATTTCTTATTTCTGACCAAACATACTGTAAAGAGTGCTACGGGAGTGATTTATTAATGATGATAATAAAACAAATCATTAAATTCAACATGCATGATCCGAAGTTTATAAAAAATTATATTACAGTCACGTTTCTCATAATCATGCTCTAATCTGATAGAGTGTGTTTTGATATTCTGATATGTTTACAAGCATATTTGTAACACAGCGGGGGTGGATATGGTATCACAAGCAATGCTGCTTGCATAATAGATTAAAGAACTCCAAGTAACACAGAAATTTTCCTTTTTTATATTGGAAATGCTTATCTTGCCGAATCAGTTTATTCAATAAAATAATTTGATCATACGAGAATAATTTGATTTTTACTTACTAGTATTTTAGACATAAATTCATCATTTTATCGAAAATAATATGAAATGGAATAATACAAAATTTATATTAAGAAATAATATTATCTCATAAATTAATTTAAAACTCTATGAAAATTTGCAGAATAAGACATCAAAAATAATAGTTTTCTTTCTTTAGTTTTAAGTTAAAGTTTTTTGGTTTGAAATTTCAACCACATGTATTTCCTATTATAAGAAAATTATTCTCTTTCATAATAATTTTAAAATAAGAAAGATTGACTAGGACCTAAGTCGACTGTTACAATATAGATTTGATCAATAGAATTCAATTAGCAAATGTCTTCAAAAGTACTGAAATGTTTTTATCATATTATTAATTTTTTGTTACAAAAGCAAAAAAAAAAAAAAAAAAACATGGAGAAATGAGTTATTTATTTGAAAATAGTTTTTAACAGATGAAGTTGTTTAAATTTGGTTAATATATAAAAATACTGTTACAATCTTTGTACTTTATTTGTCAATTCTTATTATTATATTTTAAATACTTTATTATAGATGAAATGTATATATAACTATATATTGTTCGTTTACATGTTTTATTTATTTACGTTATAATATTGCTATATGCTCTATAATTTTACTAAATTTTTAAATTCAATTTCAACAGTTACTTATATGAAAATTACTTCCTTTCTTCAAAAACTGGGGAAAAAAATATATGTCAAATGCTATCTAATGTCAAATATACAACCGGTCTTCTTTTTTTTTTTTACTCTAAAACAATTAAGGAGAATAAAGGTGCATCTATGATTTTTTACTAAATTCGTTAAGTACATAATAATTATCAAACCTTATCTGCAGTTTTAAAAACTCAAATTATATTATCATTGGATCTTTAAGATGCATTAAATTTCGGGAATCATTTGAACTTTCCTGATGTGTTGTTTGACTTATTTAAGAAAAACCTGGTATTGGCGTCCTGGCATAGAGGTGGTGTATCTTTCCCGAGAGCGTCCCGTTTTCCACTCCAGATTAGGGCATGGTTTCCCTTCGGTTTTCTATTTGTAAAGTGTATGAATGGGCTCCCCCTCTTCTGTAAAAAGGGACTGCGCAAGGGATTGTGATAAGTGTGTTGCTGTATTACTCTTCTATAGTTCCTTCAAACAATAGATGCTCCTTTCAGCTTAAAACTCGCTGATGCCTCGGCAAAGCCTGTCCATAGCATGTGCACATGTGTGGTAGTTGTTATTAGTGCAAAGCTGTGTCACTCATAACAACTACCACAGCATATATATACAGATATGTTAACAAAAATAAAATAAAATAATAACCATCTTAGACACCACGATCTGATTGATTGTCAATACCTCTTTCGACACTGGGTAACGGATACTGCCACCGAAGACTAACAATTACCATTTCTTAAAGGCAAATGATAGCTAAAAGTATTTTACAAAATCAGCCATTGATTTCAAAGACGACCGTAAATTATTTCAATCATATCTGATAGAATACTCGCGCATGTAGGATAAATAGAGTGTAACATTTTTCCATTTTCAAGGTTTCTTGGGAAATTTTAAATTACAGCAAACAATTCTTAATTGCTTGAAGTGACGAGAAACTCAGAGGTGTACGTGCCAAAGCAATCCTCTGTTTGAGAGGGATTCCTAAAAAGATTTATTTCTTCCAAATGAATTAATTTTCGACTTACGATAGTGCTCCTATAAATTGTGTTCCAATAAACAATTTCTGACGGCGGGTCATGATTGTCATTTTTTCTTCTGTTATAATTACTTGATGGCGTGTGCTACACGATATTGGTGAAGTTTGTCCATGGCAAATGCTACTAATAACAACAACAAAATCTGAATCGTATAAATACTTTTCATATAAGAATGATCATTGGATCTTTAAAATGCATCAAAATTTGGGAACCATTTGAACTTTCTTGATACAATCTTTTACTCATATAAGAAAACCCTGAATCGCTTAGAAACCTTTCATATACTAACATGCATATAAAAAATAATTATGCTAGTTTTAGGCATTTAAAGCCCATTTTTAATCTGTATCAACACTATTAAATATTTTTTATCTTAAATATTGATAAAATATTGTATATTTATTGAATAATGCATTTTAAAATTCTTTGAGAACATAGAACACTTATGAGATACCATAGAGAATACTTATGATTTCTTATTGGTGAAATTTTTATTAATCTAAACAGTTTCAAAACTAAGCAAAATGGTTGTATGGAAAGCGTTTTTCCCCGTAAAAGTGTATTTGAAACCATGCATTTCAAATTTCCTGATATCAATTTTGTTTTTAATTGCCTTATTTAGTAGATAATATATTGAAAAATCGATATAGTTATTAACAAATTTGATCAAACAGTTAGAAAATTGTTTAACTCATGCGGGTTTTTTTCAGAAAAGAAGCTATTGGCGGTTCAATAAGACATTTTGTTACAACGTATGAATTACTTGGACCTAGAAAACTTGGTATAGTTCCATCTATATATCTCTTAGAAATAAGTTTCAGGTTCGTAGAGATCGTTAGGTTAATTATTTGGCTTAGGGAATTGGTGTACTGGAGACGATACGGTTCAACGATGACAGAATGATGCTAATCCACTATTAAGCTACACGAAGATTGATCTCGGGGCACTTTTCTGACATATAACATACTCTTCATCAGTGGATCAATCGACAAGATAAATTGCGAAAATGTGAGATCTTGAAGTCCTATCATGATTCTTCGATATTACCCATGGTCAAAATGCTCGCTACATTAATATTTGTTGAAAAGAAGTAGAAAATATATGTCCATGCGATATTTTAAAAGACTTATGTGAAATTCCTTGATAGATTCATAATATATGTCCGTCGTCCCCTTTAATAAAATCGACTATAAATTCACTTTTAGAATATTTGTCTTTTCTCGGCATTTCATTCCAAACAGTTAAATAGTTTCCTTTATAAGCTTATAAATCACATAGAAATGCAACCGATTCTATTACTGTAATGTTGGGGAAGCAAAAGTATATAACTACATTAAATAATTATTTAGCAATAAATATAAAATGTATATACTTTCACCATCATAAGGATTTCATTTGTAGTGTTTCTATTTTTTTATTATGTTTTCTTAACTTAGTGATTCTTTTAGCCATCGAATTACAAATCCTTTTTCATTTCTGCACTTTATGATGAAATAATTGTTTCAACTTGAAGTGTTACTTTATTGTTAGTTTTAGTAAATACTTTGAAAAGCTTATCCAAAGCAAATTTCTTCAAAGTATCGATTTGTTTTCACACAAAATTTTATATTGGTTAGCTTGTTCTATAACATTTATTGATGTTTCTTGAGATATGTTGAACTAAAAAATCTTTATTGATTATACCGAGAAAGCTCTAGTGACTATAAAAGATTGTAAAAGTTTAATGAAAAAAGCTTTTTTAAACGAATTATATGGATTTAAGCATTAGTATTATTGTTATGAAGAGAATATCTACTATATATTTCTAGAATTATATCGTTGAAATCCCTGATCAATAAATATGAAATAGAGATATCAAATGTTAAAAAGTAAGGTTTACATAAAAATGGACATATAATAGTTATAAATGGGTATAGATTTGAAGAGAATCTCTACTATATATTTCTAGAATTATATCGCTGAAATACTTAATCAATAAATATGAAAACGAGATAGCAAGTGTTAAGGCGAGCAGGGACCTTTACAATAATTTTCACCTTAGAAATTTGAAATTTTCCTGGCATTAAAAGTAACACTATAGGAGATGACAGACAAAATTTTACAGCATTATATTAATTTTTAGGGGGTTAATATCATATATTATTAACGCTAAATAACGTTAATGAAAAATGTTCCAGTTGCTTCAAATTTGTTCGAAAGTGTTTCTATTTTTATTATTACTTACTCTTACCCTTTTGATAGAAAAGTTGGGATTAATCTTTAAGTTTGAGTACGAAATATCAAAATTAACCAACATAATAACTCAAAACTACTTTTTTAAAAAAATCCCTATATTTTAAAGTTATTATGTTGGTTAATTTTGATATTTCGTACTCAAACTTCAAGATTAATCCCAACTTTTGTATCAAAAGGGTAAGAGTAAGTAATAATAAAAATTGGAGCGCTTTCGAACAAATTTGGAGCGCCTTGAACATTTTTCAAAGTCGTTATTTACCGCTAATATTATATTAAATTAACCCACTAACTCATAAATAAATAAATATAATGCATTAACATTTTTTGACTGTTGTCTCCTAAAGTGTTACTCTTAAGGCCTGTAAAATTTCAAATTGCTAAGGTGAAAATTGCAAAAAGCCATTTTAAAGGTCCCTGGTCGCCTTAAAAAGTAAGGTTTACATAAAAATGGGTATATAATAGTTATGAATGGGTATAGTTATGAAGAGAATCTCTACTATATATTTCTAGAATTATATTGTTGACATCTCTGATCAATAAATATTAAACAGAGGTAGCAAGTGTTAAAAAGTCAGATTTACATAAAAATGGGTATAGAATAAAATACAAAAAAATTAGAAATAATGAATATCAAATGCTGAAGTAAAATATAAACCTACGCAAAAAAAGAATGCATCCACAAAATATAAAAGTATTAAGCAAAAATTAAAATACATGAGTAAAGAAGGAATGAAAATAAAAACAACATAAAAAATACCTAAAGTGACAACCCCCTCTTAATAATTATCAAACATATGAATAGAATAACAATCCTTTAAAAAAATGAAAAAAACCTGCTATGGTTGACCTGGTAATCAAGCTCGAAAAGCCAGTATTAAGCGTATAAAGCCATTATAAAGCGATTAACATGTTTTACTATTACCCTTGAAAGGGGTTCTATAACTTCTGGAAAAAAATCTTGTTAAATTGCTTCGCTGGCTTCACCATTTGTTTTGAGAGTACAACATTGCACTTTCTTGCATAGGAATCATTAGAAATATTAATGGTTTGGTCTGATGATGAAGTTGAATCTGTGGAGATATTCGGTAAAGCCTTCGTGAGCAGAAAAGAAAATGCTGTCCTTTTTTTTTTTGCCTTGGCAGCCAAAAAGGAGCCTGAGATTATAGATGAAATGAATGAATCATCATAAGAAATATATATAAAGTTTTTGAAAATGTTCGATGTATTATCACTGCAGTAATATCTTACTGAATTAAAATTTTAAAAAATGTTAATGAATATCTAGATTTAAATTGTACGATACCAGTGACATGACTTCAATTTAGCTGTTGGTGATCAATCTCATTAAATTATCAATATGAGCAAATTAAATTCATTTGTTAGTAGTCTTTCTAGTAACTGTATTTTTGTATCTATTATTTTTTCAACATTTTTAGACTACTTATTATTATAATGGCAATGGGTACTTACGTATTACACCGTCCAACTTCATCGCCGAAATTGAAGTCGTTGTCAATGAGTTGCTAAAGCGCCAATTATGGCAATCCGAAAATGAAATAATCCGTTGATATTTATCGCCAAATTTAAATCCGTCGCTGATGAGTTACTAAACTGTTGGCGATCGTTGGCGAAAACAGTACAAAACCTAAGTACCAGCCAGTGTATAGAATATTCATAGAAGATGAAGAATAAGAGAAGGAGGAAATTCTTTATCTTCATTTAAATTTTACTAAAAATAAAACAAATCACAATGTAATTAAATCGAAGGAAAGAAGGCTGATAATTTCCACAGTCACTTGCTGGCAATGTAGGAATTTTCTTCATTTTAATAGAAAATAATTGAGTGACGAAGATATTCCAGAAAATTTGAAGAAAGCGTTTTTGTCTTGTGGATATAAATTTAGGAGTTTAAATAAAAAGGATGTATCAAAAATCATTATGCTTTGTTAATGCTCACTATTTATGATATGATTGCCAAAATAAACACCAATTTAAAATTGTACTTGATTTTTTTGGCCATAAAATGTATTGAAAATAAATAACCAAGTTACAGGCATAAGTTTAATTACAGGTTTAAATTTGATCCTCATATTGGACTACTGTATGCCGCAGCAGTTTATCGACATATATATACAAATTTCTTAAGAAATTGCCTAATTATTCTTGAAGTAAAAAATAATGAGTGTAAAAATACAGCATAAATAATAAAAATTAATTAATAAATAATATTTTTGAATGGTAATGGGAGAAAATATTTTTAGAAATAATAAATCATAAATAGTATTCTGTACAAGATTGCTAGAAAATTAAGTGAATTTAAAACTCTCCCTTCTTTTTCAAAATGATTAAATAAGAATCTGTTAGCTAGTTGCATAACTTTTTGTACATATTCAAAGGTTGCAGAATTGTAAAAGAGAAATCAACGTAAAAATTAATACTTATTTAAAAATTTGTTTTAAGTGCTTTCATTTAACACCCTTGAATTTTGAATTTGTATTAAAAAAAATCTTGGAAATTATGATTGTAGATTAACTCATGAAATGTATACATTTAATAAAAAAAATTTCTCAGAAAAATAATATTATATTATATATATATATATATATATATATATATCGCTTATTTCTTAAATCACCTTACATGGATTCTAAACTGAATCTTAAGGTTTACTGTTAAATTAGACCATTATATTGTTAAATAAGTGAATGCAAAACCTGATGTTAATTAAATTAAAACTATTTTTTTTTCGGTTTTAATTAGAAATAAGTTGAGGTTTTCACAGTACACGTTAATTTTAATATTATTCAGTTGAGCTTAGTCATTTATTGTGGAATAATTCTTAATAATTTATATTTTTATCATTGTATTGCAAAATATATAGCTATATAAATGCATATTAGATATGTTTTCAAATATGAAATACGAATCTGCTTTCAATTTTAGAATTTTTTTTTCTACGCACAATCATATTCGAAACCAAGCATTTAGTTTCCTGAAACAGGTGTTATTACATTAATCCTAAAGCAAAAGATGCAAGATCACCCACAGAACGAAAATAAAAATATGCCAACTGCCATAACTACGCTCATTTCCGATAATTCTCTGGTAGTCTAATGAGTCACTAGGCAGTGATAATATTTTAGGATAGTCCCGATAGTTATTTTGCAGCTGTAAGGTTGAAGTATCGATGTTTTACTCATCAGAATTAACGAGCTGCAACTAGCATTAGAGAGATTGCCCTTCTCTTCGGAGGATATAAAACCAGCTATTTTTTCGTTTACACTAGTTATTGACACGCGTTGTAATAAATTGTTAGCTACTGATTGTTGTTTAATTGTATTGACTCCATGGCAAAGTAAATGTAGCAGGGAATCTTCCTTTCATAAATTTTCACGCAAGAATACCGAATTTGAGAGATCGATGAGCTGCGTATACAAATATAAATAAAAACTTCATAAATCACCGTGCTGCAGTCGAAGTTCTCTGTGCATGTAAATGGCAGAAAGAATGAGTCGAACGCTTCATTGCGCTGTTCAATGATCTGAATCTAACTGAAGTTCCACATTGGAGATTAATGACTGGGCTGTTATCGTACGAAAAAATGTACTGGAATTTTATGTGGTGGAAGATGGATGTGCTAGTTGGAACAGGGGATTAAAAATCTAATTATAAAAACAAATACAACCAATCAGTTCTTTCCGAAGAAAAGGGGAAACGTCACTGGAAGGACTAAAATTAAACAGCTATAATTGATTGAAAAACAATTGGGTTTTTTTGTTGCTGTTGATGCGAAGTTGTTTTTTAGCAATTCAGAGACATAAATATCTTAAAAATAAATAACTGGAAAAATAATTAATTAAGACTTAAAAATAATAATTAACTAACTACTTAAAAAAATAACTAATAATTAATTAACTACTTAAAAATACTAACTACTAATACTTACTAAAATACTAACTACTAATAATTAATTAACTACTTAAAAATAATATCTAAGTCGTAATCAGTTTTAGAATTATAAACTCAAATATACAAAACATCAAATATATATGAGGTACAAACTCATGCAATGTATGGGTAACATGTTATAAGAAAACGCTCCACAGATTCACAATATCGTGTAACCGTATCCATGCAATGCATATGATTTCAACTGTTTTGCAGAGGACTTAGTGAATTACCAAAAATACTTCAATCACTAAAATCAATGTGTCTATTAATAATTTTAGTACATTTTATACCGTACTTTAAGTATTCTTAGAGTTTCTTATGGACTCTAATATTAACGTTGAAAACGATATTCAATTTCAATTTTAATTTAGTTGAAGTATCGTGAACATTTGGTTTATATTTTCACTATTTTATTTTAATTACTCATAGATATATTTAACTATACACACATATATTATATATGACTTTCGCAAAAAATTTACTTATTTGTCTTTACATTTCATTTTGACTGGATAATTATTTTTACTTTAATGAATACAAACTAATATCCACGCTTTTTCAACTGCTTTTCTTCTATATAATATTTGTGTTATTGTTACAAATGTTAGAGGGGGACCTGAGAATATTAATTTATGTTGGTTTTAACTTTATAACTTTCAATTTTTTTAATACTGAATTCAATTTTTATTTATTACTCTGTGTTTTAGATCAATCATTAATACTTTTTCAATTAGTTAATTTTCGAAATGCTGATATATTATTAATTATAATTTTTCTTTGCGAATTTTTTATATATTCAACGTTTAGATATGTTCTACAAAATTTTAAAAGATCATCTAAAAATTTGTCATTATATTATTGTATCAGAAATGTTAATAAAATTGATTAAGACTTTGCTGCATGACGTCAATGACTGTATATAACTTAATAAGACATCAAAAAAATTAATTGTGAAAAGCGATTCCCTTTCATACAAAAGCATAAATTTTTTTATTACTACATGGATTTTCGAATTCTTATAATTGTTTTATAATCCAGTTTTCAGTGTATAGCTTAGAAGCAAAAGAAACAAAAATAAATAGTCTTAAATATTCTTATGGATAAGTGCAACTCTTAGTAAAAAAATGAACACCTTTTTTTTTTCAAATTACTTAAGATTATTAATTAATTGAATTAAACATTCATAGTATGTTTCTATTTATATTGCATTACGGTTTTCTGCTTTTAGCGTAACAAATAGCACAATCTTGGACAGTTTTACGGAGAAGAGAAATACTTTATGAAAGAGCTGAAAAGTCTTTTTACTAAGTGATCACTTAAGATATAAATTAATTTTACAAATTCAAGAGCTTTCGTATATTTTCATTCATTTCCTCTTAAAAATCTTCGGTTACCCAATGGGTCACTTATCTATGAAACCGAGCCCAGATCAGACATTAATGAAAGCTTGAACAAGTTCGTAAATTAAATCATGGAAGAACCGTAAAGTAGCGGGAGAGGAGGAGAGACAGCTGACACATTATATTTAGGAAAGTTAGGAGCGAAGTGAGTAACGTTTCTGACACTTCTAACGTGATCTCAGGATGCCTTCTCAACGTTTTCCTTATTGCTAGTGACTCTCAGCCGCTTTCGGAGATGATCGTCCACCCTTCTAAAATGCTGCATTTTCTCCCTCAGAAACAAACAGCATTAAGTAACACCATCATGCAGGAATGAACACGTAGCTTTTTGTTACTGACCGTTTTTTACAGTACTGGCTTCTTTGAAATGCAGCAATGCAGGCTGGATGAAGTTTAATTAATTAGTTTTCATAAATGAAATAAGTGGTGGAAGTTAATTAGAACGACGACATTTAAACATTAAGTAATTTGATTTATTTTCATAATAAAATAATGGGGTAAAAATCCCCACTCGGAAAAATTTCCTTTTTTTGAGTAGTTTTTTAAGACTGCTTCTTTATTTACATTGTTATTTACAATGGAAATCTTCATATTAATCAGTTTTTGGTAAAGTTTAAAATAGATAATAGATCCTCATTTTGTTTTATGCAATCTATTTCACTAATAAGTCAGAAAAGAAATACAAACTAATATTACATTTTCCGGGATCCTGTTTATGATACCATTTTCACACGTGCAGCTATTGGCATTGTTTCGACTTCTATCTTAAACAGAAAGAGAATCTCCAAATCTACACGACAAACCAATTCTACTGATGTCTGAGGACTGTACTATTTATAAAACTGTGGTTGTAACATGTTATAGATAAAAAAAATATGAAAAATATGAAAACTTTTAAATTTCTTTCCGCATTCGAAACATTCCAGAATTCTAGAAATTTGCAAAATGACATTCTGTCTTTACTCATTTTTATTAGTAAGGATTGTATTATTCAATTTATTATTATGCTTCCAATTTGAGATCGATATGAATTTCTTTTAAGAAAATCCAACTAGACAAAACTGTCTTCTTGAAACTTTAAGTAAATATTTTTTTTTATGTTTAAAGGAAAACTGGTTATTCTGTCTTCAGATTATTTTTTCATATTTTCAAATTTTAACAAAAATTATAACTCAAATATCGTTGTATCTTATATATTTCTATCGCTGACTTGATTGCATATCTTGGCGGCAAAATATTTTTAAAGATGCGAATTTTTTGGAATAGGAACGAAGCATTAAAAGCATTTATATCTGGACTATTTCGTCTGTCTGAGGCTTTTGCCAAGAAGCGCTTTTATAATCTGTTTTGGGAAACGTTAAGCAAAATAAATTCTTCCCAAAGAAAACCGAATTTTCTTGTTTCCATCTTTCTTTCCTTCCTTTCTTCATTCAAGATATATTTATATATATAAAGAAACTTCCACGTTGGCTGTAACTCCCCCCACCCTTTCCTAAGTCGTTTCGTTCCTTTACACATTTTTGAAGGAAGCTAAAAAAATCCATCTTTCTATGTATATATATATAAATGTATTTTGAAGCAGTCTCAGCTTCGGATATGGTAAGACCCCTCCATTGAAAAAGTAGAAATCGTTTGCCATTGAACCGTGTCCTTTCATTCGCGAATACTGACACTCCGCCACAGTCTCCCCCCCTCATGTGGCCGAGTGACTGCTCCTGACAGCTTTATGTTCTGCCCATAATGGGCGACTGCTTGCCCATCCATCACCACCAGAGGGACAATGTCGATCGTTCCAACACAATATCCCCAAATCTCCCTCACTCTATATTTATTTCAACTATCCAAAACGAGATGGACAGTTTCAGTTAGACCTTAACTGTCGTCAGGGTGCTTCCAAGGAAATTTAGTCTTCAAATTGATACTAAGGTAGAATTAATGTTTATACTAACTGGCTTGTGTTCCGCTAAATGGCCGAAGTGACAGTTGATGGACAAATAAAAACTTTTTAATATATTTTATACTTTCTAAGATTTTCTGAGCTGGATTGGAGATAAAAGTTCGTGAGAAAGATGTAAACGCCCGAATTTTTATAATGTTTAAAAAGATGTTCTGAAATTATTATAAAATTACTTATCTTTTTATTGCCCCATGGCGAGTTTTTTTTCTCTTGGAAAATACATAAATATAGAAACCAGAATACTTGAGATATTTATAGTTATTTATTACATTATTAATAATGCATTTAGTGACAAATCTTAACATTTTATATAAATTTATCAGTCGATATTTGTATCCTCCAAATATTGTTCTATTAATGTACATAAGAACATATGGTTTTTTTTATCCAAAAAATTACCTTCAAAGTTTCGTTTTATGCTTTCAGGAATTCACAGAAAAAATAACAAAAAAGTTTCGTGCAATAGATATTGGCTTCCCTATAAGTAAATTCAAATGTTCAATTTACTTTATTGACTACTTTATATTTCACATTATCCAGTATTTTCGTTAGCTGACGCTTCAATCCACTTATACAGTTAATCAGTCGAATTCATGTTATTTGATATGATTTCTGAGGAATTTTCAACAAGTTATCATTGCACAATTTTCTGGTGGTGAAAATCATTTCCCGTCTGTTGATTCGCTTCCTCACTATTAATACTACTCAAAAAGCATGAAATTTTACATGCAGGAGAAAGTATCTGTAATCTATAACGTTAAAAAATCATTTGACATTATGTTTTACTCAGCCCGAAGTAAAAAAAAAAATTCAAGGTTGAACAAAAAAATTTAAGACCAGGTAAAAACGTACTTTCATCAGCACTTGTTTGATCTTAAAATCGTAATTAATTTGATTCATTGTCGTTCAGGGATTGATCTGAATTGACTGAGATTTATAGACTAAGAATAAAACTTTTTTTCATTGCTACATATGTTTCAGTATATGCATTTTTATATATTATTTCAGTTCTGTGAAATAACCTTTAGTCAAAAAAATGAACACATAAATTTAATAACACCATAAATTTAAATAAAAGATATATATCTACTCAGATTATTACGTTTATTGTATGATACATAATTTTATTTGGTACAATAAAATATAATAAAATATTTCATTATTCGAAAGAAAGTTATTGGTAGTCTGAGCTTTACAGAGATACTTATATTTTAGAGAGATATACTTATATTACAGAGATATTATACTTTACAGAGATACTTATATATATATATAGCACTATGAAATTATAGTATAACTAAATCAAATTTAAATGATCGCTTATTATATGAAAGTGTAATTAGAAGAAGAAGAATGTTAAATAAACGAAAATACTTCTCATCATGCACATGATTCATATTTATGTCAAATGAGGATCACAGGAGAAAATTTACCTTCCAGAACATTTCTCGCATTTAGGTGAGTTAAGCAACTAATTAAGACCCTTCATTAATAATAAGCAATTTGGTATCAGTACTTTCAGAAAGTTGGTTGTGTTCTTATAAATTTTTTACCTGCCTCCTTTATGTTGCTATATGAACAAACCGAACACTAAAATATTTATAATTTGTTTCTACATGATAAACATGGCAAAACATATGGAAACTATTTAAGAAATTACAATATAGAGAAAGCTTTTTACTTAACTATTTTTGTTCCGGATGTAACAAAATAGTTAAGTATAAATATTTAAGAAATTAAAAATTCATTAAAAAATATAAAGATTATTAAAAGATTTCGATGTATTTTTAATATCAGATTTTTAAAAATATCTTGACGCAAACTGTGATATAGACTAAATACAAAAGATTTATTTTAAAAATTGAAATCCAGTGTAGCAAAAATACCCCTATTATTGCTGTATGAAGTCGCAAGAAAGGAAACTAGGTTCGTTGACCAGATATATCCTGTTTTCTAAAGTAATTAGCATTATTTTTCAGTTAAAAATAATAAAGAAAATCCTACTTTCTTGACTTTAAAATTATAAATGGATGATATTAATCATGCTAAAGACAATGCATTCATAAGAATAAAGGAATAATGGTTGAATGTTAGAAGATAAAACTTTTTTTATATCATTTCAGAAGTTGAGTCTTTTGCTTGAAGAAAAATAGAAAACAAATTAAAATATATTTAAAATTTCTTATATACATACCTATGTAAGCAATAAAACAGTTAATTAGTTATAGTTAGTATACATATTGAATTAAAGTTAAGATGTTTTTAATATAAATCTTACGCATTATAATGTAATAAAAAAGTTCAATATTTTAATGAAAATCATTCAGTAGAAATAAGTGGGAAATTTTGTCACAGTTAAGGAAATGTGCTTTGTTGCTTATGTCATAAATATAAATGATATACGTAATTATTTAATTTCTTCTGTACAAAAAAGTTTCTCAAAATTTTATGGTCATCGCTAACCTATTTTAAAAAGATAAATCAGCGATGAAAGTAGTTGGAAAGAAGTTTAACGAAAAAGAAAAGAAATTGAAGAAAAAATTTAGTGAAGTATTTCGGAATGAAGTCAGTTTTACCTGAATAAGAAGAAAAGTAATAATACTTCTTAATGTCACAAATTATAGAGGGAAAAAAGAAAACAACAACAACAACCTTTTATAAAAAATGTTGTAGCTACTATAAATTGTTGAACCTCTTTTAAGGCATAAATCAAATTAATAATCCCATTGAATACGGGCCGACGTTCTGTCTTAGGGGTAGCGCATCTTCCGCGTGTTCTGGCAGTCCCGGCTTCGAGTCCCGGTTCAGGTATGGTTGTGGTATGTGGTTTATCTGTGAGGTGTATCAATGTGCCGCGCTGTAAAAATGGATTGTGCAAGCGAATGTGATGCATGAAGTAGCTAAGTCGTACTCTTGGCCTTAGTTGGTGGTACTGAAAAACAAGAGACGCTCAATCGGCTTAAAATCACCAATGGCTCTCAGCACTCTTGTCCATGGCAAGTGCCCTTAGTAATAACAGCATTAGATACGGGGAAGCAATGATTCTCCGTATCTAATGCTGTTACTGGGAAGTTGTTATTTTTAAATATTTTATTTTACAGATTATAATTGGATATGCCGAAGAAAATATCTCAAGAATACACATTATAAGATTATTTGTTTTGTATATATACATATCTTATTCGTAAAAGTTTTCAAAACATTGCAAACCTCATTTGTGTGTACTTTTTGTTATGTAATAATAATTAATATGGTAAATAGTATTATCTTTACCTTTTTGAAATTAATGAATAAATTGCTATCGAAAACGTAATCACATAAACCAATTATTATTGAAAGATACGGGCATGTATTGCTATCAGAATTTACCAATATCTTACAAGATAAAAATAGTTTATCTTAAGCCGTTCAAATAAGTTATTAATCCCTTTTTTTAAATTGTGAAGTATTTTTAAATGTGTCTGAATTTTCTGTATTAGCCAAAGTTCTAAGTTTTAAATGAATATTTCGCATGAATAACAGGCTGAATTTATAACTAGAATTCCATTATGTAAAAAAATCAATCAAAACTATGGAAAACAAAATAAACTCTTTCTAAACCAACAATTTATTTTAATGAATGCATACTAAATAAAGAAACACGTCAAATAAAGATTACCTTTATAAACATCATTCACTAGATTTTTAAAACCCAGATGCCTAAGACAGAGACCTACGTGATCGATTTGGTTCCTTTAATGCAAAGAAATAAAATTTAGGACATTCATTACCTCGGATATAAGTAATTATTTACTTCCGATAATCAAAGTGCATTCCTTTTATTAGTAATATTTGTACTTCAACAATCACTTTGATTTATCTAATGAAGTTTCGATCGCTTATCTCAGATTATTCTGGTACAAATTTGAAAGACATTTCCAATCTTAGGAAGAACTGGAATTTACTTATTAGAAACATTCATCGATATTATACATTAATTACAAAAGGCATTCACAGTGATGCATCCAGTAATTCGTTTCCTTTTGATTGTTTTTCGCATTCTATTATTTTTTGAAGTTTCTGATGCCTTGCCGAATTAATTGTAACATTTATTCTAAATGAAATACTTATGCATTGTTAAAGTTTACTTTTAATTAAGAATTGTCTTTGATTTTTATTGTGTTTCATTTTAAAAGACAAAGCCATGGACTGAAAACAATTTATTTAATTGGTAAAATACCAGATCATATTCGAGAAGGCATTTTATTCATAGAAAATCTCATAAAACGCTGAATGAAAACAGCTATCGCTATTACTATTTTTGCATAATGTATTTCGAGCAAACATTTAAGCAATCAATGAAAATTAATTATAATCGTGAAATGATTTAGATTTACATGATTATTAACTAAGATGCATTAGATATGTCTAAAAGGTTTGCAAAAACAGCCATAATAGTACAAAATTTTGACCAGGAGGTGTTTAGTTGTCATTTGACAATTTTTTTTTTTAAAAACCCTTTTATAATCCCGAAATGGTGCGTTAATTTAATGCAGTCAATCACCAGTTTTTAGATATAAAAAATTAGAGAATTAATTTGAGAAAAAAGTTAGAGAAAAATTAGAGTTGCAAGTGTGTCGTATGGAGGAAAAGTAAAGGTTCAAAAATATGTCTTTATTATTAAAACTAATTTCACGCTGAAAGAATGATAAATAATTTTATATTATCAAAATAAATTAAGCTGTATTCAAATTATAAACATTTTCATAATGAACCAAAATAACTAATGAGCAAAATTATTCATAAAATAATAATAATTCGTATTAAGTGTAATGAAAGTATTTAGGAAAAGAGCCCAAACATTGTCCACCGTGATTATTATTGATATTTGGCGGTCACCACCGGAACTAAGAATTTTAATTGCTCATCAGCTATTTTTAGATTCCAAAAAGATCTGTATAATTTTTTCTTCAAAAAGTAGAACTGTTTATAACACAGATTTCGATGACTGAAAAAAATGTCCTATTTTTAAAATGTTGCTTTAAAATTTCAAATGGTAAGAAATTGATTAATTATTTTTTGAAAAAAAAGTGGAAAAATTAAATTTTAAGCTGACATTTTGTTTTATTTATCAAGAAATTAATTCATTTCCCAAAAACTGTTAATCTCGTAAACTTTGATTTTTAATGTTTTTCAAAAATTCATCGCCTAAATTAAATTTTTTTTTTAAATTTCATTTTCACTTCTTTTTAAGAATTATCTATTATGATACCGTATGAAATCTTACAGCTACATTTTTAAAGTAAGAACTTTTTTTCTGTCCTCTAACTGTTAAAAAAGTAGCTAATGACATTTTCCTACGACTTTGCCTTTTTTCAATAAAATCGAGTTTTCTAAAGATAATAAGGATATTGATCTGAAACTTTAACTAGTTAATTTTTCCTTTATAACACATGGATGAGATTTCAAAAGTTTCGTTTAAGTGAAAAAGAATTAAAAAAAATATTTTATCCAAATAAGCGTTTTTAAATTTTAATTCTGATCTCATTAAGCTATCGTTTCATTTTTTCACTCTCTGTGTAGGCCTTCTTAATTCTTACGACTTTTTGATTTAAATCTTTCCTCAAAGATCGCAAGATTTTCATTTAATCTAGGAAAACCTGTTAAATCTTCCATCCCTAATCCATTATACAATCAATATCCAAGTGTACTCTTAAATGTATCTTTCAACTATTCATCCTATTACATAGCTGCTATGCATTTGTTCCATAGTTGTGCTATTTTTCATGACTATTCGATTGGACTATCAAGTAAAGCCGTAAAGGAAACAAATGCAGCATAAAGGAAGGAATTCTCTTTCTCTTTAGAAGATGATGAAGGACTGCATATGTCATCTGACGTCAACCACAGCAGTTGTGGCACAGAAGAAAATGAAGTTCAGTTTGAGAAAAACTTGACTCAAACAATTGTCATGGATGAATATGGTTAAAATGTGGGATACCTAACAGATGGTCCGAGGAAGGAAGCAAAGGAATAAAATTAAAGAAAACAAAAAAGTTACGTTTGTGTAGAATAATCTACACAGTTTTACATTTAGGAAAATTGTTAAAAGCTAATGCTAATAATATTTATAAAAGCTCAATTGTATTGCCTTACTTTCAGTTTTTCCTTGCACTGATAGTTTTCTTATTTTGTAAAAAAAGGGATACGACATTAATTAAACTTTATTTCGTCTCATTTCGATCGTAGACGAAATTGAAAACTTATTATAATAATTCTAGGAGAGGTGTTTTAATAAGAAAAATGTCGTTGTCTCAAAAAAATCTTAATTAAGTTAAAGCTATATATTACAGCTGTAACTCTTATTTTTAGATAACACGCTAGATAATGGATAAAAAGGTGAAAAAAGTTAGCCTTCTGCTTAAAATAATGGCTGAATTTGGTGATATCTGGGCATTTATATAACTGCAAGTTTTATGCTATTAAAATACTTTTTTATTATATTTAAAAATTTTATTTGTTGTGAACCATAGAAAAGTTGACATAATGCTTTAATATTTGTTTTCATATTATAATACTTAGTTCAATAAAGTCTTATTTTAAGATTTGTAACCAAAAGGCAATTCACTGACATTATTTAATCCTTACTTCCTTGCTGAGAAGACGAAGGAGATATTTTGGAAAAGGTTAAGGCAACAAAAATAGTTACATAAAAATTAAGAAGGAGACGGCAAAAATGCAAAAGATTAGATAAAAAAACTAATTGTTAAACGCATTACCTGGAGGCAGTCAATTATAACCGTTTAAAGTAAGTGGATGTTTATAAGTAATGTAGCAGACATTTTGATGCTAATAATTAATATCCAAATAATAAATGTATTATATTAAATATATGTTATACTTCAGTTATGAACTGAAGCGTATACATTAACATTTCGATTAACAAAGATAACACTATTTTTATTAAAAAAATTAGCAATCTTAATCGGAAATACAAAAGGTTAAAATGCTCTTAATGATTCCTCGGAGCCAATAAGCAAAGGAAGACTTTAAGATGATTAAATTTCAAATATGCTACATGACTTTTTTTCTACAAATGCACAATTGATATTTTTTCTAATTTACTTTTTTTTAATGAATAGGCTTATAATCCATGATATAATTTTCTCAAGAGTTTCAATATGATTTTATTCAACAGATAGTTTAAAAAATGATAAATAAGTAAAAATTATATGAAAAATTATATTTAAGCAAAAAAAATAATAATGTTTTTCCCTCATTCGCTTTAAGAAGGACACTTCAGCTATCATAATAGCATTTTTTATTGTTTTTTAGTCCCGAAATTTTAATTAAATGATTTAAAATTATTTATTTTAACAAATGTTGAATGCATATATATGTGTTTAATATTATATGCTAAATTTTGCAACTGCGTACTAAACAAAATAGCGACATAACAAACAAAGGTGTAAATTAATTTCTGAGGGAAAAAAATCCCCTTATCTCGTAAAATTCAGAAAAGTTTCTCAGCCAAGAAACAATTTTTTAATCAAATTAGTTAAACATGAGGGATAAAGGAAATTTTTAAGAGATATTTTAAATTTGGATAAAGCAAAATTGTCTGAGCTATTTTAAATAAATTTATTTAACTGATATAGAAATCCTTTAGAAATAAAATACAGAATTATATGTATTAAGCAATTTTTATATATTCATTTCTTGATACTTTTAAAATGATAATGATATTAAAAATATTTCCCAATTTATTTATAATAATTAATGTTAAAATTAATATTAAAAATATATTCTTATTAATAAATAAGAAACTAACTTAAAATAGTTTTTAAATACGGTCAAATAATTCAAACTTTATGGATAATTTAATAAAGTATAACATTGTTCCACTTCTCTATTAATAAGAAGTATAGAAAAATACAATTAATAATATATAATATTTTCATATGAATCATGAAACTTCAAACTACATTTTATATTTTGGTAATATTTGGAATTCATTATTCCAAAGAATCAAGATGACGCCGAACAAAAACTCAGACAGGAAATCGAAGCGAAAATTTCATACAGCTTATTCTAAATGTTCTATACATTTATTGTTAATAAACTCTCCTATTTCCTGAAAGAAATTGATCTTAGCAATTTTTCAACGACTGCAAAATGATTGAACTTCCTTGACGTAAAGCTTCTTTCAGAGAGTCATCCATAACATTCCCATGGCATGCTATTCATCAAAGAGGAATCAGAATCATCGAAAGAACTTGTCAGATTCTGATTAGTAAACTTCACCGTGGGTAAAAAGACTGTTCTTCTTAGCATTTTCAGCTCCAGATTCATTTTTCTGCCACATACTTTTTCTCATTAGTCTTCTATGGAAGAGAGAAAGAATTCCTATTAAATGAATGGGGAATACAGAAAGAAGATTCAGAAGATTAGTCAATCGCAGACATATTCAGGATTTTTTCTTTTACAAACAATCAAAAAGAAAAAAAAAAGAAATTCTGGTTGACTGCAGGAAAACAGAAAATGACAAATAAGAATTTGGTTGCTTTTTTCTATTTTCAAATGTCACTGTGTAGAGGAAAAGTTTTTTTAAAAAAACCCCGAGAGATTTAAATAAGTTGCCAAAAAATCATTAAAATGTAGCTTTCTTTTAGAAATCATGATGGATATTTTTTTGAAAGCATGAAATAAATAAGTTTTTAAATTAACATGTTACTTAAAAAAAACGCACAAACAGTTTTAGAAATAGTTTATAATTATGTTTAAGATTAAAAATTTAAATTTATTAATAAGGTTAATTAATTATTCTCCTTGTTTTCCCCAAATCTAATAAAAGAAATTTCTTATTTGTATTTTGGAATTATTAGTTTCACCAATGCATTTTTGCGATATCCAGTAATTAATTCCTCAAGAGGAATGATAATCCCAATTCTTTCATAATGTAATATAAGCTAATAGGGTAGGAAAATCGAATGCAATTTTCAGTATTTTACTTAAATGCAAAATTTACTTGGTTATGGAAATAATTGGTTATATCTCTTGGTTCTCTTGGACATTCGATAGTGAATAATTGTGGCCGCGAAGCCAATATTCCTTCTGACTACAATGCTCCGGGTTTGATTCTACTATGCTGTGTGCGCATGTATGTTCAGAGAATATCAGGGTGAAATATCATTTTAGTATACGGGTTTAAACAGTTTAATTCACCTTTCTAGTATTCCACATACCTAGGAACTTCTAATAAACGCAAGTATGAATATTTCGAACTGAATCATTTCTTTTTCGTTTTCTCAGTTTAAAGATTAAAGTTATGGTAACCTGATAAGGTTTCGGTTTCCAGAGAAAACTTCGCAGAATCAAAATCAGATTGAATCAAACATCTATCTATAATTTGAGTTTAGAATACGGTAATTATAACTTAGAACAACAGATATAGAGTGGAAATGTACTGATTTACTGATATAGTTATGCCCCATATACGATTCTGCTACAATTCAAAAAAATAATGTGGCTCGTCGTGAAAATTCTTCATTTAATTTTGTAAAGACATTAATGTGACTAAAGAAAATTAAAAAGTTAATATAAAAACTTTTTTTTATTGGGTTATTTTTATATAATATTCTGAAAATTAACCCTGAAAATTATTAAGTATACTCTATAGATTTTTGATAAATATTTTCTATGGCATAACAATCAAATCTTGCATTCATCAATAGCTTAAATATTTGATGCAAAAATATTTGAAATTTAAAATAAATTAGCAGCTACATGTTTTTAAACAATTACTTACTATAATTGAAGAATGGTCGGTCATATCGATTGAGATAATTATGCTTTATGCTTCAAAACAAAATAAAAGAAAGTAGCAATAAAAAGAACGATTAATATTAATCCCTGCATATGAAAAACGGAGCACGAGGCTTATCGATAGAAACAAAAACTAATTACCTCGAGAAGCTTTGTTATTTTGCCTGTTCCTCAAACTGACGCTAAATACATAGAATATTTCATTACATAGAATAATCTATATTTAAGCATAAAATAAAATTACTTTTCAAAAATTATGTCGAAAATTATAACTTTGGGATGTAAAAAAAAGGTTAAAAAAGAAAAATATTATCTCTTTAGATTTTTAAATTTTGTTTAAGGATCGAGAAATATTATAGAAGAAAACAAATCCTTTGGAGTATTTCTCTTTTCGAAAAAGTTTAAAGAGCAACGTAAGTCATAATCTCTACTCTTATGCAACAAAATCTTTGTTGAATGAGACCGAAATTAATGTGTTTTGTTCCTAATCTTACGTTTTAATTAAATTACTTGTTTGTATTTATTTTTTACTATTTTTTTAACTAAAACTTTCCCTCCAAGCATCTTACTGTACATTTAATGACAGAAAAGGAATCCAGTTCCTTCATTCACCTGAGCAACGATATTTTGAAGGATCCTTTATACGGTGCAAAAGATCCTAATCAGAGGATCTCTCATTGTTTTGGACAAACTTTCTTCTGCTTTCGCTATCTCATTTACAATATAACCTTATTGGATCGCTCCACCTAATATCAATTCATTAGCCAAAATCCTTCCTTTACGTATTCGAGGCGTAATGGCTTGCCCAGGCACAAAACTAACCGAACGAAAGTTTCAGAAGTTTACCGGGAAAAGATTAGTCAGAGTTTTCGGAAAAGTATAAATTATTCATGGGAATGCCGACCAAACCCGGATATTGTGAAAATACGGAAATGCTAAAAATGGGGAATCGGAGAAAGAATTTTATAAGATAATTATCTGGATTTTGTAAGGGTGTTAAACTTCTTTAATCAATGGAATTCAAATTGGCTATCTTATCATACCATACTGAAGCCGAGAGAAGCATAGCTTCGCGTAGGGAATTTTTTGATTCATTTCAAAATCCCTTTAAGTCTCCTATATTGAGAATCTTTTATTGATGAAAAGTAGCGAGTTAAGTAATCGACTATCAGAAAGAATAGTAAGAAAGAAAATTGAGCTTAAATAGGCTCTAGGTCCAGGGAATGTTCGCTTTTGCAGAAAATATACTTCTTTATTTAAATTGGAGTTATATTTTTCTCTACCATTCAAGAAAAACAATAGAAAGAGTTTGAGTTACAATTTTTTAATTGTTTTTAATTATTTCTTACATTGATATTAATCATAGATAAAATGCCTTTTTTCGAATAATTACAATTTTGAACGAATCTAAAATTTTTGTTCAACGGGAAACAAAAATATTAAAACTAATTCGGTTTACAATGGAAAGCTTAAAAATACAAATGAATATTTAAATAAGGTGGCAATAATACTAATATTCATATTAGACTAAAGTCTTTGTGAATGGAACCAGAGAAAGTGGTCTCCACGAAACTTTCTCGCAAACGGTTAAGAATTATTGAATAAGGATGGATGTGCTTTACAAAAATACTTTGGAAGACAATTATAAGACTAAATAATGGGGTCAAATATTATTAATCTCCTCGTTATATGTGAACCTAGTAGAGATATATGATAAAGTTTCAAAATTAATTAAAATTTTAGCAGTACTGTCTGAAAGTTAGAGGAGATGGTGTCAGTTGAGATGTGTTGTTCGAAATTTTGCAGAAATCTACACATCTAGTGTGAAAAACCAAATTTCTATATACCAAATTTCTCTTGACTATCTCAAGGCGTTTTTTACTTATCTTGTTTGCAGACTAACAGACATAAGTCATAAAATCAGTTTTTGGGACTCACGGAAGTCGAGTTAGATTTTTTTGATACTTACAAGATAGAAACTTATAAATTGGCAGAAGCACCATTTTTGTTTTTTCGTATATACAGTTTCGAGGCTAGAAGATGACATATTTAAATATTTCTTCGAATATCCTCGTTATATACGAACCAATGGATATATATGGTAAAGCGTTCAAAGTTAATTAAAATTTTTGCAGTACCGATTGAAAGTTTGTGGATATGGTGCCACTTGCGATGTTAGGTTTTTGATATTTTCAGTATGGTACTCATGATATCTATCAACATCCTAGGCAAATAGCAAATCTTGTGTTTATAAATACTTTTTAGTTAAAAAAGGAATATCTTATTATTGCATTTAAAATTCCAAATTACAGGTGAAGCTAATACGCTTTCAGAAATTTTCAAAAAACATTTACCATTTTGTTATTTATTTATTCATTTACTTTTGCTGTTTCTTATGGCACTTTCCATTGACAAATCCACTGAGGTTGTCAGTTATTTAAGTCTAATTAGCGTCTCTTGTTTTGTAGTAGCGCTAACTTGGACCAAGAGTACCACTTTTGCTACTCACTCATCAAATTTACTTGCACAACTCCTTTTTACAGAAAGGCACGTTCACACACCTTACAGACAAAACTCAGAAGAACAACCATGCCAGAACCAGGACTCGAACCCGGGACGCTCAGATCAAGGGGAAGACGTGCTACCTCTACGCAAGGACACCGACTTATATATTATTAAATGTCCTAAATCATTTTTATTTCTCAAGCATATTAATATTTAAGCATTTCTTCAGACATTCGCTTCGTACTCTAATAAGATGTTAAATGAAACGACGATTCTTTCCCAAAACCTTATTACACGGTATTGTTTAAGGCAAATTTTTAAAGGAAAAAAAACACTGAAATTTGATATCCAATGCAGAAACTAGACATCTTTACAGCTGCTATTAGCTGCAAGGAAAGGGCGATAAAAGAAAGAAATGCCGTTTCTAAAGCAAAAATGTCCTATCGATTGTACAGTAGATGGTGCGAAACTTACAATGGAATTATTAAGCAAGGGCTGATAAATGGTATCAATTTCTTTTCTTCGATACGATATCGAAATTCTTGGCAACATCTATTTTGATTTACAATCTTACTAACGCTTTCATATTTTTTGCAACTTCTTAGAGACGTGAACTGTTATATTTTAGTCTTTAAGTTCTATTTACAATTAATAATTTCTATAAAGTTTACAATGATTAATTAACTTTTAGAATAAAGATGTAAATGGACTATTGAATAGATATTTAAACTAAGATAATTTAAACCGAGGATTGCGGAATTACAAAATCAGTAATAGCAAGATTTTGAAGAATAAAAAATGCTGAATAATTCTTTAAATCAATCAATGATTATTTATTTCTCTTGTACAATTTGTATACAGTACCCAATAAAAATAATGAGACACCTCTATAACATTGAAATTCATTATCGCATTTTCATGAAGTTGGTGTCAATGAAGATGGCTCAAAGGGCCAGGGTTTGATTAAATAGACACATTGATTAGTTGGACTAATTAACATAATTAATTAGTATCTAGAAATTTTCTCATTACGTCAACTAATTTTTTTTCGTTCAATCGATTGATCTTCATTAAAAAAGGTCCCTAAATATTTTATAAGCATTTGATGAGATTTTCGGATTATGGATAAATGATCCGTCCTATCTTAAATGAAGCATATAAACTTTTGGTACAATCGCAGAAAGAATGATATATTTCTAAAAACATAGTTTTACTACTTAAATAAGAAATAATAATATTTATTTAAAAAATTGTAAACATGTTTGAATAAAAAAGTGAGTTGTATAATTGTAAATTTTTTATACTGTCGGCAAAACATCGGCATCCTAAAAAGTACGTACATATCAAAGATAGTTAGATAATCTCCTTCTAATCATTGCTCACGAAAATATTTAGATATCTGAAGTCGAATCCTATTGAAAACCAGAATACTTTGAAAGTATCACAAATATTTTATGGAAATTAATGATTACTTGGACCTTTTTTGACTTTGTTCAATTCCTACTACTAGCTAACACTCTTCCTATATATATATATATATATATATATATATATATATATATATATATATATATGTATCTTGTTCAAATTTTTAATCGTTAATAAAATACTTTTTATTCAATCAATCAAATTCAAGTAAATTTTTTAAAACTTCTAGTGGGTTACACTTGATGTTAATACAGTTTTTTCAAATGTTATTTCATTGATTTTATATTAATTTATTAAAAACTAACTTTATCACTAAAAATTTTCATTTCCTCGCTTCCAAATAAGTAACGAATTCTGTTTGTTTTCCCCCACACTAATGAGGTTTGGGTTAACAAGTATTCGACCGATTATTTCAAACAGTTCTGTTTATTTTTATAATGTGTTAAGCATTTAAAATTAAACATCGTTAATTAATCGATTTTTCCGATTTATTTTGAATTACTTTCGGATTAAAATTATACATATTAAAGAAAATTAGAAATTTCTAATATCTATTAATTATCTAAACTGGAAATTTGAATTTTGTGTCGCCCCAATTGGCATTGAAAATTCAATGTTAATATAATTTTTTGATCAATTATTTATAGTTATTATATATGTTAGACCTGAGTTGCCTGGTTGGTAGAGCGTTAAAAGCATAAATGCATGATATTATGATTATTATTCATGCTTTATATTATTATTGCTATGTATGTATTATATTAGGCTATAAAGAATTTTTTTCTGATATTAGGTTTTTTATAATGTAAAACAGTATTAAAATATGATATATTAAATCAAGTTTTAAGATCTTTAATAAAATATTTTTTAATAAAATTTAACAATGAATAAATTTACTATGAAAATGAGCAAATTTCAATTTTTATACTTTAAATTAACAGTGTAATCATTCTTTTATACAATTCACATTGTAGCGTTTATTATATTTCATTATGCAGTGTAGCATTTATACGTTTTAGAAGAACGGTTTGACTCACCATATTCAAATACAATTTACAGATAATTTTCTATTTTAAAGAAGGTACTCATGATTTAAAAGTTTGTGAAAATTTAACTAATAAAATAACTGCTTTAGTAAAAAAATAATACTGGATTGAAGTTTAATATAAATAAAATTATCAAAGTAAATGCATGATGATACCTTATCAATAAACTACATTTTTAAAGAAAATCATTTAAGCATGTTTAAATCATTTTGGGATTTTTAGTTATAATAAGGTTGAAAAAAAAATTCTGTATTCGTTATCAATGGAATCTCACGAGGCGAAAACTTACCACCAGGCCACCGAGGAATTTTTATCAATGGAATCTAAAAATATTTTATGAATGAATCATAATACTATTATAAGACCTTGTCTAGAAAAAAGCAGTAGAAATATTTTCATTGGATATCTTTTCGATTTCATTTTATTCCGAAATTGCAGCATCGCTGTTATGCTTCAATCTTCGAAATTTATTTCACAGCATTCGGATTTACTTTTACATCACTGGGATCAGATTTATTTATCGCGCTTGAATTGCATCTTTTGTAGAGATATTGCAGAGAATCCAGTTCAGAACTTCAAAGCGGGTAAACATCATCAGTTCAATACTTGGTGAAAAAGCATAACATTGTATCAATATTTGTCCACTAATTTTTTTCACCCAGATTTCGATGAATTTCTTTGAACAAGAGAGTTTTCGCAGAAACTCCTGTATATGAAAAATGCGAATTTCCGTATTACATCTTCTGAGAAAGAAGTTTATATTTAATCTCAGAGGCTTATTCAGAGGTTCGCCTCCCACATCCTCTAGAGATTAAGCAGATCGATTTTTTATGGTAAACTCTCAAGATTTCACCTAAAGGCTCAGGTATTTTTCTTTTTTGTGGGGGCCCCAGGTTACTCCAAAATTCAAGTTTACATTATTGCTCCAAGGCAAATCAAAAGTAGTATCCGCAAGTTGCGAATATCCAGAGGGAAATTAAATATGAAACCTCCCCTCTGAAAAGTTCTGAATAAATGCGGATTTTTTTTCTCTTCTTCCCGGAAAAGAAAGTATTAGTAGCACGGGGTCTTAGGAGTGGGATTTCACTATAACTGCATGCATTTCGATTTTATATCGAATTCAAGATGTGTTTAAAATCCCTTAGACCTTCTAACGTTCATTCCCGCTGCAAAGCATTAAATTTTCCTGTGAGATACTTTTTTCCTTATTTATTTAGAAGGTCAAAGTTGTTGGGGACTTATTTCGTTTTAAAAAATCTGACTTTTTATCGCTCGAAGTAAAATTTTTCAAAATTTTTTTGTAGCATTTAGGTTGGTTAGTTGAACTATAAGATATTTAAACATCGCGTTTCTGAATTTTCAAAATATTTTCGCTTTACTTGTTTAATTACTTATTGCCTTCAATTATTTTCTTCCGTTGCTTCCACCATAGTTGGAAATAGATTGTGTTTTAAGCTATTCATAAATCTTAGGTATCGGTTATTTATTCTGAGAAGAGTAATGTATTATTTTATCTTAACAATTCCTCATATTTGCTTAGACTCTCGGCAGTAAGATGTAATTAACAGTATTTTAAACAGTTATGGGATATCTTTGCTTTAAAACTTTTATAAAAATTACTTATAGGCCAAGCAACAGTTCAGATGAAGTTTCAGGCTTATAAATTACTTCTTTTAAGAACTTAAAAATAATCTATTTCATGTTTGTTTACTTTTTTTCTAATAAGCAAACTATGTAGTTCGAAGAAAATAAAAGTTTTCCGCTGAAATTTTTTTTGTTAATTTGAATAATCTGGTAAGGTGGTTTCGAACCAAATAATTAAATTACCTAAAATAATAGATGAGGATACTCAGAAAATAATTATCACTTTTTTAAATTAAAAATATTTGTTGACTTAAAATATTATTTTTAAAATTGTACGTTTTCAATTTCAAGTAAGAAATTATCTCCATATTAAAATGCACTCTAAATTTTTAAAGCTACAATGCAATTTCAATAAAAAGTTAAAAATCCCAGATTAAATTAACTCGAATTGCCGTATATTTTAAAAACTAACTCGATAACTTGTGTTACTTTAACAAACAAAATAAATAACAAATGAATTATGAATTTCTTAAGTTTTTATTCATTCTTAATAGTGAATCATCCCTTTCTTAATATATATCTAGATATAATTAATTGATTACAATAATTATTGCCTTGCATCAGTAGCATTAATCTTGTAAAATATAAGCATCTGTCTACAAATTTATAATAGTAATTTATAGCTTTAACCTATCATTAAATACATATAATAATATAATTATATATTATTGAATATAAATAATTATATATTATTATTAATGAATTATATATTATTGAATATAACTACATAAAAATATTAGTGCATATTCATTAGCAATGCTTCAGATTCTATTGCGGTAAATATAATTTCATCCCATTTTAACAGTTTCAAAGATGTACAGATTTAAAATCATCCAAAACCATCATCTAAACGTAACGGTAATTGGTTTAAACGAAAAGAAACTATATTTTTGGATATTACTTTTAATTAACAATTCAGAATTGTAATATATATATTTTTTAAAAAAATTGTTACTATCTGAATTATAAAGAATGAATGAAAACTTTATTCGAAAAAAATTTATTTATGTGTGTTCGAACAAAAGCATTTAGATAATAATCATATCAGGATATATAGTATTCGATAGTAGTAAAAACAATTCTGAGAAATCTCTGTTATATCATGAAAAATATCGCAACAAAGTTTGCTGTTTTTGAGGAGTGATTGTAGAAGATTCAAATGTATCTAATTACAAACGCATATGATTGTATAAACTAAAGTAATTAAAGTAGAATTTAAGCAATACAAGGAGAGTATCGAGTATGTAAAACAATAAACGTAGAATTAAAACAATGAAAGAAGAGTATCGAGTATGTAAAACAATCAACGTAGAAATAAAACGACAATTCAAATTGTGAAGAAATTCAAATATTCATTATACGTTACAAACGGGGTCAAATGGTTATTTCGAAAGTAAATAGTTTTCAACTATACTGAAAAAGTAATTCTTAATCTTTCAATATGGTTTCAAATACATTAAATCAATATAAAATTAATTAATTAATTCAATTATTCTTTTGATTTTTCACACAATAATACAAAATTTCAATGGAAGTAAACTACTTTAAATTAGGAATTAAATTTTCAAGTGAAAATTTCAATTAGAAGAAGAATTAACTTTTAAATATCTGTTACAAATAACCGAGTCTTCTGTTAGAAATACTCTAATTCTTCCCTTAAACGGAATATTAATCAAGTTAATCAAAGTAAACTTCTTTACTTGGGCCTACAACATTAACTCTTAATTGATCCTTTTAAAACCCATTTTTCCTCTAATATGGTGTATTAAAAGAAGCTTCCACTGTTGTATCGTATCTTAACATATAGGTACATCATTGTATTAAGACACGAGATATTTATAAATGAATATCCCAACTTCACAAAGCCTTGGTGGCCTGATGGTAAGGTCTCGTCTTCAGATTCTACCGATGAACCAACTTGTAAGCGAGTTTGGTGCGCATTAAATCCGTCGGTGCCAAACATCCTCTCGCTGATGTGGTGTGTAAATTTGGAAAAGGGGTGCCAGTTTAGGTGTCATTTTCATTATCTGACCTTGGTTTAAAATTACGAAGTCCATCTTGAAATAGCCCTAATGTTGCTTGAAAACGGGAAGTAACGTAATTATATTAAAACCAACTTTGCAAAGAGAGCAAAGCAAAGTGCAATCTTGTAGTTCATCGGAAATAAAAAAAAACAGTTAAAAGTTTAAATTTGACTCAGTTATAGTTTTTAATGTGAGCTCCCCCATGTATACGAACGATATATCAAAAACTCATAGCACACTTTTGTAAGTTTCTCACGTGTGATGCTCAGAAAGATTACACATATAACGTGTTTTAAGATCATCAACGTTAGCGATTAGTAATGAAATAAACATCTACAGCTTGTTATAGCCTAACAACTACTGTTTGTAATAGAAAAACATCTACTAGCACTATACATATCTGCGCCTTTTATAGTTTCACACAAGGTAAGCAGAAAACACTGAGTAATGAGTTTTTGCACTGCTTCGATGTCGTTCTCATTTCTGATGGAGCTCACATTTAATACTTTTAGCCTGGAAGAATTTAAGAATTTAAAAAATTATCTATTATTTCCAGTCTCCAATGGAAAAAAGGGTAATATCTTTTTTTTTTTCATTGCCTTGCAAAGTTCGGATATTAATGTATGAAAATCGTGTATTTCTGGATTAGTTTACTTTAGCTATATTAAAGACCCATTTTAAAGCAAAACTATTTTGGGACGGTCCCCGTAATTTTGAATCTTGTACTAATGACGAGAACGACACTTTATATGGCATTCCCTCTCCAAATTTCCACTTCCTTCCAGTGGGAGAATGTTTGGCTCCATCGAATTAAAAGTGCAACAAACCCGATGACACGGAGAAATCGACCCTCCAGTTCCGAAGCCGAGACATTACCACCAGGCCTCCACGACCCTCCTGCATTTCCAGAATTAATATTAATTTAAGAAAATAACATTAATTATCATATTATATATAATTAATTTGCTCAGTTATGAATAAAAAAATCACATGCCTTCTGTATTACTTGTAATAAGAAATTGAAACTTCTTAGTTTTTGCTCCATCAATTGTATTAAGTCTGGTGTGTATTAGCCCATTTATAAGGCTAAATAACATTAATCACTAATTAACTTTATTATTCCGATATAAGAATCTAATCAGAGATGTTCAAATATTTAATCATAGCCATTTAAAAAATTTAATATATTGCACTATATTCTTTTCAAGGTATTAAAAAGTATTAAATGTTTATTTAAAATTGTTTAATGTTATATGTCAGTAGTGTTTTACAAAAAGGTAAAAAGGCAACTTCATATTTTTGTTATTGAGATAGCAAATGATATATGTGAAGACTGTTAGTTGGTATCTTCAAAAGCGTTTTCCTTTGTTTATGAAGAAAAGTATTTATAATAGTTTACACATTACAATAATTATTTAAGAAGTAACACAACTCATCTATAATAATTATCACAGAAATAAATTATATTAAATATGTTTCTGAAGGTATAAGATGTTTCCTATTTTAATTGTTTCCCAATAAAGAATTTATTGCTAATTGTGAATTAGTTCTTTTGCTTTACTTGTGAATGCATTCATTATAAACTTAGCATTGGGAATCTGCCACAATCAAACAAGTAATGAATGATGGGGAACGGCAAAAAACCAAAAAGGACGGCTCAGCTTTAAAATTCATGGCAGGAATTCTCACTTGTACTCCTCTTGAAAACTTAAGAAATAGAAGAAAAAAGACGAAACTGATCATTTGAAAGTGAATTTAATAAACTGAAAAACATATCACATACAAAACGTTGAATATATGATTATTATTCAGCTAAGGAAAAATAATCTTCCTTTTATTTCCTCTAATAAAAATTGTTTCTAAAAATAATGATTTAACAACAATAAGATCTTTCTAGATAAAAGTACTAATTCCAAAGTAATATAATACTTTATCGCTAGATCAAATAGATTAGGATGTCAGTAAGGGGAATATTGACTTTTAAATTGCTGTAAGAAAATGTTTTACCTACAACGTCGGAAAACATTATTAGATTTAAAGATGAAGTAAAGGAAAGTGTATAACTCTTTCTTCTAATACATGAAATGTATTTGCTTGGAGGAAGACTGAACACTTCATCTAATGGGTATGGTCATAACAATGTCTTAAGAAAATACTGATGAGAATGTTTCTGCTCAGTTACTTCTACAACAAGAAAAAAGTGAAATAAAGCTGCAAGTAACGTATTGCTTCTTAGAGCACTGAAAGAAAAGTAAATAAAAATGATGAGAAAGTCGGAAAGAAACAGACGCAACCTTTTATCGCACTTAGATTTTATCTGTTTGCTTCTTCGTCACAACACTGGCCAATTTTTCTTAAGTACTGTGCTGTTATTTTTGAAGATATAGTTCTGATATCTCAAAATTATGTTTTTGAAGTGGAGAGAATGTTTTATACCTGAATCTGCACTTTACTGCATTTTTAGAGACAAAGAAATTGATTAAAGTTTTCTCAGTCTTATTTAAGAATTTGTTAAATGGTGTACAATATTATGCGATATTTTATTTTAAATTTTAAATAGATAGATGTTAACAAGCACTGTATAAATCATTGAGGAAACAATTTACAAATAAGACTGAAATGAATAAACAACTAGTAAACTATAGAATTAAAGTAAGTGAATTAATAATGTATTAACAACTTACATAAAAATTACATTTTGGAGCCTTTTAACCTTTCACAAGGGAAAGAAGCATGAAGTAAGTCGAGATGCTTTTGTCACAGATTCGCCAAAATTGTGTAGCACACGTCACCAGACAATTATCACAGAAGTAAAAATGATGTTCGTGACCCATCGTCTGAGACTGCTAATTGGAACACAATTTACAGGAGCCCAATCTTAGGTCGAAAATTAATTCATTTAGAAGAAATAAATCTTTTTCCGATTTCTATAAGGTATCGCGTGGCCTCGATATGAGGTACTGAGGATTGCTTTGGCACGCACGCCTTTGGTTTTCTCGCCACTTCTAGCAATTAAGAATTGTTTGCTGTAATCTAAAATTTCCGGAGAAACTTTGAAAATGGAATTCTCCTACAGGCACAAGGATTCTATTAGATAAGACTGAAATAGTTTACGGTTGTCTTTGAAATTAATAGCTGAATTTGTAGAATACTTATAGTTATCTTCATTGGCATTAAAGAAATGGTAATTATTAGGTTTCGGATGCAGTATCCATTTCTAGGTGTTGAAAAATATAATGTTAATCAATAAGATAGCCATATCTAAGATTTTTTTTATTTTTTATTAACATATTTTTAGACGTATGTTGTGGTAATAATTTAATACAAAATTTAGTCGACATGCGACAGAATTTCTTTTAGAATTTGTAAATGATCATTACTTAAATAAGTGAGATTCAACAAAGCAGTTCTGTGAACGAAAATTTGTTAAAAATGATACCCAATCAGATGACGGTAGCCAGTAAATGCTTGTTGTTCTGATCAAGATTGGTTAATAGTTCCAATGCTCAAACTGATATTATCTACCAAAATATATGCATAGATGGCGTCTAAAGGAATGTACATTTCTGTATGGAGCATCCTCTCCTTGATCTTGGGTGTTCCGATTTCAAAACCCGGTTCGAGTATGGTTGTTCTTCTGTTTTCTATCTGTAATGTGTGTGAATGTACCCCCTCCCTCTGTAAAAAAGGATTGTGCAAGAGTGCTTCTCCATGGCAAGTGCCATAAGAAACAACAGCAGTACATTGCTGCATTTTTTTTTACATAAGATAAGTTTTCTGAATATATTTACTAACAACAAAACAGGATAAAATGTTATCGAGTTTTTAATCATCTGAAGGTTTTTTTAATTAATGGAAGAGCACCAACAGAACGTCGAAACCAAAATACTGTCCTACTATTTCCCATTACATCGGAATTAAAAGAAGTAAATAATTGAAGTTTTACCTCTTAGACATAAAATACTCCTTATGGTAACAATCTTCAAGAAAAACCGATGAAGTTTGTATGCCATATTTGAGGCACTAATTTATGTTTCAAATAGTATAAAGTGCAAAATGATTGTAGGGATGAATTTGCTTGGATATTTGTTAGTCAGAGAAGAATTTCTTGCATTCAATTCCATACTAGACTGGGATAGTCTGATTGGTAGATCGTTGGATTCGCATCCATTGGGGTGGGAGTTCGAACTGACCAGCCAAAGACTGTCCGTTGTGTGGCGGTTGGTGCCCGTTAAATTTGTCGTGGTCGCAAAGTCCTTCATGTCGATTGTAATACCACAGGAGGTATTGGGTCAGAGGTGATCGCTCTCTGTTCCAGATCTAAATTACGATCTGTGTAAGAATGAATGAAATGCATGAATGAACTCCATCTCGTAAAAAGGGTCAGTGACGTGTGTGAGAAAGAAATCAGACTTCTTCCCTCGTGTGCTCAGGGGTCCAAACCCTCAGAAGCTACTGCACCCCTCATTACACTGTAAAACGGAACACAAGAACAACAATAACAATTCCATCTTTTCTCTTTTTTATTCTTAGATATTTGATATCCATGCAGATATATATTTTTTCACACAACTCCACAATTTGCAGTTATTTAAAAGTCTTATGATGAATCGACAAATGTCATTGAAATTACTGTATTTCTGACTTACAACAATAATTATGTTTGCAAGATTCTTTCAATATAAATAATATATTCACAAATTCAAGTGTTTTATATTATTGCTCTTGATATTTGTATCGAATCCTCAGTGACTTTATTTTAGTTTATATGCTCACAAATATGTAATTAGATTAAAAATGACTTATTAGTGAATAAATAACCTGGTTACGAATGAAGCAATAAACAATTTGTATTCATTTTTAATTTGAGAAAACACGCGTTTTAAGTTTAAAAAAACATAAGATTTGAAATATATTTCTTAATTGGGTATAGCATTATGGAAAACGAAAAAAAATGTATAAAATATGTTTTTATTCGTAAATGTGATAAGAGTTTTGTCATATTATATTTCTAAAATGCGAGTGTTTATTGATTTTGAAATTATAAATTTAAAAAATGACCATACCTTTCAAATTGTAGTCATGATTAAGAATTAGAAAAACATCATAAATGGATTTTAGAAATATATTAATTCTCAGTCACTTTTTAAAATTCATATTAGTAGTTTCTTTCTAAATATTATGATAATTTAATTGATTTATATTTCAAGAACGTACATTTCATGAAATCCTCTAAATATCATATTTAATTATTTAATTAGTTTGCATATATAATCTGCTTTATGTTTCTTAGAATAATTTATTCATTCTCCTCATTTACGACTATTCCTACTAAAGTTAACTAAATGAGATAATAAGTAATTTACGGTCATTTTCATGATTTAAAATTGTTTTGCCTCTGGCACAATTCATAAATGGTTTGTTATTTTCCTATTATTTAAAAATAAGAAAACACAATTATTTATATTATATATATTAATTTTATTGTCATGTATACATAATTTCAAATAATTAGTTTTATGGAAACATAATTACATTAGTAAAAATACATTAATTAACTTATCTAATACTTCTGCAAATAGAAGAGACTTATAAAGAATTATTCATTTCATAATTATAATAATAATTGTATCTGCTGATAATTTGCAATCAATTTTGCAGTCTGATGATAGAATTTATGTTCCTTTTAAATATGGAAATGATACTGTCATGGGAATTTATTATATTTGTTTCAAATCCTAAAAGCAATTAAATATTACTGATAAGTAACACAATTAATTACAGAAAATATTCGAATAGCAGCTCAGGACAGATTTGTTGAAATAAAAATATATTTCTCTTATATGAATATGCGGCTTATATTAAGTTTTAAAAAAGGCTCAAATGCACTTCTATTGGAGTTAAATAGTAACTGTTAAGTTTTCAGTGTTCAAAATTTGGTAAGAAATTATTTTTTTCAATAAATGGTCTTTTCTATAAATTTTCCTGAGAACTAAAATTATTAGGGTTTTTTTATATAATCCCTCTATAAAAAATTAGTCAATTAATAATAGTTTGATTTTGTTGTAACTAAATCACTGTGAAGGCATATACATGTAGCTTAAAAATACCCTGAATAAAAAAGAAATGACAAAAGTCAGAGAAATGACTTATCCACTTTCTTTAATCATTTAAGATATTAAAAATTGGAAACTATATTGAATCAACATTAGCGCTCTTTATACAAGTCATAAAATAATTTAAGATTTATTTTGCATTAATCAACATTAGCGCTCTTTATACAAGTCATAAAATAATTTAAGATTCATTTTGCATAAATTTCAGCTGTAAGAAGGCTTTTATAAATAAGTTTAATAAAGGAATTTACTTTCCATACTTCGCACCATTTGGAAGTAGAAATTATCTTTTATTTGTCAGTTTTTTGGAAAAAAGGACAGGATATTCAAGATTTGTGAGTTCTAATTTTTCTATCCTTATTAAAGAAATTTTAACTATTTTAAAGTATATCCTATATAAAATTCGAATATCAGCCTTATTGGTTTGCACTAACCACAGAAAGTTACACGATGCAATCTCTTCTCATCTCGTCGCTCACAGCATATTCGAGAATTCATGAAGTCACAAATGTACATACTGAGAGTTCTCGGAATCATTATTAATAGTTATTTTATATTCCTATATGTTAAAAAGCCTTTTTTGTTGAAAATAATGGATGTGAATAAGTTAAGTGAAAAATGTAACATTTGAAAAATTATTACTAATTTTTTTAAAAATATGTTCAAATAAATACTTGAAATAAAATTAAATAGGGTTAACAAACGCGACGTAACAATTCCATGATGAAAAGTTAAAAACAAAATTACAATATCGAAAATTCAGAATATATATGGACAGGATATTCCCGTTTTTAATAGAGCTATGATATTATGGAATTTTTAAAAGAGCTATGATATTATATAGAGCTATAACATTAGAAATTTTCATGTACATAATAAACACCTAAGTAGCATTCCTAAAAGAACACTGATGTAATGTCAGACGAAATGACGAATATGAAGTTATATCTAAACGTTTTACTTGGAATCAAATATAACTGATTTTGCCGTTGAATCAGCAGCGCCGCAGTAGTTGGGGGATAAGGTCTCGACTTCGGAACTGGAGGATTCTGGTTCGAAACTTGATTCTACCAAAGGACCACCGTGTAAGCGAACCTGATGCACACTAAATCATATCCTGTCTGAACGTCTTCCCTCTGGTAAGGTTAAGCTTGGAAATGGGTTGCCAGCTGAGGAATCATCTTCGTTATTTGACAAAGTTTAAAAATTCCGATATCAATCCCAAAATAACCCTACTGTTGTTTTAAACCGGTATATTAATATAACTAGTCTAAACTCGACATAACAACTGGTCCTTTAGACGGCTAGTATGCGATAAATGATTTATGCTCTTATACAGTTTATATACCCTCTATTAATTAAGAAGTATAGCGCATTCCACCATCTTAACCTCTAGCTTACGGGCGGTACAACAGTTGTACCAAGATTTTTTTTACCTTTCCTTACGGGGTGGTACAACTGTTGTACCAAGATTTTTTTTACCTTTCCTTACGGGGTGGTACAACTGTTGTACCAGCAACGAGTTTGAATTTCCATCTTCCACTTGAGCTTCCCGGCGGACCATAATTGCCTCATAAAACTCCCTTCCCTTTTGTGCTTTACCCACTTTGGGTCAAGAGATTTCGTCCAGCTGTAGTTATAATCACGATTCGCGCCAGCGAGTTTTGTGAACCCTGCTTTGGCGACATTTTTTTAAGTAACACTCCTAAGAGCTCTCGAATGAGTTTGCATAATTTCATTGATTAGTAGTAGTCGATTGAAAATATTCTTTTCTCTCGTTGCTTAATTTTTTAACATTTTAAATTGTTAATTCTTTAACTTAATAAAATTTTATAATTTTGCAACAATATGCGTTTATAATTTTATTCTAATGATAAATTTTTGAATCAAGAATTACTTGAAATTTCATTTCTGATACAATGGTTTAGTGAAGATTATTGGCGTTCTAGTTAAATTGTTACATCTTTGATCCCAATTCGTCACAGTGCAGGAAAACTATATTGAACCTTGGATTGGTTGTTTGTTTTCGCCCTGTCATTATATTTTACATTGAAAAGTGACAAAACACTGTTTTGTGTTCAAGCCTGACTGGAACCTCGGGCATATATACTTCTCAGTCATAATCGTACAGTTTTAACGCAATTTTTAAAAAATGACAACTTACAATTTCTTAGCTTTAAAATTTAATGTTTGAACGATAAATGCATACTAAAAATAAATTTGAGTTTTGATTTTTAAGCAAGCTGTGAGTTTCATCATTATTTTTCATGATTTATGAAAACGGCTGCTTTTATTATCTATAATTAAACATTCATTAAAATGTATAATTCTAGTTTAAAAGTATTGAAAGAGGATCTCAAAATCTATCAAAAATAATAATTAGTAGCTTTTTAGGCATTCCAAAATCAGAAGAGAAATATTAAAATCATTATTCCTTCATTTTAATTCATTGAAAAGTTACTAGACATTTAAAATTATATTTTCCAGAAATATTTGTACTGAAACAAAATAAAGTGATTACATAAAAAAGGCAGGAATTCTAGATTTAATCTGAAGTATTTCTGAAAGATAATCTAAATAATGTGCTTGCAAAAATATTTGTAAACAATAACAAATTCTGATTATTTAAAATGCTAGCATTATTTATTAAAGATTTTTTTAAAGTTTTTTTATAACTATTTCTTAATATAATTTTACAGCAATGAAATCTTATACATTAAATTCTGAATAAAACATATATAATCTTACTTTGTTTAAATTAATCGTCTTTAATCTGGCGATTACCTACAAATTAATAAATTTTTATGTAGAAAAAAAATTTCGTTATAAATCGGTTATTAATTGTTTAGAAAATAGAGCATACTTTTCAGAATTATTACAATGTTATGAGTAATTGAAATTCTCGGAAAAAAATCACTATAAATTATAAGAATTGAGAATAGAACAAAGAATTGTTAATAGTGATTTATATTAAAAACCGATCAAAAAATGTTAGGAATAAAAATTGTATTCGATTTTATGAGTTAAAGAAATTAATATTAAAAAATTCAAATCTACAAAATAGCAGATAATTAACTGCTATTTTACAGATGCATTTAGTTTACAAAATAGCCAAGGATTGTTATCCGTGTTTTGTGCAAAGAAATAAATATATTTAAAAAATCAAGTACGATATTTATACATGATTTATAAATCGTTACATTTAATTAAGATAAATGAGTTAGAAGAAAAAAACAAATTTAAATTCCTAATGATGTGCTCAATCTTTATAGGAATTAAACTGACAGCTTCAGTAAGGCTTGAGAAATTTATTTAATCTCAAAAATGATTGAAAAACAATTGACAACAATTTGTTTAATTTGCTAAATAACTGTACTGCAGTTATCCTATTTACAGGTTATTTAATATCATACAATTTAATTCATTACTATTTCATGTGGAAATTAGTAAACGAATGTTTCAGAAGAAGAAAAAAAAAATTGCGATTAAAAAGCTATTTCTAGGGGGGCAGAAGCAGTAAAACCGCAAAAAAGCAACCTGGTTAAAACGGAGAGGGCAGATGACCAATTAACACTGCGGGAGCTCGAAATTGAAGTGCTAAAAAGGGGGAAAGCATCTGTTATCTTTCTTCACTGAATGCCCGCATTCAAAGGAACTTTTCCGAGTTTGGGTTCCCGCAACCTAAAGGTTAAAATATGAAAATGATAACTCAATAGTAAATTTACATGACATAAGGGCTACCCTTATTCGCTGAAATAGGGTTATATTTAAGAAAAACACTATTGCAGAAATTTTTATGAATTCCTAACTACTGAACTTAATAGAATTAATTCAAGAATCATCACAGATACGCATACAATCTAATATTTAGAAGCTCGTTATCTTATACTGCACTATAATGTTGTCGTCTTTTCCCACTAGCAAGAATAGGGAATGATCTTCCTTACGGAAAATTGACCTAGGGCTTTAAATGGCTTCATGTGATCATGAATAGATTTCGTTTTGTGTAGTTCTTTTGTGATAAGGATGGATAAAACTATATTAATTTGCTTTGAAAGTTGCTGATTTATCATGCTATTGCTTTCTTCTAAAGTTCATGATAACTATGCACTTAAATTACAAGCAAAAACAGGATAACATGATATTTATCGCTACAATAGTAGTATCAAGGGCTTTTGTAGGTTGTTTTCTTGTCCTTGCTGTCATTTATGAGTTTCAGTAGCGCCACATATATCTTGAATACATTTCAAAAGCATACCCTTTTCAAAAATTATTAAATCATTGCAAAGATTTAAATTTTGTACCATTTTACTGTATATCATATTTACTGTCATAAAAAAAATTAAAAGAAAATGTTGTTTAAGGTGAATATAATTTCATAAACTCTTTCTTTCCTAAAGCACAGAGTAACACAATTAAGGAAAACAAAAGGGAGTTTTGACATATCATTCATAAAAACTTTAAATTGTAAAAATCTTATATGTCTGCAAGAATTTTGCTAAGTGCCAATTAATTAACAAAAAAATGCTAAAAGACACAACTCATAATTCCATATGTCAACTGTAAGCTAAAATGACAATTTTTTGAATGAATTTGGAGAGAAAACTAAGTGACTGATTAATTCATTCAGTTACTTAGTCATGATACTTACAAAAAATATATTTATTTTAACTACGTTTTTATGGAACTTAAATGTTTTCTCATTCCTTTCACAGAAATAATATTTAATACATATACAGACACAGTTAGGAATTTGTACGTGGTTTAATTAAGTGAGGATTTGCTATCTATTGATAATAGGACAAAATTTATTAAAATCTGACTACTCGTGATTCCTTTCTGTTTACCAAATCGAAAATCATATGTTCCCTTATTATGCTGAAATAACTAGTCCAGAACAAATTTAAAATCAAAATAAAGATGTCGCTGTATATTTGAGGGACGTCGAGAAGGAAATAAAAAAATATCCGTTGTGTAGAGACGAAAGAAATTGATGTATGCAGAAAGTATATCAAATGTCACATTTACAAGATATCTCTTATTAAGATGAAACCAGAGATACTTTTCTTCTTATTTAAATTAATAGTTTTTTATATCTATAAACAATCAAATAAATATTTCTACAATGTTTCGAAAAAAACCCAAACTCTAAAAAATTGAGTTAATTACAAAATTTCATAGAACAAGATGTATATAATATCCAGATAAATTACCATAAATTCATAATCGTCAATACAATTCATTAAATTTCAAAAATATTTAGTTTTCAATTATTATTATTCTTTATAAAAAGTTTCAAATACAGTTCATGAATACAAGTTTTCATATTATCTATATGCAAAAAGTTTCAAATGTATTTATATGAAAAACATAAATTTGAGAAAACAAGGATCCTGTCAGAATAAAGTCAAAGCAATTTCATCCATTTTTGAATAAACATTACACATATTTTCAGGATTAACTTCCAATTAACAGCTCTAAAGACTTTTTGAGAGATTCCAGATATTCCAGTTCGCAGTAGAAGTGATTAAAAACTGATTTAGTAGAGCACATTTGTGAATATAATGGTAGTTTTTAGAAAAAAAAAGTTTTTTTTTTGTGAGAAGTTTTGAGTTTGCTTCTGATTTGCAGTGTTAAAGGACTCGAATCATTGCAAGACAAAAAATTTTAATGAAAACCATTTCTATGAAATTCTTTGGACTATATAATTACGAAGAACGTACAGCATCAAAGGACATTTTTATGTCTCAAGCTTTAATATTTAATTGATTAATCAGTTCATAGAGGTTTTCTATTTTATTATACTCTGATGCAACTTGGAATTGTTAATTTTAGAACATTACAATATCACTAAATATTACGAGCTAGTGAGGATCAAATGAAGAGCGGATGTACATGATTTTAACATCATTAGAGATGGTATATGATTCTTCTATTAATTGTGCTTCCTTATCTCTCATCTTAGTTTCTAAATGGAGGACATATATTCTGAGCATTTGAAAGCCAACACTATTCTAATCCTATGCAATGCAATACTGCATTAATTACTGAGCTATAAATGGATGACGTAAATTTCGATGATAAATGCGATGATGAAAAATTTGATGATTTTAGTTCTGAGCAAAAAATTCAGTTTAGTTTCCGACTTTTCTAAGCAAATGGTATATATTTTTATTTAATTTGCTTCCGAATTATTGATTTTTAATGTTGCTCCTAAATTATAAAACAAACCGTTAATGCTGAAAATTTTATTAATTGAAATATTACTCAAGTTTAATTAAACTGTTAACATTTTATAGTTGATAGAAACTGTTTTGAAATATTTTAATTCCTTAGTTGTTTTATTTTTTCTACTATCTGAATAGAAAGAGATAAAACATTTTCAAAATAGATATTAAGATTTAAATAAGAATCCATATAATACTTCAAATATTTAATTTATCCACGTAATTCCTTGGCTGACATATAACTTTAAATAAGCAATTCTTGTATACTCTCTCTCTCTCTCTCTCTCTCTCTCTCTCTCTCTCTCTCTCTCTCTCTCTCTCTCTCTCTCTCTCTGTGTGTGTGTGTGTGTAGGGGAGTGCTATTGTCTGTGAGGACGCGAAATGTGTGTATAAAAGGGAATGTCATTCTTTGAGTGCTAAGTGTAGAAACGTGTGTTTATGTGTAGAGGGGAGTTCCGCTATTTGTGAGGACGGAAAATATGTATGAGTGTGTGTGTGTGTGTGTGTGTGTGTGTGTGTGTGTGTGTATTTCGGAAATGGCTCTAACGATTTGGATACATTTTTTTCTAATTGGATAAGATTTTACTTTTTTAGGTTTATTTTTAAAGGAGTCTTACCTGAAAAACGCTATTTTACCCATACAATATTTTTTAAACTAAATATTGATTTGTGGCAATGCATGAGTTGAATAAGCATATCAGAGAATAAGTAGTGTTTATGGTTTCGGATTCCCATACATATGTCTCATGTTTGATTCTGCTTTTGCGATTCAGTTACATTTTGTTTTTAACTTTAAACGAGCATAGGATATGATGTTATATATTATTTTAGAAAAGTACTATCTAGGTACTAACATTTATGAGTGGCACAACTGTTTAAATGGTTAAAAGTTTAAGCTTGTTAAGGGAGTAAATAGAGTCTCTTAACTCTTTTGGATAGATTGGATGCATTCGAATAGGCAAATAAATAATATCTAAATTTCAATATATGAGGAAAAAATAAACTTAGCGTCTATATCTATTGGAAAAACATATTGCTTTCCTAGACTCTCCTCTTCAAGGTTTAGGAAATATTTTTAGATACCTCTTTACAATTTTTACATAAATTGTCTAGATTTGAAATATTTAAAGACTGATAATAGTTGCTTTAATGTCTAATAATTTTCCTGGGTTTATTTTTATTGATTTTCTACATTTGGATAAACAAAGAAGATGATACCTTAAACTCAGTATACATTAGAAAAATAATAAATTCTGTAGCTTCAACCATTAAGAAGTAGAAAGTTTGCGTGACTTAGTTTTAAGTTTTAAGTAAAATTTTGAACAACAGTGTCCTTTAGCTTCAAGTCATTCTCTTACAAGTAGTTTCTTAATATATTTGAAACCACTTTGTATGGGGAACAAAGTTAAAATCTATAACAGCCAGCTGTGGTACTAATTTAACGGAGACAAATGAAGGGGCAAAAAAATTGCGCATTTAATTACAACACAAAACATGCCATCTTTTATCTAAGTAAAATCTAGGAAGAAGGCGGAAAAATTTAATTACGAGTATTTCTGTTTGAAACTTCACTACATAAAGGTGTTGTTCTCATTAGAAATCGCAAAGATTTATATTCTGAAAATCTTGTAACAGCTGTTACGCGTTTTAGTAATTGGGAGAGTCGTAAATAAGGAATGGAAATCAATGAGTTCGGCATAGTCTAGCATTTCTTGGGAAGAAACACAATTTACGATACAAAAGTCTTATTTTGTGTAATAGAATTCTTTCTTCGTTTTCAGAATCTATGCGTATAAATAATTACATTCACTTTTTTAAATGTAAAATAAAAAGTTTCTTATTAATTTATTGTTAAGGTATTGCAAGTGGTAGAAATGAATTGAGATCATGTTTATTTGAATTCTAGAATCTGTAGCAAAATATTTATAGAAAATTTTTCAATACAGGTGGAATTTGAAGAAGATGTATTTTGACTTATTTCTAGTTAATTATATTTGAATACAAAGGTAAAAATTTATGGTTATTTTATATATTTTTATCATATATTTATTTTTCTAGTAATTGTTGAAAATGATTATTTTTTTCATCTTTCTAAAAAATAAATATCTCTAGAAAGCTTAAAAATCGTAAACAATAAAATAAAAAAATTGCGTTTGTTTAATTTGACTTATGAAGCTATAAAAATTTTTATAGCTTCATAAAAAAATCAAAGAACTGCTACAAATAAAACAATAATTGCTACAAAACAATAAAATGTTTCTTTTTCTCATAAATATAATACAAAAGAAAAATAAATATACAGTGAAAATAATATTAAATATTGAAAAGTAATAAGAATTAATTAAAAATCAATAAATAAAAAAGAAATTATTATTCTTTAGCATTTTCAATAGAAAAAACTACATTTGCTAAATTATTATCGTTTCGCTTTAATTTTCGATTAAAACTGAATGGAAATCTGATACATATACTTTTATAAAAATATTCTATTGAAATATGTCAAATACTTCACAAAAATTCTAAAAAGCGTTTCATAAAATGGATAAATTGGATATATATATTAAGTATTATAGAAATATTCATTGAATATATTTTTTTGGTTCAACTGAGAATATTCTAAATATATACGAAATTATACACAATAGAATATTTTAAATTAAATATTTTGAAGGTATTATTAATTAAATGGATGTCTTGAAAATAAATTTGTACATTTTTAGAAAAGAAATAACTTATTAAATAATCTTTTATTAAAGAAATTATTTCATAACAACAAATTATAAGAAATATATTCTAAGTGCTTGATCTAATCATTATATTTTGCTTGGTATGTAACTGAAGGAGATAAATGCAGTATAAAAAACTTTTGGTTCCACATTAAATCAAAAAAATAAAGAAAAATAAGTAAGATGAATTGAAAAAAAAGTAAGATTGATTGAAAAATAAGTAAGATTGATTGAAAAATAAGAAAGAAGAAATTTATTTATTTATCTTTTCAAAGATACACCTTCTTGAATTTTATTGAAAATAAATATAACGGAATTAAGAACTTAAATGTCAAAAAGGCGTTTTATTTTAACTAAACTCTAGTATTTTTTATAACAATTTTAGAAGGTATGAGAATTTTATTTTATCTTATGAAATTGGCTTTAAAAATTTCATGATGTAAAAGTTTTTAATCCTTTTAGCTATCACCATATCATTATTAAAATATAAATAATTCCTGACTGAAGATGGTGAGTATTGATAAATTCGTATTTATTTCTCATGAAATGAAAATAGAGTCATTTGTTTGCTGATTAGTTATTTATTATTATAAACATTGGTTGTCTAAATTTTAAGTGCTAATGGCTTTTATAAATTATTTTGTCCTTTTAAGTATGTAACGTTTTCTTTCTTTTAGATTTTCTATTATGTAATCTTATTACATACTATCTAATAAAGACAAATTGAAATGAAATGCACAAAAAGAAAACAACGACTTCAATGAATTTTATCAAAAATATTATATCAAAAATTTCACCTTTCAAAAATCTTCTAATAAAAAGAAAAAGGTCTAATTACGTTCCTTATATATAAAATATCTTTATATTTAATTATCAGAATTTTTTATTAATTTATGTAATATAAATGCAGTTCTAATTTCTGGAAAGAGAATAAATTGTTGATTCAGTAAACGTGTCTTCAAATTCGATATCTTTCTCTTAAGGATTTCGGACATATTTCAATATATTTTTGGTGTCTGAGGTATTTAAAAATGTAAATTATACTTTTTTTCTTATTACTCTATTTAAAAATTTATTATTAAGTAACTAGCCGCCTTTGGCGACCAGTCGGTTCGCCAATATTAATGCCGACTAAAGGGTTAAATCGTTTTTTATATAACTTAGTCTCATAATAAGCTTTTCAGCAAAATATTTTTAAGCTTCAAATTTCGATAGTCATATAATTCACTTATACTATTATGTAGGCCTTAGCAGTCCTATCTTTGAAGTCCGCATTTCTCTCTGATTTTCTATCAGAGCACGTAAAATTCACTTTTAAATTAAATTGAAAATGATGAAACTTCAATTAATATAAAGACCTCTTTACTCAATCTAAGCATGTCTTTAAATAAAACTAAGAACTGAAAGTAGAATAGCCCGACATTGAAGTTTTATGTTCAATACAGAAATTGAAACATTATAAGTTTTTTTTTTAATTTATAAGATCTCAAGGAATTATTCAGCAAAAATTTTACAGGTTAATTGAAACCTATAGTTTTTAATTTTATTTTTAGATGTATATAAAGGCTCTCAATAATATTTTTTTAGATTTATAAATATGTTTCAAAAAGTTATGGTTTAAATTCCTTTGGTCTTATAGATTCATATTTGTAAAATATTCTTAATATTTCAACTTCTAAATAAATAAATAAGCATTTCTATCTTCTTCAAATCTGGCTGATTTATTTAGTTCTGAATATTGAAAGTTCAGAACAATCATCATTATCATAATCTAGACCAATTATTTTAGAGTAACTCTGATTAGCTTCTTTGATATCCTGATAAAGTGATCTAAAATCGCCAGTTTATATCGAAAAGTTATATTAAAATTTTCATAGATCTATCAGCTTTGATGATGGATTTGGTTGATTGGAATGCCACTTTTTTATTTAAGGATTTATTGTCTCAAGAATATTTTGTTAAATATGATTCATAGAGCAGATGATGTATGTAAAAATTTAATTCATCAGCATTTTTTCCCTAAATCTATAATTATATGTTTCACTTGGACCAATTGCTAAGAGATTTATGTCTCTCCCAAAAAAATTAAGAAATTAGATGTTGGTCTCCGATTACAGAAAATGCCTTGTAGATGTTAAGCCATATTTGCCTTAAATAAAATTGTTTAATTGGATTAGTAATATATGTATAGTAAAATATCATAGAAAACGGTTCCATCTATTTATTTTCCAAAAATATCATGTTTCATATTTGTTTCATTTTATACAGACACGTGCCAAAAATGACATTTTTATATGTTTAATTTGGAATGATAATTGATTTATTTTTTTCTCAATTGAGAACATGATATTGTTTTGTTTAGAAAGTTTTGATGTCTCCGAAATATGCTATTAAAAATAGTTTTTCCGCTTTTACAAATTTTGCATTGTTAATTACGTATGCTTGTTTGAAAGAAGATGTGTTTTCAAATAGTTTTATCAGTATAGCTTTAATATTACGTATGCTTCGTTTAAAGCAGTTGCATTTTTATTTCGCATGATTCATTAAAATGCGGAGATAAATTACAATCACGATGGCGAATTCTTTAATTTCCACAAAATATCTTCTTCGCATAAGTAAAAGTTACAATTCAAAACATGTCATATTGTTTTAAAAATTAAAAAAAAGAATGCACAAATATTTTACTACTACTGATTATCAATTGCTTTTTGTTCGTCGTTTCTTTGAAATGACGTCATTTTCAAAATTCGTTTATGTTTCTTGCTTTTAAATAATTAATCTCGCTCTCAGAAGATTATCGTTTGGGGCTTTTCTAAAAATTCTTTTTCAGTTTTAACTGTCGCACTTTTGTTATATATTTTTACTTTGTATTTTTATTTACTTTAATTCTTTAATGGAATTGTTAACTTTGATATTGCAAACGATCCAGAAAAATTTACTCTTGCATTTATGTTTAAAAAATATCACATTTCCTACTTGTTTCATTTCATATAATCACGTGATGAAAATTGTATTTTTCTGTTTTATTTTTGGCAGTAATTAATTTTTTTTTTAAAATCAGAACTTCTGACAATGTGAGGGCAACATTTTATTAAAAGCGGATTTTTTTTTTGAGATCCTCGAGAAGATAAAATTTTATTTTTATTTTATTTTGCGAAATAAATTGTTGAAAAAAAACGATTAAATTAAATGTTTAAAAATTCATTAAAAATAGAGTTTTAATTCGTAGATCAAAACATTAGTTTCATTGAAAAGCTAATTTTTTGAGCTTCAACGTGATGCCAAAATCAATTTTGTGCTGTAATATTTTCAGACGTTATAGCAAAAAAACGTCAAAATTTGGCTTATTTTTTAATTAATTAAAATTTTAATTAAAAATTCAAAAAAAGGGCTCCGAGGTG
>JAOUZG010016587.1:11358951-11373271 GCA_026289955.1 Argiope argentata | reverse complement strand
CACACATACACACACACACACTTCGTACTTTATTATAAGTAGAGATTGGAAAAATTATACTATATAGTAACTTTTTTGCTATATGATAATCCGTCTAGAAATTCCACGAAACGCAAAATTGTCTTTAAAATTCAATTTCAATAAAAAAATTATTTAAATACGAAAAATGTGCATGACTTTGTCTTAAAAATCTTCCAGCAAATTTATTTTAATTTCCTTAAAATTAAATAGTACACACATTTACCAGTGAAATATATTTTTTATCCATAATGCTCAGTGACATGTATGATAATCATTTTTAATTTTTCTGAATAATCTCTGGTAAGTATATTCACCATTACTTATATCATAAATTAATAATTAAACAAGCAAAGTCATTTTTCTATTTTCAGCAACGATTTATCATAAATTTAAAATAACCATTCATGAATGCCTTTTAGTAATATTTCATAAAAGGTGAACAATTTTTTATTCTGTAAAACAGAAGAGATGGTTTTTAATATGTTAATATGAAAGAAATAAGGAACTTACTGAAAGTTAATAAATTTCCACTATCCGCATTGTTCCGGAAAACTTTAGAACTAAATTTTTGAAATAATAATAATAATAGAAATACTGTACCGTGACACATCAAAAGATAAAACAGTTTCAGTTAATACGCTGCTTTTTTAGGAAATATTTATGTAAACTAATACGAAATTGCTTCAAGCCAACATATTGAGAAATTGACTTTCCCCGTACAGTAATTCGACATATATCCCGTAACCAGTTCTAGCTCATTTATGATAGATGTCACATGGTACAAGACATAAAAATTTCCAACAAACAAATTAAACCAAATTTAATTGCAAGCGCAATTAGAGGTAATATTGCAATATTTAACTCGTGAAGGATAGTAACGTTTCACAGTAATAGTAACGCAATATTGCGTAATAGTAACGTAATTCACAGTAATAGTAACGTAATATTGCAATATTTAACTCGTGAAGGATAGTAACGTTTACTGTTCCGTTCACTGTTTAAAAATCATTGGAAATACATTTGAGAATTTGGAAACCGAAAATTCGCAACAAAACAATGAAACATGAACAACATGACCCAAAAGAAATGGTTCCCAAACCATCAGAATCGTTATGTTATTAGAAATTTCTTCCTTTTGGATTTCATAGTTACACATGCAATCTGTTGCTGTTATTAGAGGCCCCTGCCATGGACAAGCTTCGTCGAGGATCAGCCAGTTTTAAGCCGAAAGGAGCGTCTCTTATTTTGAAGTAGCTCCAAATAAGGCCAAGAGTACGACTTAGCTACTCTCTCATCACGTTCGCTTGCACAGAGCCCCTTTTACAGAGGAGCACATTCCTACACCTTACAAATAGAATACAGAACAACCATGCCCGAACCGGGGCTTGAACCCAGGGCGCCCATATCACGGGGAAAACTCGTTACCCCTACACCAGGGCGCCGGCACATATGCAATATACGTCCATTTGCTGTCCGAGACTTATTCCCTCACTTGAAAGAAAGCGTCTCTGATTTCAAGGAACATTAAGATTGCGCTCCACCCCATGCTAAGAAATTTCCAATTGTATCTATAAAAAAAATTCATATTGGAGATATGCATGCAATTCCATTCACTTTGGGAATTCTACGCATGTGAATTTTATTGATGACAGTGTTATTAATTTTAAAATCAAGACACTACAAGTTATAATTTGGTATATGATGGAATTCAATAACTTAATAATAAGAGGTTTAGTTTTTATATTATATAGAAAAATTTAGGTTATATAATTTTCTCCTATTAAAAATTTTTTTATAACAAATCAAATATCTGTATAATTTTTTTTTTTTTTGCAGAATGAAGGATACTAGGAATTTGAGATCAAACAAGAATGAAATCGTTCTCCAACATGGCAACCAAAACAATCAGTTTAACTGATAGAACTAGCAACACTTCGTCTTGATTGTGGAAGTAATTCTGGGTATTTTTCACTATTGTTTTAAATAAAAACAGTTATATAAGATTTACTTTTAATTGTATAATTATGAAATAAAAAATTGGTATGAAACTTCAACGCTTTCAAAAAAATAAAGAATATTAGGATAAATTTTTCTAGTCCTCAAAAATTCTTGATCTATAAGATTTTATAAAAAAAATATTTACTTTATGCTTAAGTGAGATATAACTTTAGAATGAATTTATATCTCTTTTCGGGTGAGATATTTGGGGTATTTAAACTATGAACAAGAATAGAGGGTAATTAAATGGAACTAGATGATAAAGAATGATGAAAATGCTACAGTATTTCCTATTCTTGCATTATTTTTTATTTTACTTTAATATAAGCTTTATTGCATTCATCTGTCTGGTTTCTGAAAATGCAGTTTTGCATACAATGAATATGCTTTCACTTTTCACATATGCAAACTTTATGATTCGAAGATTTTTTTAATGATTCGACAACTAATTGCCGTCCTCACTATAAAATGGTAGTCTTAATTGTTTTTATTCCAAAAGAATGATACAATGAACTTAGTTGGAATCTTAATATGAATCTAAAGTGAGTGAACTAAGTGCTATATATATATATATATATATATATATATATATATATATATATATATGCAATTGTAAAAATGACTTTTTACTGATAAGTACGCATTATAGCTAAATTCCAGATCATTTTGTATTCAGTTTTCGTGAGAAGTCACGATGAAAGGCCAATCATTCTACGAAGCATTATCATGATGATGCTTCGTAGCTAATTATCTTCTTTAGTAGCATGTCCACGCTATTACGTAAAGAGGGTGCAGCGTGTGGTGAGGGTGAAGACACCTGAGCACTCGAGGGTAGAAATCTACCCTCTAGCTCATGCGAGAATGACACTCACACACTCGTTTGCACAATCCCTTTTCCAGGGGGGAGGAGGAGTGGGACTCTGTCAGTCACCTCAAAGATAGAACAGGGGAAGAACAATCAAGACCGAACCAGGGCTGGAACCCGTGACGCCTTGGTCACGCGGAAAATGCGCTATCCTTAAGAGGAGACGCCGTCTACGAAGCATGATAAATATGTAGAGTGAGCTTAATCAATATTTTCGCCTAATATGCAAGGCTTTGTTCATTTATTTTTATTTCAGCACTAAATTGGTTTCCTAATGTTTATTCATAAATTCAGAGCAAAGCTTTATCTTATGCCAGAAAAAAAATTAATCATTTTTCAAATACCATTGATTTAGTACATCAAAATCACATTGAATAGAGGTCAGATTGGATCAGTAGCTCAATCGGAGGGTTTAATCATAAGCTGATGCAAGGTCAGAAGATGCATCAGAGTTTTCCTCATTCTTTATCATCCATTTCTATTTGATCACTCATTATTCTTGTTCATTGTTTAAAGAGCCCAGATGTTTCACATGAAAGAAAAAATAAAAGTTGTAATAAAGGAAGCTATAAAGTAGCAAATAAATCTGTAAATAAAAACTTTAAAAGAATAGAGGATATGATGTATTAATCAAATAGTAAAAAATGCGCATTATAAAATTAAAAAATTCTTATAATTGGCTTTAATAGTATAATTATTTTCTCAAACTCTTTGATATCTTTCCAAAAATAGTCGCATCCTCCATCGCTCTAGTTTATTTCCTAAATTCTTCAAAACCTGTTGAAATTTCTGCAAATTATGTTATTTTAATCAAATGATTGATCCGTTCAAACTCTTTTCTTCAGTTCATTGCAAACAATTCAACTTTTAATGTTATCAATTCTCTAAACCAACGTATCTTCGTGAAATCGGAAAACAAACTTTTAACTTCACGAAAATCGGTCTCTGTGTATGTACCTAAGAATGTCATGAAGCATATCTTTATTAGAACTTTTAGTTTTTATAGGGTTTGAAACAGCATTTTCTTTCATCGTACAAAATACTCAAAAAATTTAATGAACGATTAATGAAACAAAATAGTTTTTATTTTATTTTATCCCTGAATTCCTAATTTTTACATACAATCACATATTATATATTTTACATCAATTAAGATCATTATTATTGTTACTTCGAAGCCTTGTATTGTTTTTAATGAAGAGTAAAAGCAAGTAAAAACTTATACTGCTCAATTTTTTTTCTTAATCAAACAGTAAATATATAATTTAAACTGAGTTAAACACCGACTAGAAAAAAATAACTTATGAAACACATTTAAAATATTCTTGAAAGACAACAATTAAGAAATAGGTTCGGCCAAAATTAATTATTATATTTGGGACAAGATAACAATGATACTGCTTATTAATATTATCTAATACGTATAAATTAAAGTTTTAAATGCTAATAACCGAATATATATTACTTTTATTTCGAACCATTTTATTTCCAATAATGTTACAGAATCCGATTTTAATTTTCATGTAAAACTTATAAATAATGCTCAATATTATTGAATAAATATATACTCTATAGGGAATAATTAGCTAAAATACCATAAATCGCATTTAAATTACCTGTTAATATTCTAAAAACTGCTGTTTAAAATATTCCTATCCTTATATTATACACATGAAATTATTTGCTATAAATCACATCTTATTCAGCACTTGCCATTAACGAAGAAAACAGTTTCAATTATAATGCAGAGAAAAAAGAAAAGAAATATAATACAAAAAATGACTGTGAATAGAAATAGAAAACATTTCTTCTCAAAATACATATTTAATGAGATGATTTTTTTGTTTTGATTAATAGAAAGGGCAAGAATTTTCTTGTTATCGAAGAAGTTAATCCCGGTAATATGATCGTTAAAATTACTGTAGACAATAACTAGCCTAATGATTATAATTTGGATTGAGTAAAATAAACAGTTTCAACAAATAAACAAATCACAGCTTCTAAACGAAATGAAATGCTTAATGTTTTGCAGAATTAAAAAACCAGCTGTGAACTGTCCCATGCTTCATTAAAATAAATTAGGAAGTTAAATTATAAGCTCGTACATGCAATAAAATTCTGTGTTTCGAGCTCATACGTGTACTATGCGCTTTCGCAGTGTTAATATTAATTTTTCGGGAATTTTCATTCTAATCTAATTAATTTTTGAGGCATATTCAATATTTGATAAAGACCAATTTCCTAATAATTAAAATAATTCCTTCGCTGAAGAAAGAACATGATTTTACTTTTCCAAAATCTTAATTTGAGGCGCCAGCGTTTAGTCATTAATTATTCTCAAGCATTAAGAGTTCTACATTTTATTTTAGAAGATTTTCAAAGCAAATTTAGCAACATGAATTTTTCATTTTTAATTAAATGTCTTATTTATTTAATGTCACTTGGATCTGTACTAAATGCAGCTTTGTTTAGCTTTTATTTTTAGAAGGTTCTCTCAATCACAAACTTTCTAAAATACTTATAAATGGATTAAAACTAAGAGCGAATATTTATAAATAGCTTATGTTATTTCAATCCAAAAGAGGATGAACTTTGGCGTAAACACTTAAATTATTAAATGGTATTTCAAATTCTTTATCCTCTTTAGTGTTTATATATAAAATTTAATCCTTTATTTCAATGATTTATTAAAATATCTTCTTTCGTAAGGACATTTTGCATTTATTAAGGCTCATAAATTTCATCATTTCTAAATTCAGCTCCAATGCATATAGCAAAAAATTTAGGATTGCAGACCTGATTGAAACAGATATGAAGATCTGGCTTTCAATTATAAAATGTTATCTACTGTTTCAGTCATTTTTAGTAATATACATACTCCAAATTTTTAATGAAAATCGGCAATATAGGCAATTCGGTAAATGATTTAATAATAATTACTAAATTGTGTAAAGCACAATATAAGAAGATTTTTTCTTTAACAATATTTGATTTTTGACACATTTTGAAACTACACAATAGGTGATTTGGAGCCAGCCTCCTTTTTTTTTCAATTAAAGTCGAATAATTAAATCAATATCTAAGGATATATTCCTTTATGAAGAAGATATTTCCTGATTCTGTTTCACAAAAAAATATCACTTAATAGAAGATTATATATATCATTAAAAATAGAACAGATAAGCTAGCGTCCTGGGTTAGAGGTAGCGCGTCTTCCCCGTGTTCTGCCCGTCCCGAGTCGAGGTTCGGTTCGTACATGATTGTTCATCTGTGTTCTATTTGTAAGGCGTGAGAATGTGCCCCCCCCCTGTAAAAAGGGGATGTGTAAGCGAATGTAATGAGTGAGTAGCTAAGTCGTGCTCTTGGCCTTAGTTGACATTACTTCAAAACAAGGGACGTTGATTTCGTTTTAAAATCGATAATGCATTAGTGAGCTTGTCCCTAGCAAATGCCTTTAGAAATAACAACAGAAAAGATAAAAATGGAATGAAAAAGATAAATATGAAACAAAGATTTTTTTAAGTTTACAAGAATCAACCATGCCTGATTGTATTAATTTCAATATTTAAAGAATTTGTCATCGACTTATTAAAATTTGCATCATAATAAACTGTATTAAATTTCCAATTCGAAAGTGATCAATAGCGTTTGTTTATTTGAAGCAAAAATTAAGATACAAATAACTTTTGCAGCACTATATTCGGATTTATATGCATACACTAAATATACTGTAATCAAAACTGAAAAAAATGGGATAATATGAAGTTTTTGGATAATGGATATAATTTAAATAAAACTGTATATTTATGATGAAACGTATTAAAATGGTTCGTGGTTTTCTTTTAATAACTGATTTGAAATTAAATAGTATTGAACTGTATGGTTTCGCTCTTTATGAGTACATTAATTTAAATAATTTTTTTATAGCAAAAAAGTCTTTGAAGATGAATTATCAATATTTTTCAAATGCTTGAATTGCTTATATTTAAAATAAAGTCAATTTATAATTAAATACTATTTATATAACAACTATTATACAAATATGTTTATAATAACTAAGAGATATGATTAGTAATAAAGAAATTAGATTTTATAAAAAAATATCTTTATCCGATGCGTAGATAGGAAATTTTGATTAATATAAATATATCATACAATGTAAGTTTGTTTGTTTGTTCACTCGTTTGAATTTCATACAATTCATACTCCTTGTTAGAATTAAGCAAAATTTGTCACAAATATGTTTATGATCTAAAATATATAATGAAATGCAACACTGAAAACTTCCACGGTCCTTTGAAGAGGATGAAATGAGAAAAGAATTAGTGTTCTGTACTTACCTTTTGCCAATATCATAATACAAATCTTAATTTTTCACAGTATATCATATGTGATACATTAGTTCATAAAGATAAGAAGATACGACATACAAGAAACAGAAATGATACATTTTTCATGGAGTAGTTTTGAGTAATTTGTTGTGCATTTTAGCTTTTTAGTTTATTATACCACAAAAATCAGATCAGAACATTTTAACAAGTTAATTAGACTATTATTTTATTCTTTATTAAATAATGCGAGTATATGGAATTGTTAGAATTATTTAAATCACAATCATTATGCTAATTGCGATTTTTTTATAAGCCTTTATTGTTCTTTCAAATGCGACAGTCACTAAGAAAATAAATCATATCTAAATTTAGAAAACTTTATTTCATTTCCGTCTAGACAGACTGATTAAAAAATAATTCCTTGCAGATGTAATTATTCTACAACAGTAAGAAATATTTTCACTCGTTCCTAATGGAACATTCCTTTGATAAGTTCGATTCTAATGGACTTCCTCTTCCAGCCCACATATTTTCGAAACTTTATTAAACTTTATTGCCTGTTGAGAAGCTCCATACAATCTTCCAAATTGAATAATTGTCTTCAAAATTTCCTTCGGAGCAAAACAAGACAAGAATTCCTAAATTCATGAATATTCCAGTTAATTTTCTGTATATAACTTTGAATTCTTTTTACTGCCTTCCCAGGTTTGGAAAGTTTCTAGATTATGGAAATATTCACAATAATCGACGAAAAAAGCAATGCACAAATATCATTTCCATTACACTAAGTGAAGTAATCCTAAGAGAATCAACATCCATTATTGGGAAATGAATCCTATGAGTTTTAAGTCTTTTGTAGAATGAATTTAGCTATCTCACGAGAAAAACGAAAGAATGTATCTATTCTTTACCATTTCTTTAGTTCTTTGTACGGATTCCTACTTTAGATATAGACATGCAATAAATCATTTTCACGTTTTCTATAGAAAGTACAGGAATGGTGATATTACGTAGTTAACTGGTTTATTTGCTATGAAGTCGTGCCCACGTCTGAAAGATCGTCGCATTTATTCTTCGTAATATTATACACTTCAATTGAGGTTGGATCCTTCAATTTACCCATAATGCGTTGGCAAAATGAAATAATTGTTTTATTGATAATCATTTCCTCAGGTAATTAGTCTCAAATCTTTATGAATTGGTAAATAATTCAAAAGATTGTTTCTTTGTTTATAATTTTTCGATTAGCAATAAATATTTTTGAGTAGTAGTAAAAACATATAATAATTAAAGTAGATCATTAAATATATGAAGCATATTATACTTATTTTGCTCTCATACAAAGCGAAAAAAATGTTTTAAACATTCCTCTCCATATAAAAAATACACTGCTCAAAACAATTAAAGGATATTGAGGCTGTGAGCGAATTTTGCATCTGATAAATTGTTTGAATTATTAAGACATTATCAACAGACGTAGTAGGTTTTTTGAGATAAAATTGATATTTGTTTGGCAGTTAAAACGTTCTATTAAGCATTTGAGCGCAAAAGAAAGAAAAACACAATTTTTTTTCATATGAGAAAAACAATATTTCCTTAAAAAATAAAAATAATTTCTTTAAATGAAAACTGTTTGGGGAATCATGATTTTCCCGGCCGGTCAACAATATTGAACACCTTTGAGGCATCGAGTCAATGAGGCTACTAAAGAGGGGCTAGGGTATTCTGTCCCACTCCTCCAGGAGAGCGCTTTCCAGTTCTTGGAGAGTTTGTGGAGGTGGTAGGCGGCCAGCAATTTGTCTGTTTAGAATGTATCAAACATTCTTGATCGGGTTCATGCCCAGATAACACGTTGACCAATCCATTAATGCGATTCTTTTCTCTAAAAGGAAATCCTTCATCAAGTTAGAACCATGAGTCCTGCAGTTATCGTCCATTAATATGAAGTCAGTTGCAATTGCTGAAGAATAAAGGACTATAATAGATTACAGGATCTTATCCCCATATCGGAGAGCTGTCGTAGCTCCGTTTCGAATGATGTGGAGATGGCAGTATACACCATCACTCAGCCAATGCCACATCTTACACTTTCAAACACGAAAGCAGAATAAGTTGCTAGTGAAACGTTCCTTCCAGATGAAAATGCATCTATTATCAGGGTGGAAACCTGACAAGCGACAGTGCCTTGCTGTTGACGTGATAAATACCATTGGTCCGCGGGCATACATGTCTACAACGTGAAGGCGGGTTTGGACACTTTGTGTCGAAGCTGTTGTGCCAGTAACCGAACGAATATGTTGCTGAAGAAGAGTGGCATTCTTATTTCGATGTCTCCGAGCTATTAAATAATGGTCTTCATTAGGCGTTGTTGTACGTTTGTGCCATTACCCTAATCTTTGGCTTGCATTTCACGTCTGGAAAAAAGGGTTCCAAATCCTAAAAATCACATTTTGTGAAACTCCAATGGCTTCTGATACTTCAGCTTGTGTTTAGCTCCCTTTTAACCCGCTGACAACTTATCAAGCCTCTGATTCGGTAAAATGACTTCATTGAGACATCTCGCTCAGTAAAAAAACAGCAACGCCCTTAATGAATACCTATAACTTTTTTTTCGCTTTGTCTAACATTAAGTTGAAGGTCAAATCAAACTCTCTGCCGATAAAGCGTCCTCTTCAACGTTTAACTCAAACCTTGCATGCTACGAAATTTGAAAATAATAAAAATTTGTATTTATGACTCTCTTCTTTCATTTTATGCACAACCTTTTTAATTATTTTGAGCAGTGTATTTATATTACATAATCAATGAAATAAGCATCACAAGCAAAATGAATGGAATTGTTTCAAACATAAAAAATATTAAAATAAATCAGATTAGAATTAATTTGTATATCAAATTATACAATTACGTATATCGAATAATAATGAGAAGATACTTAGATGCTTGATTTTTTTTTAATTTCTCTAGAAATTACAGTAATTTATAATGATACATTCAACAACATTTTTTAAAGGCAAGTTTAATTTATTTAATATACTTTATAACTTATCAACTCATTTTATGACAATCTGCGAATTATTGAAAAAAAAATTGAAAATAAGGAAATTTTTATAAATGTTTAGATAGCCCCCATGAAATAGAAACTTATTGATTCATTGCTCCCTTGACTAATTGCTCTCTTGGCAATCCTCTAAAAGAGACTAATGAGTTTTATGGTATACAAGCCTTTTAAATTCGATAAAATTATAGACACACTATTATTTAGTACAATTAAAATATTACAAAGTTACTAGTAACACTTATGATTACAAAACATCAGAATATCTTGTACTTTTGACGAAATTACACAAATCCGTGCAGGATAAAGCTTAGAAGTTTATTACAAACAAGTCAAGTTATGATAATCCATACTAAACAAGAAAGAAAATAACTGCAAAGTAAATCACGCAAGTAAATTGTAGTTTCTAACTACTACATAGCCGTGTTTATAGAGCAAAAGCTAAGGAGAGGCGTATATTAATTAAAAGCAGGCTAAGAGAATGCAGCAAGTTACGCCACACGGGGACACAAAAGTCTTTTAATTAAACCTATCACGGATCCCAGTAACATAAAGGGCGGGCGGCTGGAGTTTACCTGGGAGACGTGATTGGAGAAGGGGAAGAGTGGTAAAAATTACCACCTTTGGAGTATTTACATTTTCTCCAGAAACTATGTGCAATTAAGCTTTGGGCTTTCGTAGGCTGCGAGAAAATGTGTAATGAAAATTTGTTTTATCAAATGAAGATAAAAAAAGAAAGTCGAAAAACTTAAATAAGATAAGAAATGCTGAGCTTCTTTTGAAGCTTGCAGAATTAATTGTCATTAATACTTCGATAAGATATTTAAGGATGACAGTCTAATAAGCTTCAAGTAGAACTGATAAAATATTAGTTTTGATTCAGAGACTGTCGTTGTTATAAATGACTTGACCTATATTAGCTAAATGGAGAGTTTTATTGCATAAAAAATCATATTTATGTGTATCAAGTTTGAATATATATCTAAAATATTGCATTTCAACTAGAAAGGTTTACTCTTTATGAAACTCTCGGAAAATGGGTAATTGAGCTAAATCCATACATTAAAAATGTAATCTATTTATTCTAGGGCACACTTAATTACATAGTGTAAATGCTAAATAATAAGTATTTATCAGTGCAGATTCTAAAATTGTTAGAAATAGCAAAAGCCCTTAAACCAATATTTTCAACAGTTAACCACATTTAAATGTTGAGCCTTGGACTATTTCCATAACATTTTTATAAAATTCTTTGGAATAAATAACATATATTTACCTGAAAGTTAAACAATATGGATAATCAGTTGGTTGGAAATTGTTAATGAGAACAAAAACAATTAAATTAATACTTTAATTGTCTAATTATACTCAATCTGGAATTGTTGAACTCTGGCATACTTATTAATTTAATTCTAAGGAATAGATTTATTTATTTATCGGAAAATTTTTAAAAAAATTAGATATTAAAAAGGATACATTCTGAATTCAAACAAGAATGAGAAAATCTTTATCGAAGAAATACATGTTCACCATTTACTATGAAAGATAGATGAAAATATTTCATTTATGAAAAGATTTAACATTAATGCTAATTATTTGTGTGGGAATTATAAAAGTAATTTTTACAGAGTCGTAAATTTTTTAATGTTTTAGAATAATGGGTCTTAACATTTAAACATCATTTAAGCTGTTTTAGGTTAAAGTCAGAAATTACTTGCAACTCATCACAGTAATGTATAAAAATACAAAAAAGTTCTCAGATTTAAGTAATGTCAGTTATGTTAACATTGCATTTCTGTTCATAAAAGAACAAAAATTGTTCCGTATGAAATGGAATGGGTACATTTTATTCTAGAGAGCTTGAGCATTCTGAAATATATTCTTTTAACTGATAGTCAAGACAGATATTTGATTTAAGAAACATTTTTCTATAAAAAATAAGCATTTGCACTAAACTAATAAACTTTTCTTTCTAATATAAGCATTTTAGTTTTTAATTATAAATGAATAATTTATTGATAGTCAATAGTCCGGATAACTTACAAAATAAATAGTTATATTTCACCAAGCAGAATCATATTTCTCAAAGTGTGGCCAAATTATAAATAAATATTTTTAAATTCAAAAATGAATGAAACGGAATAAAAAAAGAAAGAAATGATGAATCCGATCTGATAATTTATCAAGGATCATATTCTGTTTAAATCACATCCAAGACAGTTATTTGTTTCAAGAAAAGTTTTCTTTTATAAAATAAGCATTTGCACTAACATTATAAACTTTTCTCCTACCAATATAAGCATTTTAAATGTTAATTATAAACTAATAAAGTTAGAGTCTAGTTATTAATAGTCAATAATTTCACTAAATTTCAAAAATCAAATTTATTTAATCAACTTTGGAATCACAAAAAAATCAATAATATTCTCCAAAATTATATAAGATTCTATAGAAAATTTTAAATTATTATCAAGGTATTAGAATTTCTAATGGCCTCCTGATAATAATTAATGTTTTAAAAATAAAGACAGGATGTCTGAAAATCAGAAATATACTTAACAGATTTGAAAACTGAATGGCTTTTGGAATAAAATTGTAATTGCTTTAGACTTTCTCTCTAAGGATTTATTGAGTCATTGAAAACCCACAAAGCCATTTAATGCCTGAAATAATTAAAGTAACTGATTGCTCGAAATGGATGAAGGGACAAGATTGCTTTAGTCACTATCAAACAATATTAGATTTTCTTTGATGATGGATTGCTCCTAAGCTTTTTTGGAAAGTTGAATGCTTGTTATTAAAAGAATATTAGATAATATACGTAAGACAGGATGAGATTTATTGATTTTCCGTTGAGCAATAGTTCAATGAATCATAAGAGATTCACTTTTGGAACTTGTAAACGCTATGGGAAATTTAAAATTTGGTCGAAAATAGAAAATCTAGAATTAAATTACATATTCAAAGAATTCAAACATGACCGTAATTTCAAAAATATAATGAATAAAAAAATCAAATACCAAATAAAGAAAAAAAACAGGAATTAAAAATTCTGTACATTTTTTGAATATTTAATTTATGTTTTTTTAATGAAACAGATAATCATAATGCTTGAATCAGATGTTCTTAAAGAATAAAATAATTCAAATTTATTAGCTATTTGAAAAGGTTTGTTAAATATACGGACATTTAATCAGTTACGGGGTTTCATATATATTAGAAATTATTTTATTTCAATAACAAAACTATAGAACATCATTTTAATATATGTGAGCTTATTTTTCAGGATTACGCAAATTTTTTTAATATCATAAAATTAAGCATTCAATCAAGCAGTATTGTATTTTCCTAAGATAAGAATATTTGCAGATATTCTAATTTTATCATTAGAAAATATTTCTCTTTTTTATGTGTAAAAAGGATTACAGATATATCAAAATAAGTTTTAAGGAATAAGATTTTTTCTTTATGAAGATGCATTTTAAATGAAATCATGTATATTTTTAAGCATAACTCTGATTCTAATTTATACACAACAATATTTGTAAACACTATAAGAAATTAAAAATTAATCGAAGACGGAAAATCTAGAATTTATCGGCATATTCAAAGGGCTCAAACATGGCCATATTTTCAAAAACATTTTAATGTTTAATTCTTTACGAGTCAATTGACATAAACTACTTCAACCTACATAAATTTATCATAAAATATATACACAGTTTTCTCCATTAATTCAATTATACTTTTTAGTTGTTATATGTGTATTGGGACTGCATAAGTATACGTCGATATATGCTACATTACATTTTTGGAGTGTGTGTGTCATAAGCATGGATTTTTCTTTCTATTTAGTTACATTTTTGTCAGAATTTTTTTTAAATTGAGAATGTGAGAAAGGCACATACGTAGCATTTAAAAAAGTAAGCAAATAATCATTCATATTAATGTTAAAAAAGCTTTTTAAAATGTTAACATGAGTAAAAAATAACTAATGTTAAAATTAAACTAACTAAAGGTCTAAATTAAACTAACTAAAGGTCTAAA
>JAOUZG010016587.1:11324457-11347328 GCA_026289955.1 Argiope argentata | reverse complement strand
TCGTGAATACGTTTGGACGATTATCATCTATTTAAAATAATACTGGCATTAAGTTGTTTACATCAATTGCATTTCTGCCTTTTACTATAAACCATTGGATGAGAACATACCCTAACAAATGTAGCCAAAGCGCCCCCAAACGCATTTGTATGTTAGTTTTATTACGCAAAAAAGAAAAAAATCTATTTTTAGAAGATAACAGTTAATAGCTGTGAAATTTCTAATTTTTTCAGTGACAAATGAAATGAAATATTTTGATTATTCCTTAAAGTACGTTAAAATATAATCTCTCGACATCTTTAACCCCTTAACCGGTTTGCCCATACGCCCTACGTGCATCGATTTATCGAATTTTGATAGTTGTAAACAAAAAATAAATCATTCATAACCATTATAATTCAATAGTAAAATGACTTTGAATACGTAGATAAGCAAAGTATTCCATGAATTTCCATTTGAATCAAAATAAGAAAATATTCCCGAAATAGAAGGTGTCATCTTATTAGATAGTAAGCAAAATAAACCAGTTAAGGGGTTAAACATATATGTTTTTTGGATCAAAATTCACAACCACAAAGCATGTACAAATGAAAATTTGCATTCTTTACATGCAAAACACGGCATGATAAATGCAATCCAGCTCTGAATAATTGTTTAATACTAGGATGTACATCTAAATAATGAAGATTTAATTAGGCAGCTCCGTACTGCACTGCAGATATATGTAGAATGCCGTTAAAGTATAATAGCACGATGTTTTTAGCATATATGTTTTTTGGATCAAAATTCGTAATCACCGTAGCATGTACAAACAAAACGTTGAGTTCTTTTTATGCACAACACGGCATGATAAATGTAAAGCAATTCAAAGTCCAGCTCTGAATAATTGTTTAATACTTAGATGTACATCGAAATAATGAAGAGTTAATTAGACAGCTTCGTACTGCACTGCAGATATCTGTAGAATGCCGTGGACGGTAGGGGAGGTAGAGGACGGCTAATTGTTGTTTGCAAATTAAAGTTCTTACAATAATTGCCCTAGACAATGTCGAAAATTCCTTCGTGCGGGTAAGATGTTTTCTTTCTCAAGACGAGCAGCCACGCAACTTTTCTGCTTTCGGTCTCCTACCACAAAAGCAGTTTTTTCGGGCTGCATTTTTATGATACTTCATCACGCCACTTTGATATCAGAGAAGAATGGAAATACTGGCGCCGTATCAACCATTATCCACTTATCTACAGTATCCCCCCCAACAAGATTAAGTATACTCAAACTCTTAATTGAAGTGGGATGGTATTGGGTATGAATGACACAGAGCTTGACACAGTTTTTTTCTGGTCTTAAATGAGCTCATTAAACTGGCTAGTGGAAGTGATTTCTGAATGAATATTTTAACATGTTGACCTGGAGTTTTTCTTTTCTGGAGCAGAGTTTTTCTTTTCGCTATATACGCCGATCGAAATCCACTATTTGGATCCAAGGAATATCAAATCACCGCAATGGAGAGTAGGCATTTTTGTCTTTTCTTTTTAAGATTATGAGGTTAGATATATATTTTTGAATACTGATAAATTAATAAATATTTATTTGTATTAGTGAAAGGCATTGTATATGCTAGTTATTCCTCTTCTTATGCCGGCATTTTCTTAAAATAAAACTATTCTTTAGTATTATCCGTTTTGTGGGATTGAAATAGCTGATACCATAGGTGCGTTATAAAAAAAATGCCTGTATTGTGAGTAGCGTTTAGTTGATTGAGACTTATAATAAAAACAAGTAATATATATAAAAAATATTAAAATGAAATCTTCAATGCAAATTTCGATGTATCATGCCAGAACATAGTTTCTTGAACGGCCAAGCGCCACGTGTTCGGGCAAGTTAAATTATACTTTTCTTCATTTTAATTGTTTCATTGAATTAGTAACTTTAGTATTGCCAAAGACTCCAAAAAGCTTTGTCTCGCATTTATTGTGTTAAATATCATATTCCATATTTATTTCATTTCACATAATCACGTGCTCAAATGACATTTTTCTAGGTTTTATTTGCTGTAGTAGTAACCTTGTTTTTTTTTAAATCAGAGCTTTTGTAAATGTGATGGCAACGCGTTATTAAAAATTGATTTTTTCATGTGCTCGTGCAGATAATAAAATTTCAATTTTTCGCCCACGGATTTTTATCTATCTCATTCCCAAAATAACATATTCTGGCATATTAAATTCCTACCTTAGATCCACAAAGAAACCTTTTATTTTAGTTACTTTTTATCTAATAATTTACAATTAATATAAATATTTTATCCAAAAATTGATTTTTGCAAGAATTGAACTCGCATTCTTCGCCTTCACATGAAAAATACTTAAAAACACGCATTTTACAGAATGAGATACTGCCTGTTGATTTCCATTTTCCTTACAAACAGCTAAAAATATATTTTAAGTATCAAATATTAATCAAATTTAATTAATAAATTAATGCTAGAAAAACTTTATTAGCATCAAGTGTTATCCATTACAAATTTTAAAAAAATGTATTTGAACCTGAGTGCATGATTAAAAAATGTTTTATAAACCAAATGAAAATTGAACAAAATATACAAATAAATATAAGAAGAGTGTGAACTAATAGTAGGAACTGAAGAAACAAAAAATTAAACACTCATAATTCCATCATAATCCATTGAATTGTATCGATTTAGTATAGTTAGCAGCAAAAGAGCAACTATATTAATTTTCTAAGCATGTTTACAAATTCAGTATAGTAAATTGGTGCATTAGAATACTAAATATTCAAAATATTTCCAGAAATGGTATATTTCCTATTGAATTCCACCCCCACCCCAAAAAAAAATAGATCAAACGAATAATTATTTTGTTAAGGGATGTTTACACTTTCCCCCTTATACACATTCGTTATCTGACATTTCCGAATAAGTAACTTTATGGCTCTTTACTACACATACATGTTCCGAGATATTGTTTAAATATATAAAACATCTTATTGTATCCTATTTTTGGTAGCATTTAAGGATACTAATTTCTGAGGTAAGTGTTAATTTACGGAATGGTTTTTGCTACATTTATGATAACTATTTGAGAAATCATTTAAAATGTTGTTGAAAAATAATATTTCATTTATTTTGGCAGGAACTTGAGGATCAAGAGGCCCAGCACAAAGTTTGTTTTACTTGTATGGAAGATTTATGATAAAGGTTTCAAGATAACAGAGACATGCTTTAGGTTTAGTATACGTTTGGATTGAAGACATTACCAAAATCACATAAATTACAATCTCAATGAAAAAAAACTCCTTTAATTCCTCTACATGGAAATATTCTCAATTGGTATATCAGCTTATTATTCGAATTGGTACACCAGTGTTCTCCCCAGCGGTATTCTGTTTTCTGTTTCATGCAGTGTTGTTTTTTCTGTACAGAATAGTATATATCGCTGTATACTAATTATATTATAGTAATATATATTATTAGCAATATATTAGTGTAGATATCTCTGTATAGATTAGAATAAACAAAAATAAAAACTAAAACAAGTAAATATTTACAAGGCGTTTTAAAATGCAAATAACTCTTGAAACGCGTTATGGCCACCCTGCATAAATTTCACTTGAAAAGCTAGATGCGTTTCGGACAGTAAAGGGGTTAATAATGAACATAAAAATCATTTATAAAGAATAACACCATTTTGTTTTTTAAATATGCGTGAGAAGACTTTAATTTTCAATGTATGCAATGTATGCTATGACCTTAAAAAACAATTTATACCATGCTATTTAATTTACAACAATTTTTTAACAACTTTTTATTCTAAAAGCTACTACATGAATGAAATATTCTTCATTAACTCTTTAAACCTCGGTTTCTTAAGTATCATCGCCATTGAATTAACACGTCTAAAACTCATAAGCTGAAATTAAATTATTCAAACTTGCTATAATTCGATACAAAAAATTGCACAAGATCTCCAAACATCACAAGTATCATATATATTCTTCATCAATAAGATAACGCATTCCTTAACCGTGTGGAATCATCTAATTATACTTAAATAAAATGTCTTTAAGGAGTTAATAATTTTCAAATACTGAAACCAGGCTGCGAAGAGAAAAAGATTTAAAAAAAATTTATTTATTGCATTTCACATTCATTTGTACTAATTTTGTCCCTTTAAGTTGTTTTCATTAAATTTTTAGAAGTCTAACCAAACAATCTACATTGATTGTTAAATATGAGTTGACAAGCATAGTAAAATAGCTTATGAAACCACATCCTATTCATCAGCAAGGCTTTTCCTGTTAAAACAGTAGAATTATTTAATTTGTTGTACAGTTCTTTGCTAAAGATTTATTAAAATCTTTAAAGACATAAGTTTTGTTATTTAATTTTTCAATAACTTAAAAATTAATATCTCATTAGCTATTTATAATGCGATTAGTTTATGCATATATATATATAGAGAGAGAGAGTGAGATATGGATATGTAGAGATAGATATACATATTGTCATATTTGATGAATGATAGGAAATGTAATTAAAAAATATTAAATTATTTATTTAGCATTTAATTATCAGAGTAGTTAGCATTAATATCAGAGTAGTTTTATAAGCTGAATAGCAAAGAACGAAAATTTTAATGCATTAGATATAAAGCGAAAAACTTGGTTTCTAGAGAAAAATTCTGAATACAACTTAATACGCATTTGAAAAGTCCAAAGTAAAATGGTTGAAAATGTATATTTTATTTTCTCTTTCTTTTTCTTTTTCTTTTTTTAAGGGTTATACTAAGTAGTTCATGCATGAAAATGAATCGAATAGAGAAAAAATCTTTGTCATGAAATGAATGGTATTAATGAATTTTCTGTTTTTTTAAATATTTTTGTAAATGATTTTTAATATATATTTCATCTAATTATTATTTTCAAGGTTTTACTAAAAATTCCTAATTGCTACCACAAAATGAATTTCAAGCATATGAGTGTGAGCTGGGGCAATTTTTTTCAAAGCAGCACGTTAAAAAAACAAGAGAAAAAAGTGTGTCAAAAATCAAATTCATAAAACTGTTCAATATCTTTAAATAACAGTTTTGAAGACCTGGTACCGACAATATCCAACATCTGCTTCGTCCGTTCGTGTAAGATTTGTATTATACGCGTAAATTGCTTTGAAATGGGATGCGAACTGCTTTTTATAACATAAAGGAAACCGTAATAAATGAAATCATTTCGCAATCTAGCTTCGCGCCATCTGCTCAGAATGGTTTACCCGACCCACGCCTTCTAACGGCCTTAAGATAATCAATAAAATGAGATTGATGAATTGTGACCTAGTTTAAAAACCCACCATCACGTTAAAAACAAACCAATTTGCCTAATAGAATTGATCAGAAGTCTAGGTGAATGGAAAAGCGGTGGAATCTTCCAGCGACGGGGGTTGTTTTAACTACGCTCCATTACCGGGAAGCAAGCGCTTCGTGGGCTCTGAGTATTAAGGGCTTGCATTATTTACTCCGTTGGTTACAAGCTTTGGCCCCAAAAGTTATATGAAAGCGAGATGAGACTGCCTTGCGATTGGTCCTCTTTCGCTCTCTTCCTGTATTTCGATTTGGAACAATTTTGTTTCCTTCTTGCTGTTTTTTTTTTAGTAATTTTGTTATTTGCGGGAAGCAGCATCTGCCTTTTTTTATTCTTTTTCTGCATCACGATCTTTCGTAGCTCAAGTAATGGGTTTCCATTTCATTTCGTATGATAAAACTTTGTGCATCTTATATATCCCAGATGATTGATAGGGACTTTTTCCGTCTCAGTTTAGGGGAGGGGGGAATATTTTCACTGATAGGCGGCAATATAAGGACAAGTGCAAAGAAAAAAAATAAACATGTGATACTAAATAAATAAAGAAGCATTGATCATGCTTGGCATTATTTTTTTATATAATTTTCGTTTTACTTGGAGAAAATTTTATGAGTTTTGTCTTGAAGTTGTGCTTCATCGTGAGACACATAAATATTCCTAGGTTCAAAGAATGATTCTCGGTTTGACTACTGAAAACTGTATTTGTTCTTGTTTTTCTCCATAATGTGCAAACTGATGATAATAGGCAATCACATTCTGATGGGAAAACAGGCGAAAAGGAGATTTGATGTTTCGATTTTTCTTTCAAGTTAATATTTTTGAGAATTTTCACTGTATGAATGTTTTTACTTTATTTACATTTTCATTAGATGTGAATAACAACATAAGATACCAGAAAAATTCTTTTCTGCTTCTATGGATTGAACTGCAAGATGTCAGTTCCCTTCAGAAGCACAATCCTACGTGTTACATAAAACAGGATCACTTCTTCTATAAATAAACGAAATTTCAATCTTAGTTGGCACATCAACTCAAGAGTAAGAAATAAGATAAGAGTAGAAATAGAGAACATAAGAGAGCCTTGTTTCAGAATAAGTTTCAGCTATGTATAGGCTTAGAATATTCATACCACATTTTACATAGACGCATAAATTTATTTTAGCTTGCTCTATATAATGTATTCTCTTTTCCTTCATTTCTAGAAAGTATCTCTTTCTGTTTAATATTTAAGACAGAAACAAATACTTTACATTTACTAAAATATCTGTCTTTCTAGATGGGGAGTTGTTTTGCGGTAAATGTTATCTTTGAAATGATTAGTCACCTATTTAATATCGAAAGTTGTAGAAAATGTCAGACTTTCGCAGAGTGCTTAAGAAATAAAAATGTACAATTAGTAGCCTGCTTTAGATATAAGTGCATATGATTAGAGTTTTTTTAAAAAAATTAGAGTGGTATTTTCTTTATCGATATTGTTCACAAATTCTCAAATCAAAAATAGTTACAGAAATCGGCTTAAAACAAATAGTGATCCACTAACTGAAAAAAAAAATCAGGCATGAAACAAGCATGGAATAAACAAAATTAACTAATTTAAAATTCCTAAAATAATGAGTCTGCCAATTGCAAACATCAAGAAATAAAAAAGTATGATAAGGTGAAACACATTTTAATAAATTTAAAAAAAAATGAATAGGTATAAGAATCATATAGTTCGATTCTGAAAACTCTGAAATCCACGTTTCCAAAAAAAAAAGGAAGGCCAAATACAAAAGAAACATAATGCTAAAAGAACATAATAAGAAACATAATAACTTTTTCACAGACTTCAGCTCATCAGTTTTTCCAAAATTCAGATTTAAAAACTGTAAATGAAATATGAAATTGAGTGTTTCAGTTTTTAGTAATTACAATGCCGAGTACAAAATAAAATAAGGCCGAATAGAAGGAAAGAAATAACAATAAATGTGTTCATTAACACTTACGTGTTTATTGCGTCCATTACTCGCACACACAAGTTCAGAAGTTCGCATAAAATTCAGAAGTTTTCATTGCGAGATACCAAAAGGAGGCAAAAAATACAAAAAGAGGACAGATCTACATTATAAATGACAACAATTTTAATAATATAATAATTTTTTTGTTTTGAAAAATTTCATTCTCTGTAAATTTTGAAAATTTCGCTGAATTCTTTAATTTATTTTCTCTATAACTATTTTATGAGCTGGCTAAATCTGCATTCACCCTTTGTTTATCAGAAATATATTTGATGTTGTTATTAATGGCACTTACCGTGGACAAGCTCGCTGACCCAATGAGTGATTTTTAAGTCGAGGGTGTGTCTCTTGTTTCAAGTAGCGCCAACTTGAGACGTCTAAGCCACATACTCATCACATTCGCTTGCACAACCTCTTTTTACAAGGGGGGGACATTCACACATCTCAGAGATAATACACAAAAGATCAAACATGGCGGACCGAGATTTGAACTCAGGACGCCCAGATCACGAGGAAGACGTGATACCTCTGTGTCAGGACCTCAGCAGCAATATATTTAAAAACTATTATGGTGTACTTTGTAAAATGTATAAGGGAAATATGAAAGTAATGCATTTAAAATCTATCTGTTCAAAATTAATCATATTGCTATTCAAATTATATTATAAGGCATATCATATCGATAAAAATTAACAGTTTGAGGCTGTGTGTTAACAGCCTTCCGATAAACTCAAAAGGATCAACTGTTGCTGCATATTGCAGTTGATACCATGTTGCAATATTTCTGTGTGAATATGTTCAAAGGCGACAGAAATTTTGGATTTACCACAGAATCTTTTAACTCAAAAACTGAAGTTTATTGTGAGACACATCTAAGCACCAGTGTCAACTACTATTGCTTAGTACTAAACCCAATCCCACATTGTTGGCTGCCTGCCCAAGGAGCATTTTCCCCGCAAGTCAACCTCCTCCACTCAAATAAAATTTATTTCCATAACATCGAATGTGCTTTGTATATTAAATGAATGTCTGCTTCGGATAATAAGGGTTCAACTGCAGTTTGGAGTTGCATGCCAAAAAGTCTTTTCTAAAATATTCCTCCTCTTCCCTCTATTCAGCGTCATTGCTATAAATTATGCACTTTAGGGTTTCTTTTGAATTATACAATTGGTTATCGATGCATTCTTAAGTGTTTCTACTGGTGTATAAAATGAAACTTAGAATCCACCATAGAGCTTCGTACATGCTCTTTTCAAGTCAATAACTATGACTCCAAATTGATATTTTTTATGTGATCAAAATCATTTATTCTTCGAGATCTACATATACATTCTTGGTGAGAACGTTTATAATTAATGGAGAAAATTATCTTCTCTCTAAAGATTGTAAATGTAACTTAAAAACAAAAGACAAACCTACAAAGAGATAAAAACTAATTTTTTTTTCTCTACACAATTTGTATTCCTTTAATTTCTCATTTAATTCATTATATAACTTCAAAAAAAATTCAGTTTTTTTAATTTTCAATTTTTTGACTATGTATTACGTATCTGTAAGAAAAAGAATTTATTTCCCCTCTTTAGAATGAGGAATTTTTTATTCTTTTTTTTTAATTTCATAGTTTTCTACCAATTATACATATATATAGGTATATGCAGAGACACAGAATGGGAAGGTTCTTAGACTGCCGTTGTCCAATATTATTTTTAGAAATACTTGTACAGTTTTAATAACTTCGTTGAAATGTTATTTATTAGATTAAAAGGTTTTTTAAAAAATAATTCTGTTTTTTTTCTTGAATTGTATTATTCACGATATGTGTGGAATGCTTACTTGACTCTTTCAAAAATAAGATTTCACTGTTCTATTTCAAATTGCATTTCAATATCGATCATGCTGACGTACTTCAGAAGTGCTTGTAATCAAAATTACTACGCCCGAAAGGATAAGTCTAATTATCAACTTATTACACATTCTTCTCTTAGCACGCTTGGTGACATGACCAATCCAAGAGGACAGGCATATTTTTAAAAACTTTTAATTAAATTCAAATGTGAAACAATTTAAAGTTGTGTTAAAGGTGTGCAAACAAAGCCACCCGCAAAACTCCGCTCACTAATATATGTAATTGTTTGTTTAAATTAATTCTATTTTTAACTGACATCAAAGTTTTATTTTATTTCCCCATGTATCATCTGCAATAACGAAGTACCCAAATTCACTATTCAGATACACTCACAAATAACATAGTATAAATCATTACAAGAGCAACAATAAGGCAACAAATAGAAAACTATACGTGAGAAAACCATTGTTATTTGATTCGATAGACAGTAATTTCATTTGTCCACTCATCAGACATTCATTCTTGTCAGGCTCCTTATTCTTCATGTAAATGAATTTACACATCAGACGCTGATTCAGCTTGCATCTTTCGATTGATTCTGTAATTAGAACATTATTGCAACTTTTGAAGATTTATTTCGTCATGTTTTTTACCAGACTGTGCATTTTTTTCTTTTATTACATTGATTGTAAAAGATTTTACAGATGTTTATTATCATACTATTTTAAAATAAAATATGACTTTACTTTAACTTCTAAATTTCAAAATATTTTTGTAAATCAAAATCCTTGAATATTGATGTTTGATTTATTCAAATATTATTATTTTTGGAAATCAGCATTGAATTCTTCGAACCATACTATGAAAAGCACAAAATTTAGTTAGTATGGCGAAATAAAAAAATGAACTTTAATTGAACAAAAAAAAAATCTCAAGATACACTTATTTTCACTAATACAATCCAAGGGGAATTTTTTAAAGAAATTTTATTAATTAACGTCAGTCGATAGTACTTAAAGAACAAAGAAAATTATTTGAATGAAATGTTTCATCTTCCTTTTATAGAATAAAAGATCTTGAGGCAGGTGAAGCTTTGAAGGCACTGAAACGCATTCTATTATTTGAAGATATGAAAATAGAGAGAGAACCCATTCCCAAAATTCGATAAGCATAACAATATACTAGCTTTTTCCATTTGCATTCTGACAAAAAGAATTTCTACATTCTTTGTTCCATGTTTCAATTCGAAAATAGTTTTTTGGAAAATTTCTCTGTTCGACAGAATGGAAAAACCTTTTTTTCCCCTTTTATGAAGAGCATAATACATCTTTCCATTTTGTTTGTGCGCCTTTTATTTCCTGACCTGTCTATGCAGTTATAGGCTGATAGAAGTTTTGAATTATCGTGGTTAGAGTAAACCATAAATGTAGCAGGTGATGGAATTTGCGAACGGAAGACTGGTAATGGATTCAAGGACCAATTTAAATTTTTCGATTCGAATTGTTATTTATAGATCCAGATTTCTGCTTCCGATCTCGTCAAATTCAGCCAGAAATAAAAAGTCAAAATGTATTTTGAAAAGTCTTAAATGACTTCTTATAATAAAAGTTAAAATCGCGTGTCATTAATTATCAGAAACCCAAAAGTGAAAAATAATCAATCATTAGAAGGAAATAATGTTTCTGTTTGATTCACGCAAACCAATAAAACCTTTATAATGATAAGATTGGAATTGGAAAAGCCAAATATATGAATGAAAAACATTGTCATAGCACAAATTTATTTTTTTCGAATGGTGTGTAAGAAAACCTTTTGTTTCATTTTTAATGCACGTGAAAGTTTTTGATAATTGTAATATACAGACATTGTGTTAAAGAAAGGATATTTGCCTACCGTAATATTTAGAAAACCCATGTTTTCTTTTATCGTTTTGTCTAAATATTGCAAAGTTAACATGTTTTGTTTTATAAACAAAACATGTTAAAATTTTCAAGAATTTTCTACATTTTTCGATAATAGATAGAATGCGTTTTAATCAAAAATTGTAGAATTCGTCTTTAAAACCCTTATTCAAGTTAAAGAAATTTTTAAAAAAAATCTTCGTGCAAAAATATTGTTTTTCAAATGTTTTTATTGTTTTTGAATTTTTGTTATAGGATTCGTGGTTCGTTTTCTTTTAAATTTAAATATATGGAAATAACACGTCTAGAAGGCTACACCTAATTCAGAGTTAAAATACATTCAGTTTAAAGGATAAATTACTGAAGTTGCTCTAAACATTTCGCATCAGTGATTAACAATACCAATAAAATAAGATATTGTTGAATAATCCATCCAATTGTCAATCTTTTTTATGGCATTTTAATACTTCAAATTGATAAAAACAATCATACATAAACCTCCAGAATATAGCTCTTATATACCACAAATAGAACTCGCTTCCTTTATCAAATGTGCGAATGGCTCATCTTTTCCTATTACCCAAGTTCTTCTTGGAGTTTCCAGATATTGGTCCGTGTTCAATTAAAAAAATGTTACCAACAAAATTCGTTTGAATAATGAAAACTGAAACTTAAATTCACAATAGAGAATAAGCAATAATCTCAACAAATACAGCCAAAATTCGGGCGCAATGGCAGAGATTCCTGCAGCTTTGATTTCTATGACGTCATCAGTTTCAAAAATCTTCTCATTAGGATGTCTCGTATTTTAATATTGATTTTAATTGAATAATGACAACACATAACTAAGATTCTTGCTATAAGTAATTTGCAGATTTATTTTTGCTACTCGAAGAATTTAATATACAATAACTTTGATCGTTTCAAGATATCATTTATATCGCCATAAACAGAACATTTCAACTGACTTAAAACTTCCAATATGCTATCTAGGGGGACAAAAAAATTTTGCTGTCTAAATTTGTTTAAACTTTGTGCATTTGAAGAGAATAACTTAATAAATAGACCTTATCAAAGTATTAAAAAAAACTGAGCACGCAGTTATGAATTGGTAAAAGTTAATTGAAATCATTGAATTGTAATAACAATGCAACTCAGGTTCATAATTTTTATACTTTCCCTTCGTTATCTTAGACATTTCTGCCCATAATTTTCTTGTTTAATTTATATGAAAAATTCATTATAAACGTAAATTGTATATTTTGTTGTTTCGAAACGAGTAATTCTAATAATTAACCACTCAAATGAATAAAACAGCTTTTGAACAGATGAGAAAAATAAAATTAATCATTTTTCGATTAAAAAGAGCATTTTTATTTTTTCAATGATACACATCTCAAAAATTCCCTGCCCCCCTAGATTTTTGAATACTGTAAAATGCCACCAAAAATCTAATAACACATATTTACTCAAATATTAAAATTTACATACGAGAAACAACGTTTCAAAGAATTTTATTTGCAACTTATACAAAACAATAAAATATTACCAGATAAAGCTTATATTACATTAAACTCCAGCACAGCATTGTTACATATTGTATGTATTGGGAAAAACCAGAATCAAGTCCAGCATTTTAAATTACAATTTTACACAGATTTTATAAGAAAGAAATATATTAAAATAGAAAATATTTTGTTATGGTTAACTTCTTATTTATATTTTAAAATATAACTCAGTTTTGAAATCCAACAAACATCTCTTACGGATTATTTTATGGAAATTTTTTTCTAAAAAAACAATCAATTTAACCCATTGACTTGCTGTTTCCTTAAAATTGAAGGAACCTTTCTCCAAGGAAACTTCTCATATGTAAAAGTTATTACATGCTTTCGCAATTAATAAATAATTTTGTATTTTGTTATATATTTAGAAAAGCTTATTCTACGCTGCATTTTTACTGTAAAATTTTGAGTGGTAAGGGAATTACCACCTCTGTAAGCCAACAGGTTAAGTGAAAATAATTGAAAATTTATTACTTTAAGAAAAACACTGAAAAAAATAATACCATTTGACAGAATTAAAATATTCGTAATTCTAAAATTTTAATTTTATATCATTAACGAAGAAGTATTTTAAATTGATATCATTTGTCGCATCCAGTAAATATTTGCTAATAATTAAAGTGTTACTTTATTCGAAAAATTTATCATATATTTTGGTTTCATTTTAATTTTAGGAAGGCGTCTATTTTCGCCTGAAGCCTGCCAATCACCATGCTGATCAGGCATGACGATTAATCATGCTTCCCGAATGTTGGATTCTTGATTGCCTGGCCGGCCGAGACAATCAGTCATCCTTTGAAAAATGAAATTTTTAATTAATCACTTAAAATTTAAAATAAAATTATTAGACTTGAATATTTATGCCTTTTAATGTTAACATTTCTTAACTCAAGAAATTTTAGAATAAGAAAGGATTTAAACAAAAGTTTTAAATTTACAAATCTTAGTTCTTGGATGCAATAAATGAATTTTTTATAGCATTAAAGTAGACTATATTTTAAACATTTAAAAAAATTAAATTTTAAGATAAAAACTTTATGACTTTCTACTGTTCATTACTGAATATAGTTTAGCATATTTAAAAGGGAAAATCCCATAAAATTAAAATATTTGAAACTATTACAAAATTAAAGTTAAAAGAATGTAGTTACATTGATGATACGTGCTCAAAGCTCACCAACAAGTTTTTTTTTCAGAGATTAAATTGGGATTTGCAACAATTAAAGATGCAATTTCAAAAAGAATTTTAGTTCATGCAGTATTAATCCTCTACAATGAGAACGGATGTTTAAAGTTTTTCACAAAAAAATTATACTTTCATTGAAATTGCAGTACAAAGTAGGTTCCAAATTTGAGGTTTTCAAAATATGTACAAGAATCTTGAAGTCCGTATGTGCCTAAAATTTATTAAAACCAGTTTGTTGATACACAGTTAACAAATTGATAAAATTTCGGGATATATTTTGTAATTTCTCGTCTTAATTTATAATTCAATATTAAGGAATCTGGAAGTGAATCTTTCTCATCATCAATGTTAAAAAGATTTGATATTATCTGACGATGAAAGAGAGTAATACAATAATATGTCACAAAAATTAACAGATAATTCATTGAAACTATTCAAGAATCTAGAACAAGTTTTAAAATATACAATTGCCAACAGTACAAGTTTATAAAAACTGAAGAAAAATTTTAGAATGTTAGGAACAAGTGTAAAATGCCTAACAATATACTGAATGGAAATGTATAAAAATGTTGAAACGGAACAAAGAATTTTGCTAGCATGCAGATTTCACAAAATAAAGCATATACAAAAAGAAAAATATAATTGCAAATTATTAGTCACAGTAGTTCTACGTGCATAGCTTTATATGCAATTCCTTATTTAGTACAAGATATTTCATCATCCCCAAGTACAATCTTATGCACCACATAATTGTTTTTAATTTGCCTAGTGAAAATTCGGAAGTTCGACTTACTAGTTATTTATTAGAATACACTTTCGTGTTTCTTATTTTCAGTAAGCAAGAAATTGAAAAAAATATAAAAAAGGAAACTGTCCTTAAAGTTTACATGTAGAGAATATGACCATAACTGAATAACAATTTTTCATCTGTTTATCCAGTTTGGTTTTAAATTTAACCCAATACTTCCTTAATATGAGAAAATTTAAACGGGGAGAATGGATTTTAAAGTTTCAAGTAATAGGCTTAATTTGTTTCAATTATGAATCAGGATGTTTTCAAAATAAATACTGGCTCTTTCTTACAGACGAAATAACTTTAATTAGAAACTTAAATAATAGTTTCGAAACAAAAGGTCTATAGAGATGATATTTTGAGCGACCGATAATCTCCCGATTCTTGTATAAAAATATTTTCTAATTATCCTTTTCACGTTTTAAACTGGCAAGAGAGTGTAAGAACTGGTAATTTTACTAAGAAAGGACTGAGGATTTTACCACATTTTTTGGCACACATGACCCTCAAAATATGAGAATATTCAAAATGCGAGATTCTATAAATGTAGGACAACAAGATTCTCAAAGCTGACACAGAAATCACTGTAAAAGAAGTAAGAGCTGACAATATTGGAGGTAATTCCATTTCGAAGACTGGTTTCAGGGAGTAATTTGTAATCAGTTCTCTGATGCAATATCATACCCAGATGAACGGAAATTTCCTTCAATGACGAAAATTCGAGGTGTTCTATGTTCTTCAACTGAGATTTATTTTCAATGTTTACAATTCTGGTATCAAAATAGTTCAAGAGATGTCCCGGTCAATTTCCATGCATCGCGGGGTTCAATCTTTATTCCTCATCATAATTCAACATCTAGAAAAAATGAGGAAAAGATATTAAAATTTAAATTCATAAACATTGATTATTGATATAGGTATTCTCTCAGCATAGAAATTACTACTGATGAATATATGCTACCACAAAATCCGGAATTCATTTGAAAAATGCTACTAGCAATTTCCTTATTTAAGGAGATGAATAAAAAGGGCGTCTTAGTTAGGAATTCGTTAAGAAATTAGTTTCATTGACTTTAAACCCCAAGATTAAAATATTTCAAACTCAAATGCTTGAAATTGATCCACCCTGAAAGTCTATGATTCAGAATTGTTAGGATAATGTATATAAATATAAACATTGATTTTTTTTCATTTTATGCAAAATGTTTATATAATATTGTTCAATCAATTTATCTTACAATTGCAATATTTCAGCTACATCCTCAATTTCTTCAGCATTATATTTCACTTTAAAAGAAGCAAAAGTGAAGAATTGTTACAGTATAAATCTGTTCGTTTTTTTTTTTTGGCAATATTTAAAGAAACACTTACGCAATCGGTCAGATTAGAATCTAAAGCAATCTTGTAAGTGATCCTATAAGTGAAGCGTTGAAAGTAATTCAACTAGAGCCATTATGAAAAGCAACCACAGCTCTGAAATGAATTTAGAAAGAACTGGTAGTTGAAGAGAAAGCAGTTGATAGATATCCACTGATGTTCCTTATCAAGCATACAGATGAAGTTCCCACACAAAATGGAAAGCCTCGCAAACGTCCCAAAATATAATACATTTTTAAAATTAAGTTTTAGTTCTAACTGTAGTTACTTTTAGTTTAATATAAAATTGTTAGATCTGATTATTGATGTTAATTGTTACAAGACGAAAAAATTTTAAATAAGAAAAGATGTAGATAAAATTTTACATTTAACGGAACTTAGTATCTGGATGCAATAACTCAAATGTTTCTAGTGCCGTGAAGTAAAACATATTCGAAATATTTCAGAAACTATACAATTTAATACGCCTAGTTTTAAAAACAAACTTAAGACTACTAATTAAGGATAATAACTGTTAAATATACAACATCTTGTGAAATGATGGGATAACATGTATAAAAGTGCATTAAATTAATGCTAGACACCCAAATTTGTTTTGTGCTCACCAATATAAACCTTTTAAATCTTATTTTGTTGTATATATTCAATAATTATGAAGATACGTCCAAAAGAAATTGTTTTTAAGGATAACACAATCGGGTTCCTTAGTTTATACGCACCTGATTATTTACACTGAGAATAGAAGCTTATTTAAAATTTTTCCCTATATCTTTTCTTATTTTAGTATTTTTACAAAATTTAACTCAAACTTAATCTTTACCAAAAATGTAAAAATTAAAACAAACATTTTTTCAGATTTGAGACTAAAAAAAGGAGATCAAGATAACTGTACTATAACATTTAAATTAATACACATTTTTAAAGCACATATAATATAGTACAATAAGATGGATTGATTTTAATCATTTTGTTCTTTTAAAACTTTAAAATTATTTTTAATATTTCATCTATGAAACCGGATGTCATAAATAATTGTAGAACATAAACATTTGAGATACATAACCCGTTAGGAAACGATTAAAATATTGATAACAAAATTTCATCTTTAACATAGAATTATATCAAAGACGAGTATATAAATTACATGATATGTTATAAAAATTATCAATAAATCTATAAGGATATAGAATTCATACATTATATATGAAATGAGAACATATGACGATATTCTCGCTCGGTGAAGCATTCAAGTTATATTTTACTAAAAAGAATTGAAGTCAAACCTACACAAGAAATTCTACTTTCCGAAGTACACTACAATGTACATTTTTTTCCTTTAATGAAAATTCTGTAATTTCTTTTTTCAGTTCAGAAACTATTTAATCTATCTCATTTTAATGGATTATGTTCTGCTTATTTTACACCTGCAACAAGCAAAAACAGACTTTTTAATACAAAAAAAACTCATAGCTAAACGCACAAGTACATATTTCTCCAGTTTTGAATATTCTAAATATTGTTTTTTACTTCTCCGCTTTCGTTTAAGAAAATATATAGCCAGGACAACATTTGTATTGAAAAATTTAATTACTTAGATAAAGACAAGTCTAAACTGAATTTAGAGATTCTTTTTGTCACCCAATAGCAATTATTTTTTCATTACTGAGCTAGAATGTTTAAAGAAACAAAAGTAATCAATATTGAATATGGAAAAGAATTCAATATGCAATAAGCAAAAATTTCTTCTCAGACACTTTCGAGCCATAAATTCAACGCAAAACATAAATTGAAATTATTCCCTTCATATCTTAAATTGTCAAAAGACTCAAATCAGAGATATGTAGCAGAGAAATTTTAAAAACATTTTTGCAGAGCACAAGATCTTCAAAATAGGAAAAAATTCTGCATGTATAAGTGCATATGAGGAATAGCAAAGGAAAATCAACAGAAATCTAAATAAAAGTTCCCAATACTGAAGAGATACATTTACATGTCAAGGACTGGCTTTACTTAAAACAATTTTGTATCCAATTTTATAGAAACCAGTTGCCACCCACTTGAATAGGCAAATTAGAATTAAGCAAAGTAGACTGTTCAATGTACTTCACTCGCTATTTTCCTTTAATATCCTTAGTTCTTATAACATCAAAGTGAAAGAAAAATTCTTTAAATAAAATTCCATAAATCAAACATGGTCGTTTAATTATGATTGGTTATCTTAGGGCAATATCTGAAATATATATATATGAATTTATAAAAATCAGATATTTACCTATTTAATTGGTATGCATAAAACTGGATTAGTAATGCTTAATCTATAATACAAGAAAGTCACTAATTTAGCTAAATATTAAATCCTAATTTCATTATTTAAAGTAATTAATAAAATGAGCGGCTTTTAATAGGAAAGTTAATGACAAATTCCATCAAATGATGTCGACTTCTCAAGTTATTTTAGTTGTATTAACACCCCGTTTAAAATCAATACTAAAGCTATTTGGGGACGGAAGTCGTAATTTTAAGCAGTAGTCAGATGACGAGGATGACATATCAGTTGATTAACACTTCTTTAAATTTCCACACCACACGCGACAGGATGTTTTCCCCCGGTGGATTTAGTTTGCACCAGGCTATCTTACAGGACAGTTCTTTGGGGAAACCGGGTCTCGAATCTCAAGCCCCCCCCCCCTCGGTTTTGAATTCGAGAACTTACTACCTGGCCATCTTACTGAATTTGAATTATTTCAATAAATATCATAAAAAAGCTGTTCGTGCCCCCCTTATACCTTTGAGTCAATTTTTTAATTAAAATACTATTGAATTAATTAATACATCCATGTAAATTAATTATACAATACCATTTTCTAAAGGGAACTGCTATCATGAAAAACTAGAGCTGTTTGATGCTCTCCACTGGCGATTTACTTTTAAGGTTCGTAAATCTGACAAATTAGAGGATTGATGATTTTTCCAGGTCAACTTCTATGCATCTTAGTCGTTCCATCTTGAATGTTCATCATAGCGCAATGCCTAGAAAATATGAGGAAAGGCATTAAAATTTAAATATTAATTATTAATATATGTTTCTATAAGCATTAAAATTAAAACTGATCAATCTATACTAACCCAAATTCAGGGATTTAGGTGAAAATAATTACTGACCACGTATTATTAAAGAAATTAAAACGAGCGTATTGGTTCAAACTTCATGCAGAAATTAGCTCTATTGACTTAAAATCACAAAGAATAAAATAATTATAAATTAAATACTTGAAATAAACCTACCCTAAAAGCTGATCACGGCTCAGAATTAATTTTTAAAATAATTGATATAAATACAAACGATTGTTTCATTTTATGTAAAATGTTTCTAAAGTGTTCGTAGAACAAAATACTTAAATATTTACAAATATAACTATTCAGCAACCAACCGAATCCTCAATTTCTTTGGCATGATATTTGGATTTTATTTTTCATAGAGGCAAAACTAAACAATTCTTAAAGTATTTTTTTTTTCAATATTTTAAGAAATTCTTCCGAAATTTCCCAGATTAGAATCTAAAATGATCCTATATTCTGAAAGAGTGAAACGTTGAAAGCATTTCAGTCACAGCCGTTGTGAAAAGCATTCACAGCTCCAAAATAGAACATTTGGGGAGAACTTGTAGCCCAAGGAAAGGAAAGTGAAAGATGTCCACTGATGCTCCTTATCAAGCATCCAGAAGAATATGGTACGTTTCCTTATGGTACGAAAGAATAGTAAGCGTCCTAAAATAGAATAAAACTCAATTAGGTTTTAATTCAATTTAATAACCACAGTTAATTCGGATATAAATAAAATTCGGATGAGAATAAACTTATATTATGAATTTTCGAAATAATTTCTTACTAATAAATACGATTTTCCGCTTTCTATCTATGTTCCAATAAAATATTTGTCGTTTCTGGATTTGATGCAACTCTAAAAATAAAAAAAATCATTACCTATTTATTTTCCATAGTTCTTCTTACAGAGATTACTTTCTTATGATCACGTTACAATTTTTTTAATGAAACCGAATTTTTTGTTGTACTTCCAACTTTCATTATAAAATATACATGGTCTGGTGTCCGACAGTGGATGGTTCAAGTCAGTAAGAATTCTAATTTTTTTTCATGATCTAATCTTGACAATGATTTTTTATGCATATTGAAGATTGTTTTATCTTACGTCCGTCTAATTTATGTTCTATGGTACAAAGTCGGGGGGAATATGCGTGCATTTTCGTTTGATGTATACCTCCCCTTTCTAGATCGTCAAACAAGACTCAAATTGATAGCAAGTAATATCAAAAATTGATAGCATGAGAATTCTAATACCTACAGGGAAAACGCCTACATGATGCCTTCATACGAACTGCGTTATTTATAAATCCTCTTTCTAAGCCACGATTTTTATAATCCAATTGAAAATTAGGAATTAATTAAGGTCAAATTTTTTCTCTCTAATAGACAATTTGCAAGAATATTAAATTTTCGAATAATTTTCAATGTACTAGCATCTAGAATAGGAGGACTAAGTATTTTTCATCTAAGAATAGTATATTTAAAAACTGATTATTCCAGTTCAAGTATTAACGAAAAATCTCGTGCATCCTTGTCGGAAATATATATATTTGAACACTTTTAACTGCTTGTTTTCACGAACAACTGTTAAGTTTTTTTCTCACTGATATCCGTAAGAATCAGAAAATTCGACGAAAAGGTATAACACTGAAACATGGTGCTTGAGCGAACTACTTAATTACGAACGAATTGATTCGTACTGATTAGTTGAATCTTATTCGGATGAGAAGAAAGTCACATTAATAGAGACTCTACTCTTCATAATTCAGTACAAATGTCAAACCTTCTTCATTTCAACGTCACGATCCATTCTCCTCAGTCAAGAATACATCCTTTCATTTCATTTCCCCAATATTAAAAAGATATTTAATTCAAAGATACCGTTAGGGTTCTACTTCTATCTTGATTGCTCACCTTGATTGATATGCTGAGGCCAAAGCTTTTCTTTTGTACTTTGGAAAAATATGAGCAGTTATGCAACGTTTTTTTTGGGGGGTGGGTAGAGGCGGGAAAACTAACCCAGTTTGTACATAAATATTAAATTGACTAAAGACTATTCGCATTCTGCTTAAGGTTGAACTTGACTTCTTTAATTCTCATCTAAGTACTGTAACAGTAAAAAAAATACAAAAAGTGTATCTTGAATTTCTATCTTTCAGGCATCCCCTAACTCGAATAAATGAACGAAAAATACATTAATTATTCTATTTGAGAATGCCGCAGTAGTAAACGAAACAATATGTAAAAATTATGATTTGACATAAAAATTTTCGAATTTTAAATGAAATACGTTAAGAAAACCTATCCGTTAGTGTTTGATGACAATTTTAAAACAGTTTCAATGAGACGGATGGAACTCGGTAAAGGTTTTTATCATTTCTAGTCCCTGTACAATATTGAAATAACTCCATTAACCGGTTGATTACCTACAATTTAATCTACTGGATTGAATTTGAAGACATCGTCAAGTGAGGGATGGAGGAAAACGAATTTCTGGAAGCAAATTTGCAAATAATTTTTCGATTAAACAAGATTGTATTCTATTCTTAAACTTATTGAATGGAATTAGGCCTGTATTATTTAGGATATTGCTTTGCAACAAAATTTTATTCATATCAGTCAAAGGATACGAGTAAAAACAATAACGACCCTCTACTATAAAAGTGGAACTAATCACAAAATGAGGCTTATGAACCTATACATGAAAGTAAATATGACTTCTTTTCGTTGATGTGATTAGATGTGCAAGATAAAAATCTTGCCTTAAAAAATATTAAAACTTCTTTTCTGAAAAAAAAATCGATAAAATTTTGTCATTTATGACGCGAGATTTTTTTTTTACAAATTGTATTAATTATAAGGTATGTTGAATTAAGTAATGTGCTGTAATTAGGTTTTCGTAGACAGCAATATTATTCCAAAACTTATAAAAACGTAAAGGGATATATATATGTGCGTTGTTTGAATATTTTTGAAGAGATATGTAATAATATATATTTCGTGATAATCGATCTCAACTGAAGATACTGAAGAACAAATTTTCGAGTAAAGGAAAGTACAATATGAACACCGAGTCTCCATTGCACACTCAGTAGTAATGAACCTAAAGTTTAAAGGATTAGTTTCATGATATCCATTAATGTATTCTAGTTGTTATTTGTCGGCTCGGGTAGCCGGAATTTTATAGGAAAATTCGAGAATTCCATTGAAATTTGTATTTTTGTTATGAAGGGATTTTGTAATGAGAAATATATAGCATCTATCAAATTGCTTAATATATGGATTTCATAAAGAGTTTATTTTAAGAGTAATGATATAAACTTCTCAAAAATGAAAATTTCAGATATAAATCGGATTTAAAAATTCGAATTACATTGAAATAAAGAAAAAAAAATCAATTGTTTTTCCTGGAGACTTATTTTCAATACAAATTATTAAGTATCCAATAATTCTTATGGGCATAAAACAAAACGGCTCACTACTTGATTTACACGCCATTATTAATCACAACATTGAAAAAACTAAATAATTGCCTTGTGAAGAAATCTTGCCACACATCACTATACACACATTTAACACTCCTCAAATACCTATCTCGCCACACAAACACATATCCCACTTGTTCGAGCCACCGCTCTCATTACACGTGCACAGATTTCCCACAACTTCGAACCTCCACTCATGCCACACACACATACACATTTCTAACAACCTCGAACCTTCACTCACG
>JAOUZG010016587.1:11293411-11323833 GCA_026289955.1 Argiope argentata | reverse complement strand
CCTCGAGCCTCCACTACATTCACACACATTTCTCACAACCTCGAGCCTCCACTACATTCACACACATTTCCCGGAACCTCAAACTCAACTCTCGCCACACACATTTCCCGGAACCTCAAACTCCATTCTCGCCACGCACATTTCCCGGAACCTCAAACTCCACTTTTGCCACACACATTTCCCGGAACCTCAAACTCCACACTCTCCACATTCATTTCCCGGAACCTCAAACTCCACTCTCGCCACACACATTTTCCGTAACCTCAAACTCCACTCTCGCCACACACATTTTCCGTAACCTCAAACTCCACTCTCGCCAGACTCCTTTCCCGGAACCTCAAACTCCACTCTCGCCACACACATTTCCCGTAACTTCTAACCTCCACTCTTGCTACACACATTTCCCGGAATCTCGAACCTCCACTCCCTCTACACTCACACACATTTCCCACAGTCTCGAACCTTCCCTCTCGCCACACATTTCTCACTACTCATGTCGAATGGCGTTGTTTCACAGCTCTTTCGAATCTATACATTATACATAGGTACGAATCAATTTCGTCTTACGCAGAATCCAAGAGTTTAAGCAATGTCCACTCTTCCAGCTAAAATCCACTAGATGCCTACTATTCCATCCGTCAATTTTAGAGTTTCAACCACACTGGTTCTATTCCCCATCACTTCCGTAACAATAAATTTCCATAATTTTAACTATTATTCTTTGATACTTTATTTAAATTTTTTTCTCCAGAATAAGAATTTCCTTATTTAATGACGATTTAAATAGCTAATATAAAGGACAAATTGATTAAAATGCTAAATAAAGCTCTCTTCAGCTTGAATTCAATATAAGAAATGACTATGTAACTTACTCAATTTTGTATATTCCATTCTAATTTCAGGCAATTAAGCTATGCGAACATCTCCATATAGGCATAATTGACGGAAATCTGTATATTTTTATATCCTGAAGAAAGCTTTTATCAATGCAAAATGAAATATTACACCCTCCCTTTTTTTATAACTGTAGGTCACCGATGAAAATACTAAAATTTTAAACTTTCTTGATGTAACAATTGAACGGATTTACTTATAGGAGGTTTCCGAAAATTCTGAAATTTACCCACTTTTTATATGCGATTCTTAGTCTTACAAAAGTTAACAAAAGTATTTAAAAAACTGCTATTTGAATAATTAAAATTTTAAAACTATTCAAATTGAATTATCTAATGATTTAGGCAAATTTAAACTGACAGTATCTAATTTAAAAAGTACTAACAAGTATTTCCAATAGGTGATATTGTAAACAATTGTTATCCAATATCACCTATTGGTTATCCAATATCACCACTTGTTGAGAATTAAATTAAATTCGTATAAAATCCTCATAGAAACCAGATTATTGCAAAGTTTTGGAATTTTTCCCATTGAAATTCGATTAAAATCCCATATTTATTAGAAATAATTTTGTAATAAAATTACTGCAATTATAAAGGAAGTCCCGAGTTGACCTTTACAATATAATCCCGACAATTGATTCCTCATAAATGTTAGCCAATATACCGAAATTCCTATTTACGTTTCAGTTCCCAACTGCCAAGCGAGTAACAGATTCGATGTTCATATTGCATATCCCTTTACAGGAATAAATTGTCTTTAATACCTTCAATTGCAATATATTTTCTCAAAATATATTTTATTACATAGTTCCAAAATTTTTCGCCTCAAAATGAAACGCCTCATTATTTCAGAGTTCCTTATTACTTGTTCAAAATTGTTAGCTTCTGACGAAAGTAGACAAAACTATGAAATACGAATTCTAAAATACAATTATCTTCCTGGAAACAAATATATATTTTTTATATTATAATTAACCATATTAACAAGGTTAATTATTCCCCGCTTTCTTGTACATATTCATTCTAGTATTCGATTAGTGTGTAATTTCTTTATTATGGAAGATAATTTACTATTTTTGTTTCTCGTTACTTTTGATCAATAGGCTGTCGCGGAGCAATAATTTTGCTGTCTATGCCAATTAAAGTTTAATTTAATGAGTATAGGATTTTGTTCAAATTTTTATTTAATTTAATCAGAAATTCGAGCGTAAAAATCATTACAACAGTAAGGTGACTACAATGAATATACGCATCAAATTTTTTTTATTACTTGTAACAATACTCATGTCAATAAAATAGCTAAATTCGGACCTTGTAGAAACCATTTTTAATAAATGAGTACAATGGAACAATCTAAAAGTGAATGGAACCTATCTATATAGATTTAAATTTATTTGGTACAATCATTAAAAGCGCTTTATATAAAGTGTACATCAGTGTTTCCTTGACTAACGACGAATAAATCATTCATTCATTGCAATGCTTATTTAAGCAATAATTTAAACAATTCTTCTAAAGTTTTGGATCAAACTCTATATGCTGATAAAATAAACTGACTTTAACTTGACATCAATCCTGAAGGCCAACATTTAAAAAACTGTTTGAATGTATTAGAACCGGTATTTGAAATAGAATGTTATTTTCAAAATTATGTGTATAAGCAGTTCCAAGAGCGGTGGATTTCAAAATTATTTTTTCTTCATTCGTATACTCCAATGCTTCAAAAGAAAGAGGTATGAAGAATGTTTTCTGGATTATTGTCGATACGATCAAGGCGCGTTAGAGTAGCTACACTTCCTTCTTCGCAAATAATTTTTAAAAAATTCTGGATGATTCTTATCCAATAACTAAAGATACTGAAATTACTACATGGCTTTATAAGGAGTAGTCATTTTTTTTCTTCTTTCAAACCCTGGAGCTGAAAGGGAAATTTTTTTAATCCTTTATGGTCAACAATTTTTTTTACCTAAGGAAAAAAAATCCTTTCCAAATATCAATCAAGGGAGACCATAGAAAGCACACCTACCAATTTTTTAAATTTTTTTGTCAAAATTGATAAAAATTAAGGTACGTGCCGAACTCGGTACATCGGGCATTCCCGTAACAGTTATATTTCACCAGAAGGTAGGCAACCCGTCACACAATTTTTAGATTTAAAAAAAAAACCTTATTAATTGCCTTTTTACAATAGTTAGTTTTACTAACAAAACATGAGAATATCATTGGTCAAATTTCAACTTTCATAATTTTTTTCAATGCACAATGTGTAAATCATCAATAACTTTATTGCAGCCAAATATCAGCCGGCAGCATAAAAAGTAATATGCAAGGAAAACAGATGTTTTCCCAAAAAGTAAACAGCTATAATGTATGTATCCATAATAATATGTCTAATGGCATTTGATTGCTTAGTGAAATAAATTTGGAGAGAGTTACACATAATAAACAAATACTTATTCTAAAATGGATTGACTAATTTCTGTCATCATTTCGAGTGGCCTTTCAGACTGGCAACCTTTTTATTCCCTTTCTGCCAACAAACTCAACAGGTTGAATTTCTGGCGTTATTTCATCTTCAGAAAAACTATCTCGAACACTTTCGGAGTCATCAGGTGACTCTGATTCCACATCTTCATCGCTTGTGCTTTCACCAGCATGAGGATTATCACTATCCTCTGGTGGTACAATTACATTCTGCAAAACATCCCTCCTCCTTTACCAACAAAAATTAACAGGATTCATTTTCTGAAATGCCAATAGGGTACAAATACTATGTCTAAAAATGCCAAGTATAAATGTTATAACTGGCAATTTAACTACTCTTTACTCTCAATTATATAAATACGACAACATCATGAAGTATATTTATAAAATATTAGAGATCAGGCTTCAGAGGCGATTTATTGACTAACATTGCTGTATTACTGTAACAGCCCAGATAGACGAATTCGTCACACATTTATCCTTCCTTCAATTTCAAATAATCCGAGACATTAACTTGTCACGATTACATATTACCTTAAGGAAAACCATAATGAATACAAAATAAATTTTAGAAACACATAAACTTACCTATGAACACAGCAAGTAGACTATCTTCAACGTGGTTTGCTTCGACTTAATCCGATCGACGTCTGAGTTCTACCTTTCCCCGCTTGGTGGCAACACTTACTGCTGCCGGCAGATATGAATGTGCTGAAAACGTCACAATGGGCTATTGTGGAATAACTCACTTTGCTACTGATGCAAAATGATTCTGGAGGTATGTGCCGAATTCGGCACACCTGACGGTAAAGGGTTAAGCATACCCAAGATTTATAGTTAGAATTTATTCGTATTCGGTTTCTTTTTAATATAAAAAATGTTACAAATTACGCAGCATAGACAAGCCTACTTCAAATAGCTGTTGAGAGTTAATTTTTTTTTGAAATCATGTATTGAATTTTAATGCAAACAAAAGGGAAAAAATCCACTATTAATCCATTCAATCCTAATAATTGATGGAAACGAAGCTTAAAATTTCCAAAGCCGTCTAAAATGGAAGCAGAAGGAGACCATATAAAGAATGGTAATATGTGCATTGTATATAGTGTTGGAATTCAAGAGCCCTGGCAATAGTTTTGCTTGTCTACATTTGAGAAAATCTGCACTAAAATATAAATCAATACTTTTACAATAAGCATTTCCCTTTGCAGAGTTATGGGCTTCTTAAATGCAATTTAACTCCAAGAATATCCATTTTTCTTTTTCTAACTTAATTGCATTCTATTCTAAAAGTTTCTTTTACTCAAGCAAGAAAATGCAAAATACTATATAAGTCAGTTTTTCTTAATATTGTATTACGTATTTTTAAGCTGGATGAACGAAAACTTCATTAAAAATAATTGTCATTTGTCAGAAAACGTTTCATCCATTTTCCTTTGGTGTTCCTACGTGATATAATTTCAAATGTAGTATATTTTTCTACTCTGAAATATTTCTAAATTCCCAACTTTATGCATATTTGCTCTAAATGCAATATTATGGCATAAAAACTAATGGATATTTTAATTATTTCCTAAAATTTGAAGTACATGGTTTCCGAATTTTATTTTCGTAAAATGAGGGATTATATTGATAATTTTTGGTAAAAAAAAAGCTGAAATACAAAGACTTCAATTTTTTTCATTCATTATAAAATTAGAAAAAACTCGAAATTTTCTTAGTGATTTATAAAGTAGGTCGCATGGAACAAGAACACTGAAACTCACTTATCCTTTTTTCATCCGAAAAGTGTAAACTGGTTACTTCAGCTAACGTTCTTGCAATAAACATTTCAAATATTCGGTACAGAAAAAAAATTTCCGAGGGAAGAGTTGATAACCAGACTATTTAGAGGAATCCAAGAAACAAAAAGTACTTGAGATTCTCCTAAACATACTACTGAATATGATCGATTCACTCAAGCAATTGCAAAATGATATTTGATTAAACACGCTTTACTTTTCGCTAAGCAAAGGGATAGAAATGAGAAGTCCATCGTCCTCTTCTTCCAAAGATTGTACAACATCATTCTCTCAATGAGCGTAGATATTAAAAATATTCATGAATTAAATATTTTGAATCGTACGGAGAATTGCATGTCAATTTACACAAAGGTGATGAACTATTTCAGTAGATACGCAATAGATATAAATAGAAGATATTTCATAACTTTTATCGATAATCTTATTGTTGAATCTGGGTTCAATTGAGTTAGAGAAGCCTCTCGTTTAAATGCAATATGATATCTGTTTGGATACAATTTAGGATCAAATCAGATGACGAAAATATGCCGTCAGGCATTCATTTTTCTGAATTTCATTTCGAAAATATTGTTTGCTGTTTCATCATTACAGGTTTAAAATCCCTGAATTTAGCTTAGACGGAGTATATTTACTGAAATCACATTTAATTTTCTTTACCTGTGATAAAACCTTCTCCTAAAAAGTCATATGTCATCGGATTTAGAAGCTGATAACTTGTTATAATAGTCCCCATAAAACTTTAAAAGCCAATAAAAATGTCCCCGAGTCTCTCACTCATTCAGAAAATTCAATGATAACTTTAAATATTACGTACGATATTTTTAAGGGGAATAAAAATGTTTTGCCTTCTAATTCAATATTATGCACTGATGAGCCAGAAAAACCTGTATAGCAGGTCGTATGCAAATAATGAAAGTGTTCACTCAATCAGCGTAACGCGATGCCATCGAAAATGCATATATAAGTCAAAAGGTGGCTAAGGAGACTATTACATCGATTCTTGCTCTTACAACGGCAGGTTATCAAGATTTGTGTGATTTTCAGCGGAAACTAATCGTGGGAACACGAGAGGTGAGAGCCGTCTATGGAATATCTTCACAAATTGGATTTATGTCAAACCATGTAGCAGAAGTTCTGCGTGCTCGTGGGTCTCTACACGATATTAAGTTGCTGTGCCAGTTTTTCTGGCACTTCAAAGTATTCAGTATTTTAATGCTAGATGGATCAATCCATTAGTTTGAATAAAAGGCATCTTGGGCTATGAATGAGTTTGGCCCTTTTGTTTTAGTTATTAAAATTTTTTATTTCACTTTTTGTGAATTTTGGGGCCACGTCGGTCATGTCTTAAAATTACAACTTCAATAACATAATTCATTTTTCAAAATTCAAAACCCAATAGTACCTTTAACACAACCTTGAACTTGGTTAGATCGCATATCATGGTGGTAGTATATTGTTGTAGGTTAAACGCCCCCCCACTCCCGCTGTTGTAGCGTGGAAAGGACATGCCAGCTCGGATGTCCTTCTCGTCCTTTGACCGAGGTTCAAAATTACTGGGTCTGTCCCAAAACAGCTCTAATGTCGCTTTAAAACGGAACTTTAACATAATTGAACTGAAGTTGGTAATCCTCTCGTGAAGAAATATTCTTTATGTGGATTAGACATTTGGAAAGATGGTGGCGGTTCAAGTCATATTATTGTTGTCTAACCATATTTGAGTATACAAGATGTATCTTGTTTCTAAACGGGATATTAATATAATTAAAATAAAAAAATGATGAATTCTATCTTCATTAACCATAATCTTCGCCAAGTTTTATTGGCCATTTATATTAACAGAATGTTATCAGAAAGAAAAGAAAGTAAGCAAAGTTTTCAATCAATTTTATGTTAGATATTCTTAAGTCTCCCAGGTTTATTTTTCATCTAATAAAAGGAATTTACAATGAGTATCATAAATATTCTAATCTCCTTCGAATATCGTAACATGAATGATATTACAGATAATATTTTTGTAAACAATCAAATATGATACTGAATATTTAAGATCTGTAACTAGGGAATATTAAAATCAACTTTCCATTTATGATTAACATATTCATACAATAGCACGCAGGGATTATAAAATTCAGGTAAATACTTTCTTTCACTTTACTAGAAAAATAATATACTTGAATAGCCAATTCACGATAGCGGATATCAGTCGTGAGAATAATCTTAATGGAAAAATTTAAAAACATAAAATTAGACACGTTTAAGATTTATCTGCTATGATAATCATTCTCATTCCAGTTTTTAAATTCCGAGGTAAAATCATTTAAAATTCTAAATGAATTTTCGTTCATAACAATAGCTATTTCAATAGCTAGTGAACTGATGAAATGATGATTCATAAATGTAAAAATATATCGTTTATTTTTACTAAAATATCCCCAAGTAATGGGCCACTTAGCCTGGCAAATTCTTGGATTCGATACCTCAGAGTTTGATGTTCGAAACCCGATTCCACCGAAGTACCATCGTCTAAGCGAGTCAGATCCTCGCTATATCCCCTCGGTACCAAACCGTCCAAAAACAGGTGTAGTGAAGACGTTTGGAGAGGTGGTGACAGCTCAGATGTCGTCCCCATCATCTGACCGTGGTTCAAAATTGCAAGGCCCATTCAAAAATAACGCTATTTGTGCTTCATAAAATGAAAACGTTAGTATAACTAACTAAACTGGTCATCCCAGGAAACTGCTTAGCTCGTAGCTGATCCTATTCCTTCATATTTCGAAGCATTTGAATATCACTATAAGCTTTTTCTCTGTTTGAAATGCAAGGTTTTTGGAAACCATGCTATTTAAATTTTCTTCAGTAGATGTGGCCCTTCTTGTAGATCAACAGATAATAAATGTATGCATAATCCTTCATAAAATTGGAGTTTTCTTCTCACAAATTGCTTGCTTAGTTATATCTCAATTAGCAAACAATCTTTAGTGCCTTCTAGATGAGCATTCGCTATACTGGAAAGTATGATCACATGCTAGAGAAAAAGAAGCTAGATTATCTGCATGTATTTCCAAGTAAAAGAAGAATCATGATGACTAAAGTCTGAGTATACGTCATCTCCTAAAATAAAGTTTTCATTATTTCTGCATTATAGCATATAGACAATAAATAAAAGAAATGAAGTTAATTTAAAGAATGGATCGAAAATACAGAAATATGTGTATAAGGTTGAAAAAATGAAGGTTGCCATATAGATACCGGACGATCGAATTTGGTATGACAAATTTATTTTTTACTGACAATTAATATTCTAAACTTGACATTTTTCTACTAGAAGAACAATTTACTTTCTGTTTAATTATGGAATCTTCATTATGCCTTGTCTAGAAATGTAATGATTTTCTTAATAAAATTCCTTTTATGTTTTACTTTTATATTACTCCAAAAGAAGACTTAATGTCTTAAAAATAGGTTATATCAAAGGGCACACATTTCAGTTTTAAAATACTATTTTTTAGGATGTTTATAAGAAATTTCTTAGCTAAAAAAGGGATTGAAAGCAAACGAAGCCTTTAATAGTAGGTTTTTACATTTCGTGAAGAATCGATAATTTTACTCTTAATGCGGGATGTATAAATTTTCTATGACCAATTTTTGCTATTTATTAATATCCTAAACTCACCATTTATATAATTAAGAACAAAAATTTGCTTTATTTATACATTTAAAAATAAATAGAAATCTAGATTTTTTTACCAAAAAACTTCAGGGCTATTTTGTGATACTTAAATGCTTTTCGATTTGGCTAAAACGCTTTTGGTAAACGCGTATCCATAATGACAATATATAACCGAATTCCTTGTGAAATTTCAAAAAAAAATCTGAGGAAATACTCTGTTTTAAGTATAGTTTGTTTGTAAGGTATTTCCCTTTTTTTAAAGATTATTTAATTTTTTATATACAATTCGCAATACTTTTTATAATAGCATTTATAAATCTAAAAAACAGCAAAGTGAACTATTTACCGAGTTGCAAATAATTTTCTAACTTTTAAAACATCGGAAGTTGAAATAGATTGGATTATACCAAATTATATATATTTTGATAGTCTTTAAAAAAGCTGAGCACAGAACCATTAGGAAATGCAGATCAGCTATTAATTCCTTATTCGAAACAATGATTCTTATTTTCTACATTCGACTGTAAATTTAACAAACCTAATGAAAGTAAAAGAAATAATTTTGAATTACCTTCTAAGTATTCCATGAATATTCAGGTTCTGTTGTGATAAAATCAAAGATTTTAAGCATTTAATATTTAAATATTGTTAGAGCTTCATAAATGACTTCTCGATAGTATATCTTTATTTCGATACTATATGAAGGAAACGGTAGGTAAGAAGAAATAAAAATTATCGAATGATTTAATTTTACTTTCGTTTGAGATAAATGGAAAAACAAGTTTTTCGATAATTACATTCAATTAAAGTGAAAGAAAGTTGCGTCTAGAAGAATTCCATTGGATATTTCTATTCAGATTGAATCTTCTGCATCTAAAACAGATCCAGAATTTCTATGGGGATTCAAACAATCCTTTAAGAGTCTTTTCTTAACTGCATTTCGTCCATCTAATTTAAGGCACTGCATACGGCTGTTTGACATTAGAAGGCAGTACAACTCTCATCAAATGTAGTCCGTTTTCGAATTGTCCATCTTAATTGTATTAAATTCAATGTTAGCTATTCCACTGGGCTTTTGTTCTTGGAGTAGAATTCTGGTGAAATGTTAATAGAAGGCCTCTTGAGAATCCTTTGCGTTGCTAATGTTACGTTATTATAATTTAATTTGTCTGCTCGTAGAAACAGTTGTGCTACAATGTATGCTCTAAACGGTACAGATGCGCAGCGATGAAAAACCAGTTCTAAGTAAATACCAGTTTTTTTTATAATACTTAAGCACTTAGACAAATTAAACATTGAAGAATGTATTGATGGTGGAAAAATATCTTAAATGTAAGAATGATTAGAATTATCAACTGACCGGAATGTTTACTTCTGTTGTAATAACTAGCCGATATGACAACACTAATGAAATAAAAAATGATTAATGAAACAACTTATCCAATTTGGAAAGAATTCTCTCTAAATAGTATTAAAATTCATTTTAATTATCATTTAGTATCACAACTTAATGTTGTATAAAACATATTGCAAATGTATAGATTGTACTTACAAAATGTATGGAATGAAATTTATTTATATATTAAACAAATATAACGTTTAAATATAAATCTTTCTTCAGAGTTTTAAGGAAGCAAATTTTATCATAGGTGTAAGAAAGATGACGAAGCAAATCTGATTCTACTTATATATTTACATCTTTAAGCTTAGATCCTCCTATTTCTGATTTAGATACTATGAGACAATACAGTCAATGAGTCTGTACGGTCTCTAGATCTGAGCCCGATAGATTCTCATAAATGGTTAATTTATGGTCAAGGATAACCACATGCTAACACTATTGGATTATTGGATGATGAGAATGTGGAATGAATGATGCCTTCTCTTTCTTTTTGAAATTCTCCCTCTTCTAATAATTCTCACTTTACAGGGTGTGACTTTGATATCAGATTGTTTCTTGGTGACAATATTTTGCTTCCCAGTTGCACCACGAAATTCAACGATATTTGGATGTATGGGTCAATGTTGAGAATAGCGAGGGATATTGAATACTTTATAAATAATATTGTTCAATCTGTAACAATGTTAGAAAAGTTATGAGATGTTTAAATGATTTGATAATGTAAAATCTTAGAACAAAAATGATAGTTTTAATTAACTAATTAAATTTAAGACTTTATTCCAAGAAAATGAATGTATTAGATAATTGTCTTATTGCATTCGGCTGGGGACTCTTAGTGAAATGAAATTGGCACTGAAATCTTCTTGTTGCTCTAATACACTTCTCAATCAGTGACATCAGTCTTTTTCACCAACGAATAAGTAATTATTGGTATTTCCCTATAGAATCTGCAGTTTTGCTCTCAAATATCCATCCAGTTACAAAACACTTATTTTAAAGCAGAAACACTAACACCTTCTAAACTTGCATATTTTGGTAACTCGAATAAGGGAAAAATAATAAAAAATAACTGTAGCGTCTTCTATCGATAACATTGAGAATTAAAACCAAAAACTATAGGTGGAAAAACGTATGCCTTGTCATAGGAATTTGCTGAAACCGTTTTAACCGTTTTCCTGTTATGCATTTTTGAAAATCGTCAATCTAGGACGCTTTTCGTCAATAGTCATTAGAATGCCATAACATCTCGACTGTTCGATTCAGTTAAAATATTAGACTCATACCTAAGATCTAAATTTCATAACCATTATTCACTAATGCCTTACTTCAGTGAGCGACAGTCGGCTTTAAAACTTGCTGTCTTACAAAAAGGTCCACAATTTTATGCGAAATGAGGAGAAAAAGCTTCATTGGACAGTAAACGAGAAAATATTAGAGAGACTACTCCTACTGGTTGATTTATTGCATCGCCTTCATGAAAAGGGTAAGTTGGATCATTCTTACAATATTCTTTAACAACGGAATATCTTCTGGAATCTCAAAAACTACAGTGATTTTCTTTGGAATGCGCCATTTTTCAAATTCAAGAAATGGTTTTTGAAATGATCAAATTTTGAAAAAAGTCGCTTTCTCTTAGTATTTCACGGATGTACAAACTAAAAAAAATCTATTTCCAAAACTAAGAAATGGAATTCTAACATCGCGTTTGATCCAAGAAATTTAAAGAAATCCTTTCATTGATGAATAAATTTACATTATTTCCCTTCAAAATAATCCCTTATATTAGATTTAAGATTCATTAATTTTGCTGTCAGCTGATTGTATGATAATTGAAAAAGTAGAAATGCCTATTAAAGCTAAGTTATTTTCGGAACATTTTAAATATCTCTAAAAAATATTCATTAATTTAAATTAAAAGCTATTATAAATTATCATTCCGCTCAAATAAAATTTTTAATTGGATAAAACTAGAAACAAAACAAGATTGAGAAAGATTTTAAATGAACTAAAAGCAATATAGCCATTAAATTTAATGATGACAGCTTAAATCTTATTTTAATCACTAACTCATTGTTCCGAAAAACAATTTTTCCAGTCATTTTGCGTTATCCGAAAAATTATTTTTTTTGCAATCATATTTTTTAATGCTTAACTTCTTTTTTGTCCGATGAAAAAGAAGATTTTATTACTTAGGGATTTGATTTCACTTACTCTATTTTTCGTTAATAACATTTGCATCAAAAAAGATAAAAGAAAACTTCCTTTCCTAAGCAAACAGAAGATAATACAACTTCACATTATTCCTAAGCACCTGAAGCAAATTCCAGAAAATCTTAAAGCAAAAATCCTTTAATTAAGCTTTAGGAGCCGTTTTTATCTTTCATTTTAAGACGTAATAATTCCTAAATGTGTGCATTTATTAATTCAAGTTAAGAAGCAATTAGGCCCTATATTTCGAAAGTTCTATAACAAAGCAAATAGTATTTAAAGATATGCGATATTTAAAAAGAGAGGTACCTTAATCTTTTAATTGTGTCTTTGTTTTGACAAGGAGTTTATTTACTTTTATAGAAATGATAAGTTGGAGTGTAATCAACTGAAAGGCATTTAATTAAATATCTTAGAGTCCCATTAAGAAGCGGGAAACCCTGACTTCAAATACCATTTTGAGTTAATACTTTTGTCAAACAGAAAGTCCAAGTACCAATTAATATATTAGAGAAAGGGAGCATCGCTGTAATGAATTATCTAACTTTAAAAAATTTCTAATAATGTGAAAAAGGATATGGAAAATATTTAGATAAAAATAAAGATAAGAAGAAAAATTACCCCTAGCTTTTCTCTGGGCGCACGCATTGTCTCAGAAATTATTCTGGTAATTATGTTACGCATCTATCTGGCAATACAAGTAATGAATTCCATAGTTGAAATAATAACAGCAAACCTAACACGACTGTTTATTCTATAAAACACATTTCAAAGGCAGATAAAAATGCTCTTTCATGTTTTTTGCGGAAAAAAAACTCCGACTTAGATCGAGGATATGAGTGCGAGTAAAAGTCATTATACTTGCCATTATTTATTTATTTTACCATTTTGTAGCACATACAAGAACATTATCAGGTTTTTGCAGACTTTGCGGGCGCTAGAGAAATTTTACTCATATTTTAAATTTACAGAGAACGATACGGGATGTGGAAGCTTTCCAGTGGAAAACTGCTTTTTTGAATAGGATATATCTCTCTTTCTGAAAAGATTTTTTCCCCTAATCTTCGAAAACGGAAAAAACGAACTTCTATTTCGTGGGCAGTAACTAAGTGATAAAAGCGTATTCGTATTAATTATTTATATCTAAACATAGAGCGTATACCTCAATGATAACAAAATGACCATAAAAAAAGTATCCTTTTATTTCACAGAAGCTTCGAATTTGTTATCAGCTTCGTTTTGCTGCAAAAGAAAAGGTTTTAAATACAAATAAAAGAAATGAAAGATATGGTTAATATTTTTTTAAATAGAGATAATTTATTAATTTTAATGATATTCACGCATTTGCTTTTTTTCTTTGATTTTTGAGACAAATGCAGAACCTTTCACTTCATTAAAATCATTTATTATAAACGAACTGATAAATTGGTGCTGCCAAAAATTAAAAATGGATTAAGATTGATATTTCAGCAATTACAACTAATATAAATGGAGTAAATTTCTGTAAACAGGCTTTTTATTACTATAAAAGTAGTCTTATTTAGTAATAAGTTCTTTAATATATTTCTTATATCTTTCATGGTATTATTACGATTATTACCGCAATGGGAGAAAAATGACAGAAATTTATAAACAGAGCAGAAAATAAAATTTGTCATCTTTTCTTATGTTGTGTGTTATGACACTTTCCATGGACAAGCTCTCTGATGTAGTCAGCGATTTTAGCCTAATTAGCGTCTCCAATTTTGTAGTAGCGCCGACTAGGGCCAAGAGTACGACTTTTGCTACTCACTCATCACATTCGCTTTTTACAGGTCGTCACATTCACACACCTTCTAGCTAGAATACAGAAGAACAACCATGTCCGAACGCAGGACGCCCAGATCATAAGAAAGACACGCTACCCCTAAGCCAGGATGCTGACATCTTTTCTTATTCAAATTATAATTGAGAAGTTGATTCAAAGATATAAAAAAATAATGTATTCACATTTAAAGTTTTTTATATTCTGATCTTTCAATAATATATTAGCTTTAATACAAATATGCTAATGAAAAATAAGACCAATCCAATTGATTCATAAAACTAAAAGGTATTGATTTATTCAATCAAAAAATACTCCAGTTTGATCGAGAACAAACTTGAAAAGGATAATGTTTGCGAATCCGTAATCAAAGGTTCAAATTTAATTTTTATTAAACTTTTAAGAGTTCATTTATTTCAAATGGTTCTTCCGATTGCATTTTCGATTCGAATTTCCCTTTCACGAAGTCAACAAGGATTTCAGTTTCAAATTAAATATGGTATTGCCTTATTATTTACCCGTATCTAGGAATAAACATTTAAACTTTCGACAGTTACTTCGAAATTTTGATAGAGTTTCTAGAAGATTGTTTCAATAAATTCTAATAAATATAAAATATTTCTCTTAAGGATTATTCCAATATTTTGATGCCCGAGTATTGATAATGGCAATTAAATAAGATTGCTTTTCTTACGATTAGTCTTTCTTACGATTTGCTCTCTTCTCATTTATCACTCATTCAGAAAAATCTATTTCGAAAAACAAATTTATTAATGTTAGAGTATATTTTGAAAAGCTTAAATAAAATATGAAGTTTTTTTAATGCAAAACCATTAAATTGCTTTTAATTTATTTCGGAAATTTAAAATGTTTTTATACAAGAATTCTATAAAGGGACGTATAGAAATCCCGATTCATTCAAAGCAACGTATTTCTGCTTTTGAACTTGAAATTATTTCGTGAATACGTGTTCATTAAATGTTTTTGCTTTCAATAGAAATTTTTCCGTATTTCCGTTTTTTTAAAAATTTAAACACGTTAATCGTCACGAGTAGCAAATTGCACTCACATTCTTTTGGTTTTATTAATTGTACATGTTTCACGTGAAATCTTTTGCTTCTGTAGAAAGGCAAAAGATTTCTTCGACATATCTCAACGATGGTTCATACTGACTATATAAATGGTAAATACTTACTTGGTGAAGTGTGACTTATCGAGTTAAATAAGCTGTTTGCCTTTATCTTTATGTCACCTGTTTTTCTTTCTTAGGCTTATTGTTATCTGATAAATTGTTTGAAAAAGAATCGTTGAATTCACCAAGTACTCATCTTTAGAATCGATCATCTTCAGAGGATAGTATATCTTTCAGTCATTCATCGCTGTAAAGTTGTTTTCATCGTCTTAACTACCCATATTTCCTTAAAAATAGGTGTTGTTGCTACTTATGGCACTTGGCATGGACAAGCCTCCCGTTGTTACATCAGCAGATTTTAAGCCGATGCATACGTGTCTCTTATTTCAAGTAGCGCCAACTAGGGCCAAGAGTACGACTTTAGCTACACACTCATCACATTCGCTTGCACAGCCCCCTTTTACAGGGGGGGACGCATCACAAATTTCACAGACAGCACACAGAAGAACAACCATGCGCGAACCGGGACTCCCAGAACACCAGGAAGACGCGTTACCTTTGTGCCAGAAAGCCGGCTTAAAAACATGTAAAATTATTTATTAAATTAAAATCTGTGGCTTGAACAATTTCAGACTATATGACTTATTTAGGGTCAAGACAAGTCAAATAAATAAATAAATCGAAAGGATATTCTCAAAGAATTTTTAAAGAATTTTTCAGGGTCAAGACAAGTTAAATCTATAAATAAATCTAAAGAATATTCCCAAATATTTTAATAATTCATCCCAATTTTCATATGCAGTGCAATAATCCTTAACTAACTGGTTAAAGATAAGTTTACCCATGCAGGTATTAAAACATTTTTTAAACGTTTTCAACTTATTTTTAATAAAATAAAAAATACTTACTTATTAAATCTTCTCTTTTTTGCAATTTTCTGAATTTCCTAGCTTTACAGTATCATACATTCAGCAAAAGTTGAAATATATAGGAAAATCTCAGCATATATTTGTGCAATGAAATTTACAAAATAAGATAATCTCCTTTTTCCATTGAAATCAATATTTGCTTCCTCGATACAGGTACCAGGGTAATTTTAAGATGAACTGCAGGGAAAAATGACTTTATTTTACAAAATATTTTGAGACGCATCATTATGCTTTCCATGAGATTTTAACGTTATGTGAATCGTATCGCTAATTTGTAATAATAATTTTTTAATAATGAATAATCATTCAAAAATTCTTGAAAATATTGGAAATACATGCATGGGAGCGTAAAGGAAGGTTCTTGAAAAAGAACTATTTGCCTGAAAGAATCTCTTACAATTTCATGTTTCATTATCTCTAAATGTAAGCGGAAAAAAAGAAAGAAAACAAGATTTTAAGATTCTTTTTACTGGAGTTGCTGTGAGAGCAGATTAAAGGCGTATTATTCATTTATTTTCTTAAGGCTATGCTCAAAAAAAGAACCAGATGCCGCCATTTTCAAGCAGTTCGAAATTTGTTCCTTGCATGATCCATCATTTTCTGAGTTGCGCTCTTGTTTTACTTCAGAGAGGTTCCTGCAAGCGACGACTTCCTAGATTCTGGAGCATTTGCTTCTTTCAGTTTTTGGTTGCTAAGATATCTAACATTTTTTCTTCCTTGCATCCTATTTTTATTGTACTAAAAAAAGAAAACTGATGTGGTAGTATTTAATAATTACATGATAAAAAAGAAGCTATTGAGTTTTTTGTATATATAATGTTAATTGGAAATGATCAGGAGAAAATTCAACTGATGCTATCTTTGCAGTTAGATCAGGAATCTCATCTCGATTCTCTTATGATATATTGGGTAATCAGGACCTTGAACCTAAGTTGCGTGTTCTCAGCACCAACATAGATAAAAAACATCGTGATATTTTTCTAGTCTTTTATCCATTTGAAACGATAATTCTCTCCAAACAGATCCAACCTACATTTTTTTGACATATGCGATTTTTACATGATACAGTAGATCAATGTTAGACGGTTAATGTTACTGTAATTAGAGCCTGGATGATAATAAATACTACAAAACTAAACAGTTAAAATGTTTATATGGTTACATTTAAGTAATTAGAAGAATCATTTATTTTAAAAACAGAAATTTTAATTTATAACACACACTCGTATTATTATTATTATTATTATTTTAATATTATATTATATATACATAAATTTTGAACCCGACAGTACAATCTTTTGTCGACATAGTTAATCTTTATTATATAAGCGTGGGAAACTGATATCAAATATCGATCAGCATGAATTATTATTGTGAAATTCGTGCTCAATATTAATAGTTACTTCATAAACTTTGTAACAGATCTATATTGGTTATTATACATTAATTCAAAACTTTTAATCAGAAACCGGAATTTTAATCTGTGTTATTGATTTCACAGTGGTAAGTAAATCTTATTTTAGTTTTGTAAATTCGAAACATTTTTATGCGGAATGTACAATTTCTTCTAACGATTTAACTTATTAAGGCCTTTCTATCTGTCCCTTCAGAAAAAATTAAAACGAAATTTTGCATTTCATAATGATGAATAAACGATCCATTTTACAAATGGATGCTAAATATTGGAAATTAAGCATGATAATTATGAATACTCGATGGTATAAAGAACTTGTAGGAAAGAATTTGAATACATAATTAACACATCCTGAAAAAAAATTAAAAAAAGAATGTATTACCCTTTGAATTTGTTGGGTTTGCTTTGAACCTAAGTTTCTGGACGCAATGTTTGAAGTTCAATTAATGTGTTATCCTATACCGTAAATATTGGAATCTTTAAAATTTTAATATACGCCAAAAATGAAAAAATATTATTATTTTATTATGTTAAGGATTTCATTCTTAGATTAATGTCTTTGCAATGTCTTAGAATTTTTTTTCTTCTCAAAGTCTAATCTAATTTCTTTAGCTTGTCTCCTAAATTCTTTTATGTATATTAATAGTTTTATAGAAAGTTGAAAGGCAATAATACCAGAGATTGTATTACAAATTAGGGAGAAAAATTTCTACAAACCTTTAACTTTTTTTCTTTATTATGTCAGAACATGAGGTTTTGGGGATGAGGTTTTTAGCGTCAAAATCCGTAGGCGAAAAATCAAAATTTTATTATCTACACGAGCATCTAAAAAATCAGTTTTTAATAACGCGTTGCCATTGCATTTACAAAAACTCTGATTAAAAAATAAGTTAATTGTTGCAGCAAATAAAACTTGGGAAAATGTAATTTTGAACACGTGATGATATGATATGAAATCAATAGGAAATGCGGTATTTTTTTAAATAATAAATGAAAGACAAAGTTTTTTAGGTCGTTTGCAATACTAAAGTTACTGATTCGATGAAACAATTAAAATGAATAAAAATATAATTTAACTTGCCTGAGCACGCGGTGCTTGGCCGTTCAAGAAATTATGTTCTGACATGATACATTGAAATACGCATTGAAAATTTCAGTTTAATCTTTTTTTATAATCTACTCCGTAGATAATTAGTTGAACAAGACGCTTGTTTCTTGAACGGGACTCCAAATTGGATTACTCTGAAATATGAACGATACCAATTGCTGTTGCAGGGTATTACATTTATATGAATTTATCCTACATTTTTATGCTGTAAAGGACAATATTGTACTTAAAATATTTATAAATTAAATTCTGTTTTAATGCTTACAGCCATTTATATGAGACATCTCTAATAAGAAATTATTAATGGCGCTATGTATGCTTATTTATATCTCACAAAACCAACTAACTAAGAAGATTAATAAAATAACTAGGAAGAATACTTTTTCTTCGAGCTTATTTAAAAAAATCTTGAGAAATTCATTTTATTACTGTCATTTAACATGATTCATTAACCAAAACTGACAGCTCTTATGCAGGATTTCAAATAACTATGTGTAATCAAATTAATCTGACAGAGTTTGAGGATCATTTTGGAAATAAGGAAGACAAGCTGCTCTTGCAAAGACTCTTTTCTAAGTTTTCGACCTTAAAGTTCTTAGCCGATTAATTCAATCGGAAAATATCACCTGAAGCGATCCTGCGTAGGGTCACCGTAGCGCGAAGTTTGGCTCACCTTTGACTTTTCCTCCGTAACCGTAATCTTAATCAAAGCTCACACTGCAAAGAGGAATACTTCATGTAATGGAAAACAGGCTTTTGCAAGCAAGAATTAATTCTCCGACGCTGAAATGTTTTTACTGGCAAGCCGCCAAAGATCTGTGCCACCTTACATTAAACTTACGCAAAGCGAATGTGGCTGAGGGGAAAAAAATAACAAATAAAGATTCGTAGAAAATGGCAACGGCGTGCACCTTTTGAATTGTTTATACTGTACATAAAAATAACTTGCCTTTAAATTGCTTTTGATAGAATGATTTATTACTTTCTAAGAGAAAACCGGCTTCGAAAGCGATGGCCAGAAATAAATCGTCTGTCCCATTTACGTATTCGGCCCCCTTGCGTTGGAGGGAGTGAGATGCAAATGAAGTTTAATGCCATTGTATTAAGACGTTACCATCTTCATAGATCATTCAGGCAAATATTCAAAGAGGGGAAATACATGCGTCGTTTCAATCTTTATATTTGTGGCAGGCACACGCACACAAAGAAACTGACCGATTATTAAATGGTTTCCAGCCTTTTCCCTTTTAGGGACGAAATCGTAAATGTCTTCGAATTAGCGAGCGTAAAAGAACGGGGAGTTTTATTTTTTGGGTATTTCTAGTAATGTGGAAAGACCCATTAAATAAGGAAACTCTGCAAAACTGTTATATTCTTTAACACTAGAATAGAGATTTATTTATTCCCTTTCTCTTGATTGAATCGAGTCAACTTTTTCTTTATTGAATAAATCCAACAAAATACATTGATTTGGATTGCTTTTATCTCATAATGATAGATAATTAGTTTTTAGGCAAATAGCTGAGAACTGTTAAAAATGATTATACATAAATTAAAATCTATAGCTTACTTATATTCAAAGAACAATTTTGGTTTTGGAAAACTACAACTGTGTGAAAATGGGACGATTGCAAATTCTGATGCTAATAATCATATTATGCCGTTTCCAATAGTAACTACTTTATAAATAATTGTTATTCTAAATTATGTTCATTACTTGATTAATTAAAAGCATTATTTCGTAGAATGATAATTTAATTACATATTGAATATATAACGAAAAAGAAACACATATCTGGGAAAAGAAATACTAATCTGATGTATTTTAAAAAGCACTCTTGCATTATATTGAATGCCTTCTATGAATCAGTAATCAGATAAAAATGAATTTTTTATTTCAGTTTATTATAAGCGTGACTTACACTAATTACATTTCTTTACATGCATACCAGTGAATTACCAGGAAATCAAATCATCCCACTTATTGAAATATTTATTTATGAGCATTTCAGACGGAAAGCAACTTAGCAACGGCAATTACAAAGATTAATTTACGAGTTTAACATCTTGTCAAAAATCTATCAAAGAATTGCCGTTGTTAAGATTATCTTAAATAATCGGGTTGTTCGTACTTCCTTTATTAATTATGTCATCCCCCTTTCCATTCGATTGGGCCTTCTCAAAATATAGCTCCCAAAGAAAGTTGGTAAAGCAAGAGCAAAAGTTTGGCGAGGTAAATAACTCCAAACAACTAATTAAAAACACGGGAAAATGCTGAGCGAAGAAAAAAATGCACGCAGCATTCAACAGCCTGAACTTTCCCAACTGGTGCTGGATTCACAGCGATATATCGAAAATATTCAAATAAACTAGGGGCATTGAAAGAAAGCACCCCCCTCAATCGAAACTTGATTAGCTAATAGGGGTTGGAATCTTCAACAGTGGTTTTATTTGGATAAGATAAAAGAATCTGACCCTGGTCGGGAATACTTCTTAAGCACCTGATAGGACGAAAGCACAAAATGATAAGTCCCTTGCCTGAAAGGGCATTAAATGTTGCGTGCACTGTTTTCTGGATAATGAAACACGGCAAATAGGCTAAAACTGCTTTTCTGCTCTTTAATCAATTTTCCCCTATCAAACGGATAATTATGTGTTTGCGTGCCGCGGCTAATGAAATATCTAAACAGTGGACGTGTTTAGTCGTTATACAATTACACTTTCCAATGTTCCTATGCAAATGAGCCAGACTCCCGATAATTAGAGAACTGGGGAAGAAGCCTTTACTATTGGTTCCGAAAGAGAAAGAGGGGCCTCAAACTCTGGCCCCCGAATTCCTCTTCCAGTTGGAAGTATTCTTATGGAAAACAGGTGGCATACCAGATTAACAATGCAGAGCTCAAAATGAAAACTCTGACCTCGCTTAAACAAAAGGAAAATTAATTAATGGATCTCCGGTGAGACACGGGGAGTATTCTTGCGGGCCTTGGGAATCAAAAAGGTCATGATTTCTCAACTGCAACTTGGGGAGGATGGCTATTGCACGTATGGACGGGTAATTCTTCACCTGAGGCGGAGTTTCTCTTCCAAGCTGTGGGAAAAGAATGCATAATCTTAAAATGTGTCAGCAGAACACGCGTTTCTCTGAAGTGTATTGTTATTTATGACACGTCTTCCGTTGGGAAATGAAAGAGAATCGTTAATCGTTTTGCACTCAATCGCCGAAAGTAAAATTTATCATTTTCACAATGTCGAGAAATTGCTGAAATTATTCTGAGAAAATGGATTTTCGATTTCGCATGATGGGACTATCAAAACGATATGCAATCACCCATTAAACTGTCACAGACGCATTTAATGCGATATTACAACTAGATCTAATAGTAATCGATTCTTTTTGAAATTACTTTCATAACAGTTTTTCGGGCTATCAAAAGGATAAAACTGATCTCTCTCTGATTTGAACAAAGCAGAATTTTTACAAAGTAATCAAAAGATTAATAGTATTTGCTTTAAATGTATTAAATTGGAAAGCTCCTTTTATTAAACTTCATATTTAGTTACAAATAATTCAGATATCTTATATAAAACATTTAATAATGAAATCACAATTAAACTCAAAATCTTATTGAAATTGCAAAAAACCTTTTGAAAATATTTTATTTATTGAAAACATTTTCAAAATGTTTAAATCAATAACATAAATTCATCAAGGAATTTATGTTAATATTTCTTATTATTTTATTAAATTCTACAATTAATATTCTATTTGAAGGCATTTATTGAGAACGGTGAAGAACCCTAAAATTTTGTTTATAATGAGCAGACAAAAAAACCCGGTTTCTAAATCCGTGCCTCTGAATTGAAAGAACTTTTAAGACATAGCATCAAATTTAAAATGCATTCAAATTGCATCCAATTAAAGAGTTTTTAAAGAAATCGGATTTGTAACTTACAGTTTCCTATGTAATAATATAAATTCTCAGGTGTTAGAAATTGACTACTAATTTTTGTGCTTTTAAAAATCCTTTTAATAACGTTAAGGAAATAAATTCAATTAAGACATAAGACAACAAAAATAAAAGAAAGATATTGAGCTCACTTTTCCGAGTCGAATTGTAAACCAGTGTTTAAGGCAGATATTTTATAATTGGCAGGTTTCCTTTTAATTAGTAAATGAAGACAAAGCAGTTTTAGCAAGAAACAGGTTAGCAAGTATAAGTTTTATACACAGTTTTATCACGTATAAGATGAATGTATCGTTTAAAACAGTGTCTTTAAAACATGTGTTATTACGAAAATTCATTTAAGCTATTTATGTACAAATTAAAATAAATGTGTACTTTGTCTAATAACTATGCAATTATACTTTCAATTTTACACTTCTATTTTATATCACCGCTTTTCGTTTGCAAATAGAAGTAAAAGTAAATTTATAGCAACGTACAGCTTCTTTGAGAATTTCATAAACCCTTTTAACAATACGGCAAAATGACACTGGGCAAAAATTTCTTCGATAAATATTGATCGAATTGTTCAAACTGATAAACGCAATTCTTCTTTGGTCAAAAGTAACTTTTGCAAACTCTGTTTTTGTAAATGAGTGACATTTTAAATTTGCTTTCCAAGAAAATTGTCTAGATAATAAAAATCAATCGGCAGATATATCTTAAAATTGATGAGCGAAATGATTACATCCAACATAAACAGTTACTCTCAACAAAAATAATAATAACAATAATAGATTCACTCACAAAATAATAAACGTATGCGTCTGTTCCTTTCAAAAGTTCAATCGATTGATTCAGGGTAGAATCTTTTTATTTTTTTATTTCTTGTCACTCCTTTTTGGAAGGGGTTGTCATGCTGAGCAATCTTCCGAATTTATTCGGATAATAAAATGCAAAACGATGTCGTCCTTGGTAACGATATTCAATAACGTCTTGCTTGTGTCCTACTGAGATAACGGAAAGCTCACATCCACTCATTATGGCCCAAGGAAAGAAAAAAGAAAAAAGCCCGTTTTGCTGCCCCTGATAAACACCCCAAGAAAAGAAAAACCCCAGCAGTGTCGTCTGAGATTTTTTTTTCACCTTTTCTAAGATGTTTGGCAAAGGCATGTCTTCTTTCGGTGGCTGTTTTTGGTGAGATGAAATCTTTCCAAAGATTTCGTTGTGATTGCTAAAATGTTTCCTGTCGATTTCATTTTTGTATGTATTGTTGCTTCTGCTTCTTTTCCCGGTTGTTGAGAAAATTTTAATAAAATGTTTTCATCTTTGAATTCGTATTCATTTGTTTCGATCACTATTTGTAAAAGGGGAGGAAAAGAATGAAAAAAAAATCCCTATCTGAAACGGGATGCGTAGAGGATGGAGGAGGCAGAGAAAGGAAGAGGAAGGTACTTTTTCGGGAAATTTATTTCCGAATTGCAAAGAGAAACAGACGTGACCTACATATTGGTATTAGGAAGCATTCGGGCCCGAAAGAACGGGGAAAATAAAACCGCAAACTAAACAGCTCTAATCCTGAATTTTTTTACATACGGAAAAAGCGAACATAATACGAAAAAAGTTGCGAAAACAATGCGAATTCTAAACGCGCAAATATTAGAAAATAGGCAATCATAAAAAGTTATCTAAATACTTTTTGCTTTGAAAGAAAAGTGGAGAATTCTTTTCAAATCTTAACACAATAATGGCATATATGAATAATCCGATTAAATTATATGAGAAGTTAATATTTTGTTGATATATATTTTTTTAAGTAAAAATAATTTATCACTTATTTTTAATTTTAATTAAATATTAATAGTGGTTGTAAGAATTAAGTTAAATTTGAATATTCTAAACTCAAATTACTTTTTGAAAATACTTCGATACGATTTTCACAAAAATGAAAGCATTCAGAAAATCTGAAACATGCAAGTATTGTGTTGCCAAAAACATTTTTTTTTAAATTTAAAGCAAAACATGTTTTAGAAAAATATGTTTTATTTTAATTGATACGCATAAAAGGGGTCTTAACAACGACGATAAAGCTGTAAATATTTTTAATATTTATATCAGTTGTAAAATAAAACAGCAAAGTACATCTTCCAAAAAACCGTGTTCTATCAGTAGGCTTTAAATTCACTTAATCTTCATATTTTCTTAATTTTTACAAAATATCAACTATAAAATTTTATTTTTCTGTAAAAGATTTGATTTTGATATAAACTTCTATTATACGTGTATACTAAATTCACATTTTTATATTATGTTTATATATATTATGTTTATATATATATATATATATATATATATATATATATATATATCGCAATTTTTGTTTGAACTAGAACACGGTTTTGAAGATCGAGGAGAGACTTCAGGATTTTTAAATTCTTAAGTCAAGCAGGCGTGATTTATGAGCAATTAGAAGCGATGAACACAACGCAGAATGACACAAAGTGAAATGGGAAAAAGCTATTGAAAATACAGGGTAAGTCAAAATGAATATAGCGATTACAAACGGCTATAACTATTTAATGAAAAAAGATATATCGATAAGATTTACACAGAATGTAGACGGAACTTCAAAATTTATTAACGTAAAGCGCACGTGCAGCCAAGCGGATGCCTGCGCATGCGCGAAATCGAACTTCGCAACGACAAGAAACCTGTTCAGCGCGGCGTCTCATTAGTGGAAATGGCTATTCCCGTGCAGAAAGCATTCTCTGTGTTGGAATTTCACAGTTGCCGTTCTGTTATTACAGTGCAGAGAAAATTTCGTCAGCGGTACAATGAAGAACCTCCAAATGCGAACAACATACGCAGATGGCATCGGATGTTTGAGGAAACAGGATGTTGACACCCTGTGATTTCTACCTATGGGGTTATGTGAAAGACAGAGTGTTTGTGTTTCCCTTGCCCAAAACAATTGAAGAACTGAAAGTACGCATTTGTAATGCGCTTGAGTCGGTTAATGAACAAATGCTTCAGAATGTATGGCGTGAAATGGAATACCGATTAGATGTTGTCCGTGTGACCAAGGGAAGTCACATAGAACATCTATGACTTCTGTATATAAAATTTTGAAGATTCTTCTACATTCTGTGTAAATCTTATCGATAAATATTTTTTCATTAAATAGTTATAGCCGTTTGTAATCGCTATATTCATTTTGACTTACCCTGTATTATCCCTGGGAATATATAGTGTGATAGGGATTTCCAACACGCCTCAATCACAGGCAATGGAAAACGCAGGGATCTTTGAAAAGAATTTGCTTAAATCAGAAATATTTTACCCCCTTCATTCAAAATGTGGGAACTATAGACTTTTAGCCAATTCAATTTTAGAACTCCTGCTGAATATATTAAATAGATAAAGAAGGAATGAGATCAGGAAATAAGAGCATATTTTAGAATGAAGTTAATATGGATTGCTCTAAAAATTAAGAAATGGCCTAGGTTTAAATTAGATTCTAAAATAATTATAGTATTACTAATTTGAATTATACATACACACACACACACACACACACATATATATATATATATACACAATCATTTAAGAAGCTTCCTAAGGCTAGTTTTAGAAAATATTCTACCTAAGTAAGATGAGTAAGACTTTATTTAATATTTATAAGAAATATATTAATATTACAAATATATATAAGAAAAATATGCGTTCCTAAATTGGCGTTTCTAAATTATATTAAAAGTAACAATAAAATTCATACTGGAAGCGTAAGACGAAAATTTCCACAGGATTAATAACTAAACAGGAACTAAATTGATATTTTTTTCATTGTTGAAATTACAAGCTATATAAATTCAACTGGAGGTTTTTATACCTCTATATAAGAAAACTACTTGGTACATTTCTCCGAAATTTCGTACACGTACTCTCCTGAGTATACAATTTTGATTTCTGATAGAAAAAAAAATTACTTTTGGAATTCATGCGAGGAAATAACACTGTAGAACAATCCATCTACTTAGCATTCGCAACATCTATATCTATAAACAGAGTTTTGAAGTGTTTTTTTTCTAAATGAGAACGACATCATGAAGTTGATTTAATCAGGTCACGTGTAAATTTTTAAACGATTATATCAATGAAACAGTAATATATCTTCTGCTTATTGCCAAGTAAAATTATTAAGTACAGGCCTTCTGGCAATCATTCAAAAACTGTAAAAACTAGAATATTAACCGTTAAACCAGTACGAGATGAATCAAGTCGGCTGCAGGAAATGAAAGCAGTAGCAAATACAGTAGTGAAGAGGGAAGGAATTAATTGCATGTAGCCACAATAGTGAATGCACAATATCAAAAGATTCGGCAAATATTCTACAATTTTATTCATTTCAATTATCTTGCATTGAACAACTGCATTTTGATGATCATAAGGTTTGGAAAATATTTAGGTTAGTTTTTATTGTTCAAGTGATGATACATTTTCCCACTGAAATGGTTTGCAAAAACACACGACTTCATATTTGGACTGACAGAATTTCACAGGTTCAACAACAAATTTCATTGCGTGAATCCAGTGACAATGTGTTGTACCTCTTCCTCATTTTTCGTCATTGACCATTATTTCTTTGAAGAAAACCTGTACTCGGGGGTCAATAACATGTTCTGCGACTAATACTTCGATCATTGTTATTTCACCGCTTCAATAGATTAATTGATTTCCCACCACAATCTTCATGCAAGATGTTGCATCCCCTCACATCATATTGCTTGTTCAACCGTTATTAACCCTCTCAGTGTTTCCATTTTACGTGTGAAATCTCTGTAAAGCGTGGGAAGTGGGAATATTAATCTGTAGTCAAAGTGCATCTGTTTTCCAGCAGAGATGTTCCGAAAGTGCTGAAGTTTTTTTTCTTCCGCTCCTGTTCTTCATAGGAGGTCTACAGCCATTGGAATATGAACAAATTACCACTCATTCATGTCAAATTTTATTGCTTTTGTTCATTTGCATAACTACGAATATATATATATATACACATATATATATATATACACATATATATATATATACACATATATATATATATATATATATATATATATATATAGTGTAAGGGTTGCTTTAAACCCCGATCACTCATAATATCGTGTTATAAATTGTTACACAATGAAAATATAAACAGAGGTTTTCGCTTCATTTTTGCTAGGTATTTTAAGCACAGAAACTTTCATCATATATTCGGTCTCAATATTATAAATATTTTCAAAATAAGCAAATAATGTTGAATTCAAATTGCATTCATATTCCCTTATTATTTTATCAAATAAATCATTATAATATTTTTGTACCGATCAATCCATATTTTCAATACAGTTGCATTTGTCTAGAATTAGAACTAATCATGAATAGTTCTGTTAATCAGATACGTATAAAGAACAATATATAACCGATGTCTTCTTTTTTAAAAGAAAGGACATTATCTTAATATTATATATGTATTCTAGAGCCACATTAATTGCTACTTACATATTAATGATCCAGATTCCAAAAAATCTCGTAGAAATTTTATCAAAATTCAATATTTTTTAAATAATATTTTTCATTCAAAAATAATGGCATTTTCACACTTTAAAATTTCATCCTTTTGAAGTATTTAAGTTGAAATCTCATAAAATATTTCATCTATATTTATCCTGAGAATTTGAGAAATTTACTAAAAATATAGAATTTTTTTTACGATTTTCTCATCTTTTTCCATTATTTTGTGTGTACATTCAATGAAATTGCCATCTTCAAAAATATTCAAAGGCAGCAAGAACAATGAAGCTATTCTTTCAAAATATTATAATGGAGTATTTTATTTCTTATAAATGTCGATACATTTATAATGTTTAGTATTCTTAAGAGAAATACAAAGGGCATAAAATAAGATCCTAATTTTCTTCCATTTTGAAAAAGAAAACACTTTTTATTGCTATATTTTCTAGTTTTATCAAGCAATGTAATTACCAAAAGTCTCAATAGTACTTACATCTTTATATAAATTTGACCGTGTAAAGTAATTGATGTGTTAAACATGTAAAATTAAACGTGTAAAACACATGTTGCTTTTATGTAACTATGCAACATTCCATTTTCTTTCTCTTATTAAAGATTGCTAAAAGTGTAGATAACAATCATTGAAAACTTTTTAATGTAAATATTCATTCCGAAGTATTCAATAAAGGAATAAGCATTTTACTATGGAAGTAACCCCAATAATTACTTAAATGAATGAAAAAATTTTAAGTCTTAGAACTGTATTTGAAATTTTAAATGCTTACAAGAAAAGTTTTCTTTACTTTTGTAGATTGATTCTTTTACTACGTCTACAGAGAAAAACTATATAAGTGAAGAGATTTAATGAAGAGAGTGATACTAGTATTTCTGTGAATTTGTGATGTATAAATTTTAGAAATATTTGCCAGCACAGTTTGAAAACTCTCAAAACTGGTTTAAGAGGTAACCGGTTCCTTATTTAAAAGTAATTACCAGTACAAGGTATTACCTTCAATTATGAAAGAAATATGCCCTGTTGTATCCGAAACCATTGACATTAGTCTTGAACCGGTTTCGAAATGCACAAAGTTGATTTTATTATTTTCTTATTCCTAAAAGAATGTTTTGCATATAGCCTAAACACTTGTTATTTTGATAGAATAATAGTAAACAATATTCTAAAATATCTTTTAATTAACATACCTGTGAAATTATAAATAACATCTACATCTAACGTTCCATCTCTATAATAAATCAATATTATGATATTTGTGCTGACAGTTGTTTTATGATGGTATAAGTCACGAGTGCTATAATGATTTATGACATGACTGTTCAGAGTAATTCTAAATTAATCTCAAGCTGACAGGTTGTAAACAAACGAACTCAATATTAGAAGAAATAGCTTATACGTATATCTTACTTCAGTAAAAATGAAGTCATTTTATTATAATTAAAACAAATCACAATTTTTCTTACTGAAAAATAATTCATATTAACGATATTTGATACCAACATAATATGCTCACTCTTAGAAGATCAAGAAAGAGCTTTATCAAAAGTTCATTTTAATTTATTCATTTTATTTTAGTCATATTTTTTGCTGAAAAGTAATAATAGGGTTTTGACGATTATATTTACTGACTTAATTCAACAAACTTATTAAATTCAATATTGATAAATAAACCCTTCAGTAAATAGTTTCTAATGTGTAAATGATTAATGGAAAATCTTTATTTTTAAATTTGTTTGTAAAAATCGTGTAGGCGTGTTCATGATACTCCCAAACAGAGAAACCTAGATAAATTAAACAAACCTACGACGGTGATGCAAAGCTAAGCCGGAGATTTACTTCTCTATAAGCTTATATTCAAACAGTTGTGTTTTCTAAACCATGCCTGGAATAAATACTCAAAGAGATTATCCTGAAAAATCCATGACGCAATATTTCCGGTTTTTGCCAGTTTAAACATTATGAAAGCTAAAAAAAATTGATTTTAACCTGAAAGCAAAGATTTTCATTTCACATACCTTTCTCCTGCTCCCGACCGTATGTTGCCACCGTTAGGT